>OZ010593.1:61222680-61240180 GCA_963932145.1 Acanthosepion lycidas
AACTTTCTGTCCTTTGTAGCTTTTAATGAATTTTGTCTTTTTAAACCTTATTCCGCAATCCATTTACACAAACTCACTATGCCTTGTTTTCTTCTGTCCCACTTACCTTCAATCTGTCCTGTGAGTATCAAATTTTCCAAGCTCTCATTCCTCATTATTTGCCCTGGAAATTTTAACTGTCTCCACCTGATCTTAATATGTGTTATTTTTGTTTGCATTTTGCCGAAAACTTCGCCGTTGCTCTTGTGTTTGGCGCACAGTATTTTCAGCATCATATAGTAGAACTAAATATCTGTTTTTTCTTCTTCATCTGTGAGGCGATTGTCCAACATTCATTCCCATATACAAGGACTGATATTGCGTAACATTTGAGCAAGCTTTTTTTGTTTCTAACGAAATTTTCTGTTTCTTAATATTTTGCTTAAATTTTGGAAGACATCTTTGTCTGTCACAAAGCTCCTTCGGGTTTCAAAGCTGCACGTTCTGTTTTCTGTTTAAAATATTTCTTCTTTATTTAAATTACTATAGCAATTCAAGTTCAATCTGGGGCCAGTTCAAGTCATTTCGGGACTAAACAAGTCCATAATGAAATAGCCAAGGTCAAAATGGAATAAACAAATTTAAAATGGGATGTAGCAAATTCGAAATAGAATAGTCACATTTAAATTGGGATAGAGCAAATTCAAAATGGGATGTAGCAAATTCGAAATGGAATAGTCAAATTCAAAATGGGATGTATCAAATTCAAAATGGAATAGTCAAATTGAAAATGGGATGTAGCAAATTCGAAATGAAATAATCAAATTGAAAATGGGATGTAGCAAATTCGAAATGCAATAGTCAAATTCAAAATGGGATGTAGCAAATTTGAAATGGAATAGTCAAATTGAAAATGGGATGTAACAAATTCGAAATGAAAGTCACATTCAAAATGGGATGTAGCAAATTCGAAATGAAATAGTCACATTCAAAATGGGATGTAGCAAATTCGAATTGGAATAGTCACATTCAAAATGAGATGTAGCAAATTCGAAATGCAGTAGTCAAATTTAAAATGGGATGTAGCAAATTCGAAATGGAATAGTCAAATTCAAAATGGGATGTAGCAAATTCGAAATGGAACAGTCACATTCAAATTGGGATAGAGCAAATTCAGAATCGGATAGTAAAATTCAAAATGGGATGTAGCAAATTCGAAATGGAATAGTAAAATTCAAAATAGGATGTAGCAAATTCGAAATGGAATAGTCAAATTCAAAATGGGATGTAGCAAATTCGAAATGGAATAGTCAAATTGAAAATGGGATGTAGCAAATTCGAAATGGAATAGTCAAATTCAAAATGGGATGTAGCAAATTCGAAATGGAATAGTCAAATTCAAAATGGGATGTAGCAAATTCGAAATGGAATAGTCACATTCAAAATGGGATGTAGCAAATTGGAAATGGAATAGTCACATTCAAAATGGCATGTAGCAAATTTGAAATGGAATAGTCAAATTCAAAATGCGATGTAGTAAATTCGAAATGCAGTAGTCAAATTCAAAATGGGATGTAGCAAATTCGAAATGCAATAGTCAAATTTAAAATGGTATGTAGCAAATTCGAAATGGAATAGTCAAATTCAAAATAGGATGTAGCAATTTCGAAATGGAATACTCAAATTAAAAAGGGGATGTAGCAAATTCGAAATGGAATAGTCAAATTCAAAATGGGGTGTAGCAAATTCGAAATGCAATAGTCAAATTGAAAATGGGATGTAGCAATTTCGAAATGGAATAGTCAAATTCAAAATGGGATGTAGCAAATTTGAAATGGAATAGTCAAATTGAAAATGGGATGTAACAAATTCGAAATGAAATTGTCACATTCAAAATGGGATGTAGCAAATTCGAAATGAAATAGTCACATTCAAAATGGGATGTAGCAAATTCGAAGTGGAACAGTCACATTCAAATTGGGATAGAGCAAATTCAAAATCGGATAGTCAAATTCAAAATGGGATGTAGCAAATTCGAAATGGAATAGTCAAATTCAAAATGGGGTGTAGCAAATTCGAAATAGAATAGTCAAATTCGAAATGGGATGTAGCAAATTTGAAATGGGATGTAGCAAATTCGAAATGCAGTAGTCAAGTTCAAAATGGGATGTAGCAAATTCTAAATGCAATAGTCATATTTAAAATGTTATGTAGCAAATTCGAAATGGAATAGTCAAATTCAAATTGGGATGTAGCAAATTCGAAATGGAATACTCAAATTCAAAATGGGATGTAGCAAATTCGAAATGGAATAGTCAAATTCAAAATGGGATGTAGCAAACTCGAAATGGAATAGTCACATGCAAAATGGGATGTAGCAAATTCGAAATGAAATAGTCACATTCAAAATGGGACGTAGCAAATTTGAAATGGAATAGTCAAATTTAAAGTGGGATATAGAAAATTCGAAATGGAATAGTCAAATTCAAAATGGGATGTAGCAAATTCGAAATGCAATAGTGAAATTTCAAATGGGATGTAGCGAATTGGAAATGGAATAGTCACATTCAAAATGGGATGTAGCAAATTGGAAATGGAATAGTCACATTCAAAATGGGATGTAGCGAATTGGAAATGGAATAGTCACATTCAAAATGGGATGTAGCAAATTGGAAATGGAATAGTCAAATTAAAAATGGCATGTAGCAAATTCTATTCGTCGTTCGTAAATACGCTTTTAAGTAGGCGCACAAGGGGGTCGTCAGTGATGTTTTGACTTGGCTCATCAGGGAGTTTCGGGTCTTTCAACATCATACTCCCCATCACCAAGTCGACCCAATCAGGGGAGATCAACCCCTGATTCCCCCTTTTGATTGAACACTAACAGCTACTCTGGCCTTTTTTAAAGAATAAGAGGAAGAATGACCACGTGTTCCGGACATCTGATTGGATGTTAGTAACAACCAATCTGCTGCGCGGACTAAGTTTTAAATGGCCCGCGGTTGGGACTGGTTTCTTTTCTTATTTCGGTGGATTGCAGTTTCGATGGTTAACTGAGGAGGTAATCTTAATATTCCTAAATCTTACCCTATTTCCTTAAGTATTTTATGGTTTAATTATTTGCCGTTTTTATTTTGTACTTTTTCCTTTTGACGGGGATACTTGAACTCAACGCTATTATCACATTTTATCGTTAGCCTGTTTCTTAATACAAATAATATATACAAAAGAGGGAAATGTTCGTATAAATAAAGATAAAATAAATTAGCCAAATGTCTTACGTTCGAATAAACATTTTTTAAATTATATTTATATATATGTATCGCTAAAAAACCGATGACAAACTGATAAAATAAAAAGATATATATACAAACGATATATGGTAATGATCAAGAAGAAAAACACTATATATGCGTTATGGTTCCGATTTAAAATATACAAAAATGTGAAATGTTCGTCTAAAATAAAATTAAATAAATAAATTAGACAAAAGGTCCGACGTTCGAATAAGGCCTTACGTTCGAATAAAAATTAAATAAATAGTCTTACGTTCGAATAAAAAAAAAAAAAAAAAAAAAAAAAAAGACGAAAGGTCTTACGTTCGAATAAGAATTAAATAATTAAATAAATAGACAAAAAGTCTTACGTTCGAATAAAAAAAAAATATAAATAAGTAAATAAAATAGACGAAAGGCCTTACGTTCGAATAAAGGTAAAAAAAGTCTTGCGTTCGAAAAAAAAAAAAAAATTTTGAGAAAAATGGACAAAAAGTCTTACGAGATTTGTCGCGCCGGAACCGCTAAAAAGAAGTAAATAGTAACATAAAGGGTACCGCGTATAATACCGGTTTGACATAAAAACATATTTACAAATAATACAATTTACAAATTGACGAGATATATTCTTTGGCAGTACTTGTACAATTCAATTACTCACATTCGCACGCACAAAAAAAAAAAAAAAAAAAAAAAAAAATTATAAATGCTTTAAATTAAAATGTTTATAATATTGCCATGTTGCAATTATATTAAAATTATTTACAAATTTACCCGGCTTGATAATTATTTGTTACATTGATGTCCATGAGCTATCACGCTTAATCCATAACCATTTTGCTGTCCTTTCTGCTATATTAGTTATGGTCCGAATCGCCTTTCTTTTGTTAGCACCTACTACGCCAATATCAGTTAGAGCTTTGCATAGGGACCTTGCAACAAAACCCCTTACTCCCACCTCGATTGGCAAACAGCTTGACTTCCACCCATTGTTTTTGCAACTCGCTAATAGTTCGTCATATTTTAACATCTTCCGTTCATGGGCTTCTTCTGCATGCTCTTCCCAAGGCACTGTCAGTTCCCACATTATAACCTTTTTAATATTGTTAGAGTAGAACACTAAATCGGGGCGTAATAATGTTTGCACGATATGGTTAGGGAATTTTAGTCTTTTCCCTAAGTCGACCCTTAATTCCCAGTCTGTTGCCTGTGACAGAATATTTGCTATGTTCTTGTGCTTTTTGGGGGGTTTCTCACCAGCTCTATGGAACTCTATGGCTCTTTTATCTGTGTTTAAAGTATTGGTGCTGATGGCCATATTAACTATCTTTGCTATCTCTTTTAATATTTCATCATGCCTCCATCTATACCGGCCTTCCGTTAGTGCTGTCTTACAGCTACTTAGAATATGTTTTAGGCTTCCTGGACGCGAACACAAGTGGCATAGTGGCGATTCTGTCTCGTACCATCGATGGAGGTTGGTAGGACTGGGAAGTGTGTCGTATACAGATTGAATCAGGAATTTTATGTTGATGTCATTGCTCCATATATCTGACCGTTTGATTTTCCTATAAATCATGGATTCCCAATTGGTCCACGCACCTTGTTGCCTTAGTCCTACCATCTTTGCCACCCTTTTCTCCTCCTCGCCCTTGCGTACTTCTTCTTGTATTAAAAGATTCTTTTCTTTACCTTTGGCTCTGTCCACCCGAATGGTAGGAAAGAACCCTAGGCCAGCTCGTCCAGTAGCTACGGCGCCTAATATGGCCTTTTCGCGGAGTCTTTCTTTAGCGACACGCAATGCGTTCTCTGCTCTCCATTTTCTTCCTGAGTAGACTTCAATGCCTGCTCCAGCCACCTTTGGGTCTTTGGATAACTCATACTGCATTATTGCTCTAATTTTGGTGACTTTGTATTCCTCTACTAGGCTTTTGAAAGGAAGTTGCAGAGCGTTTGTGTTGCCATATAGAGCAGCACTGGTCAAACTTTTCGGTAGGCCTAACCATCTTCGTAGTCGTGTGCTAATTCTTTTTTCTAATTGTTCTATATGAGAAGACGTAAATTCATAAATAGACAATGGCCATAAGATTTTAGGAAGAATGGCATGCTGATAAATCCAAGCTTTAAATCTTCCTGGCAAGCCGGATTTGTCAACTCTCTTTAACCAAGTTTCTAGTTTGTCTTTTGTTTCTTGGATTCCTGTTGCATCTTTTAGAGAGTGATCTATACGTTTTCCAAGGCTTTTTACGGGCTTTTCCCTGATTGTTGGTATGTCTCCCCCGGTTAGTCTGAATCGCTCCTTATCTAATATGTTACCTTTCCTCAAAACGAGTGACCTTGATTTCTCGGGGTTGAAGCTCATTCGGGCCCATGTGATCTGCTTTTCAATCCCCTTCAGTAGCCATCTCGCGCCAATAACGGATGTAGTAGTTATTGTCATGTCATCCATGTAGGCTCTTATAGGAGGTTGCCGTAATCCTAATCTGGTGACCGGGCCTTTACATTCTGTTTCTGCCGCTTTAATTAACATGTTCATGGCTAGACAGAACAGGGTCGCTGAGATTGTGCATCCTGTTATGATGCCTTTCTCCAATTTATGCCATTCTGAGGCTGTATTTCCTGATAACGTTCTCATTTGGAAGTTATTATAATAGTCAGCGATTAAATCAGTAATTTTACTTGGTACGTAATGGCGATGGAGCGCTTCTTCTACTAGTTTATGTGGTATTGATCCGTAGGCGTTTTTGAGATCTAACCACACGATTGCTATATCGCCCCTATTTGCCTTCGCTTCTTTTAACAATTGCGAAACGACCCCTGTATGCTCCATACATCCCGATATTCCTGGTACTCCACCTTTTTGCACGGAGGTATCTATGAACTTATTTTTAAGAAGGAAATCTGCCAAGCGTCGGTTTAAGATGCTAAAAAATATTTTACCCTCTGTGTTCAACAGGGAGATGCATCTGAATTGGTCTATCCTTCTGGATTCCTCCTCTTTAGGGATCCAAATGCCTTGAGAGTGTCTCCATTGTCCAGTTATTTTTCCTCTTCTCCAAATAACTTTCAATAACTTCCATAACATCCGACGAAGCTTTGGACAACGTTTGTAAACTATGTAAGGCACTCCGTTTGGACCTGGTGTGGAGGCCGTTCTGGCTCCTTTAATGACTGCGTTAATTTCCATCCAAGTTGGTTCTTTCACGTAAAAAGGCGTTAATGGTGCATTAGGGATTATCAGGGACGCATTTTCTACAAGTTCTAGCTGTCTGTTTGGATCACTCAGAGTTTCTTGTAGGAAAGCATTAATTTCACTGGGGGTACTCTCCAACTGGCCACTTCGTTTTTCCCCCAACAGCTTCTTTGTGAAATTGAATGGATTTGAGAGAAATGCCATACGTTTCTTTGCCCTTTCTTTCCTCCTTCGTCTATGCCATTCTGCTCTACGTAAAGACTTAATTCTTAAACGAATTAGGTCTCGAAGCTCCCGTAAGGGTTGTCTCTCTTCGGGTCTCGCGCTTTTAAATTGTTTCCGAAGAGATCTGAGCTCCGACCTGAATTGTTTAATCTTTAGTTCCCTCCTATTTTCTTTGCTAATATCCTTCTTTTCCTTCCGCTCTTCATATCCAAATTTTCCTGCTGCGTAACTAGTGATAATTTTTGACATTATCGCTAGTCGTTTATCCACCGAACCTCTTGATGTTATTTGAATGATCTCGCTGATGTCCACGTCGAAATCCTGCCAGGCGTGTTTGTTACTGGCTGGTGGCCACTTTATCTTTCTTCGAAATGGAGCATCAGGCACAGCTTGAACCTCTGCTTGGGGGGACTGGGCACTGTGGTGAGCTTACCGGCTCTACATGGGATAGTCACATTCAAATTGACATCTTTGTCTGTCACAAATCTCCTTCGTTTTTCAATCCTGCACGTTCTGTTTTCTGTTTAAAATATTTCTTCTTTATTTAAATCACTATAGCATTTCAAGTTCAATCTGGGGCCAATTAAAGTCATGTTGGGACTAAACAACTCCATAATGAAATAGCCAAGGTCAAAATGGAATAGTCAAATTCAAAATGGGATGTAGCAAATTCGAAATGGAACAGTCACATTCAAATTGGGATAGAGCAAATTCAAAATCGGATAGTCAAATTCAAAATGGTATGTAGCAAATTCGAAATGGAATAGTCAAATTCAAAATGGGATGTGGCAAATTCGAAATGGAATAGTCAAATTCGAAATGGGATGTAGCAAATTTGAAATGGAATAGTCAAAATCAAAATGGGATGTAGCAAATTCGAAATGGAATAGTCAATTTCAAAATGGAATAGTCAAATTTAAATTGGGCCATATCTAATTAAAATTAAAATCGTTAGATTCAAAATGGAATAAACCAATTTGATTGGGACTTATCAAGTTCGAAATAGATTTGCCAAATTTCCTTTAGCACTGAGCAATTATTGTGCTAAAAAACTTTAAAATTAAATATTTTCGTGATAAAGTAATAATGTTCAACTAAACTTTACCATTGAAATATTTTATCTTCTAGGAGCAATCAATAAATCAAGAAAATTCATGAAAGATGTATGTTTTTTTGGATGCAATTTTCAGCGCTTAAAATCTATCACAATACCTATCTTTTTTCCAACTCTGTCTTGATATATGCATTCAGTATTTCCTTGTCGCTTTTTTTCTTAGAACTTTCGAGATTTGCCACGTTGTCCCCCAAATCATTTCATTTTGAATAATTCTCTCTTATTCTCGTTTTTTTTAACATTATATGTCGTCTGTCCATCTCTTTATTCTTCTCTTCTCCCTGATTGTCGCACAAATGAAAGTACCAGAAACTCTGACTTTGACACAAATTTATCTTTTAAAGTATAACCTTTTGTAAGGAATAGATAGTAAAATCTACGCAACGCTGCTCTCCGATTTTAATTATCTGATTTACCGCACAGTTGATTTTTTAATCCATGATATTTTTTCATTGAAACGCGTTTGAAACATTTTTCTTTCTATCATTGCAACTTACAAAAAAAAAAAAAAAAAAAAAAAATGAATACATCTGGCGGTTTGAAATATGAATAGCTTTGTAAAAATGGCGTAATTGATATGTTTCCACCACCGACATCAAGGGTCCTGATATATAGCAGAGTATGCTACATTTACGTTTTGTTTCGTTGGAGCTTTGTCAAAGATTCACAGGAAGCATCTTCTGAAGGTCATTTTTATGTATAAGTGACATGTTTCCGATGTAAAGAAGAAACATTAATACATACGCATATATATATATATATGCATTCTTTTAGTTTCAAATTGATTTTTAAATATCTAAAAAAAAACAACAAAACAAAACTGAGAATAACAAAAGTGATATAAGCGCAACTCTGAAACGAGGCCAAAAACAAACTGGGGAGTTTGGGAATCTCAACTTGGATCAGAACCAAACATGTAGCCGGGAACAGGCCTGGAAAAACACTTACTCACATTAACTATGTACACAAAGTTTTTTTCAGCCTAACCACGGGAGGGCTCCTCAGGAAACCACCCCGATGTGAAATACGTATACCTAAAAAAGAAAATCAAATCTTCACACGAACCAAACTCGCCTCAGTTACCCACGTTTCACTAATGTCTGTCGAAACCAAGCGTTCTAATTTTCATCTTGAGCTGATGCTGATGAGAAACACAGTTGCCTCACAAGACTTCCTTCTGTTGCTTCGTCCAAGTTGCCATTTAGACCGTGGCTAGCAGCGATAGAAACACCATTCGTTTCACCCAAGAATACAGGGGCGACACATTGTCACACGCTTATGCGTAATCAATGACCACGAGCTTTTCGGGAAAAATACGAGCTGTCAACTCACCGACATGGTCCTATACGGGCGGACCCGAGGACAATGCTAGAAGGCGTGTCAAGCCATTTCTTCTATGCAAATGTCACATCGTTCACAGTCTGGCAAATCCACCAAGCCCCATATGAAGGCCTATTCCGAACCAGTCGCCAGGTAAGGAAATCTCAGGATTGTTGAACTAATCCGCCGCTAGCGCCCTAGACCAGAGCGAGACTCCTCCCCCGACAAGTCGAGCTGCTCACGTAATAGATCCTTCACGGGACCTTCCACTAGTTCCCGAGATAATATTCTCCTAGACCGAGAAAGGTCACTGGACCGAGGAATCATCGTCAAGGGTTATCGACACTCGCGAAGGAAATCCAATTGATCCTGGGGTTTACGACGGCGCTCAACCCACGAGATGGGAGGACTGATAGTAAGGAAAGGGAAGGCGTCCCTTACAATCCCCGCCATAATCGAATCCCCTGTCAATGCGCGGCGTAGAAAAGCCAACCTCGAGGTGAGTTGTGAATCCCCAAATGTGGCATTTCCAGCCTCCATGAAACGGACTTCTCTGTCGAATTTATGCTTCCGTCCCCTCCATAAAATGGAGGATAACAAGCGCTCGAGCGCTTTCTTATGTTCCTTACAGAGTGGAGGTACAGGCAAGCGGTAAAGGACATTGGTAGAATGTATGTAGCACACACCTCCGCCATGCCCTTCAGGGACAACCTCCTTCGGCGCCAAGTTTGATTGGCTGCGCCGAACTTTGCCTATACTTCTGACCAATTTTTATCCAGCTGGAGGTCGGGTTCAAACCACAATCCAAGAACGTGGACAGGACCGCCTCGTCCAACCAAAGGCCCCCGCAAGATAAGCTTGCGGTTAGGTGCCTTCTTTCTTCCACTTGTCTTTTAAAATAATCTCTTGCCTTAGAATATAAATCTATTTTGCATCCATCACTAAAAATTACATTCAGCAACTTTTACTAATTTTTTCAACCATCGCAATTGATGCATCCAACACCATTACGTGTCGACCACCAAATCTAATTGGATTTATAGTGTATCTTGTATTATTTCTTTCTTCCATTATTTTTAAATAGCTTCTTTCATTAAAATGTAACTCTATTTTGCGTCCATCACTAATGTTGTGGATTCCAAGATGAATTCGGTCTCCAAGGAATGACACACGCAATTATTAAATATAAGAAATAAAAAGTATTTACACAATCAAAGAGTAATACTGTTAGTAAGTCCAGGAACGTGATTAGTAGCAAATACAAATAGATATATATAGCCTCGAAATAGGACTTCCTTAGAGTCTAAGTGCTTGTAACTGACATCTACAAGAGGTTATCTCACACTATCTCCGTTCATATATTCTCACACTCTCCGACTACCGACTGCCGACTACCAACTACTATTCGCCTACCGACTGTAACTCTGGGTATTTAACGGCAGCACTCCAAGTAACTCTGGCAGAGTCTACTTATATGAAAAATTGGTGGACCCCATAACACCCCCCTCCTTAGATCCCTTTTTGCGGGGAAGTTAATATTTTTGTCTCTTGTGGTTGATGATCAGGGGTTCGACGAATTTTCTTTTCCTGAGTGACCTTCTCATTACTGTATTTTCCTGCAGTCTTTGTATCTCAAACGCTTCAAAGATTGTATCCATAGCATCGTCATTATGTGCGGTTGACGAGCTTGGCTCCTCAATTCGTCTTTTCTGTAGCTGGTCGATATGTCTTTTTTGTGAAAACTTTTCGCCTTTTATGGTGTACATTAGATTCCCTATTCTATTGATTACTGTGCCAGGCTCCCAGTAAGCCATACTGTTTCTAAAATTTTTGAAATAAACCCGTTCTCCAGGCTTGAATGACCTCTTTGGCACCATCGGTGTATATTGATTTTTGCTCTTGTTTGGCAATAATTTGTCAAACACCGACCTTATTTTCCGCGCAAACATCAATTCTGCTGGAGAAAGACCCGATGGCGAGTTTACGTTGGGTGTTATCCTGTAAACTTGTAGAAATTGCTGTATAGCTTTTGTCGTCGATACGTCCTCAGCTTTTTTTAGTGCACTTTTCAATGTGTCGACAAATCTCTCGGCTTGTCCGTTTGACCTCGGGTGGTATGGCGCTATCTTAATATGTTTTACTTGGTACGTCTCGCAAAATTCTTTGTCTATTTTTTCTATAGTAGCAAACGGTACATTTCGCTTCTTTCTAAAAATTGGTTGGACGTTTTCTTTTAATTCTATTTTGCCCTTAAATTTGTTGCATCGCTCCAACCCGCTTGAAAATACCTCAGGAAATTGATTGTATAATTCCTCCTTCAATTTTATAGTATCTGATGGTTCAACCTCTAACTTTTTGCAAAACGAGTTGATAGGTAGGTCCCAAACGTTGAACTTCTGCATCTACTCGATACCTGCTAAATTTTCAGTATCTTTCATGACGTATATCTTAAAGTTTTTTTGTTTTGCCGTGAAATTTAACATTCACTATTATTTCTCCCTCAAATTTTATTCGTTTGCCTGTAACCAAATTGCCAATTTTTTGAGTGTGTAACATGGTAGGTCTGTTGAGTTTTTTCCATGTCTGTAAGTTGATTATCGTGAGGTCGGAACCCGAATCCAGTTGTAATCTAATCTTTTTGTTTAAAATTTCCAGTTCCACATATTTCCTTACATTGGTTTTGTCATCATTATTCATCTTTGTAGCTCTTATTCTATTAGTATCTTTTCTATTTCTACATTGGGATGCCTTGTGGCCTTTTTTTCCACATTCATGACAGTTTTTATATCTGAAGCAGCAATCCTTGTTCCAATGTAATCCTCCACATCGATAACATGCTGCTGGAGGGGGCTTATATTTGATTCGATATTCGTCATAATTTTTCCTGTATGTTGTACTTTTTCTCTTATAAAATTTTATTTTTCTTCTCCGGGGAGGGTGAGAATCTTTTTTCATTATCGTAAAATTTTATTTTTCTTTCCGGGGAGGGTGAAGAACGTAGACTTTTGTTTAACTTACGTATATGAGAAACAGATGAATCTTCAATGTCCTTTGCGTCTTTCTTTATGCTTAAACATCTCTGACAATCTTCTGATAATTGCTGTAATGTTAAACCCGGTTTGTTTTGTAATTTTGCAAGTATTCTTCTACGCATTTCGCTATCTTTTGTAGAAACTAGCCCTTGAAAAAAAATGAGACATTTGAAATTGTCCGGTGTTAATTCCGCTAGTTTGAAGTCGTCACAATGTTTATTTAAGATTGCGGCAAACGTGGAATAATCCTCATTATCGCCATTTACCAGGTTAAAGCATTTCTACCTCCCATGGAAGAGTGATGTTTTGGGGATGAAGAGTTCTTTAAGACATGTCACTGCTTCGTCAAATTTTAATTCGTTCGTCTTTTTTGGCAAGATATAATCCACGAACTTTGTATATTCTTCATTCCTAATTTTCTAAGCAATAGACGTAGCTTTTTTGCTTCTGTCCAATTTTGACAGTCTATGTTAAAGATGTCTTCATGTCTTCTGAAGTAATCTCCAAAATTTTTGTCCTCAACTAGAGAATATTTGAAAATCTCTATGGTATTCCACACTGTGTCTTGTGAAATTGTTGCTTGTTTTTCCATATCTAATTAGTTGCCCGCTACTTTCAATATTAGTTCCTGGAGCTCTGTTTGTCTACCTTGATTTTCTTTTGCGTTTGTAATATTTGCTTTTGCCATATTTCTTGTAGCTGTAACTGTTGATCATTTTGGTGTTTTATCAGTTCTACCAAATATTTTTTAAATCTTACATGATAACTCAATTTTGTAACGACGAGGGAAAGATTTTTCTTTTGTTGATTAGTTTTCCGCGCGTGTTCGCAAGTTGTTTGTTGGTTAGGCGTACGAAAATTTTTTCTTTTCCAGTGTGAGTTTCAAATCCTCGTTCAGCAAGTTGTTGTGGTTATCCGCGTGAGTTCGAATACTTATCGCCAAGTTGTTGGGGATTCCGAGATGAATTCGGTCTCCAAGGAATGACAAACGCAAGAATTAAATATAAGAAATAAAATGTATTTAAACAATCATACAAAGAGTTATACTGTTAGTAAGTCCAGGAACGTGGTTGGTAGCAAATACACATAGATATATAGAGTCTCGAAGTAGGACTACCTTAGAGTCTACGTGCTTGTAACTGAATACTACAAGAGGTTATCTCACATTATCTCCGTTCATATATTCTCACACTCTCCGACTACCAACTACTATTCGCCTACCAACTTTAAATCTGGGTATTTAACGGCAGCACTCCAAGAAACTCTGGTAGAGTCCACATATGAAAAAGGGGTGGACACTATAACAAATAAAAATTATATTCAGCAACTTTTACCAATTTTTCAATCATCGCAATTGATGCATCCAACACCATTACGTGTCGACCACCAAATCAAATTGGATTTATAGTATATCTTGTATTATTTCTTCCTCCCACTGTTTTTTAAATAGCTACTTTCAACAGAATGTAACTCTGTTTTGCATCCATCACTAAAAATTACATTCAGCAACTTTTACCAATTTTTTCAACCATCGCAATTGATGCATCCAACACGACTACGTGTCGACCACCAATTCTAATTGGATGTGTAGTGTATCTTGAAATATTTCTTCCTTTCATTATTTTTAAATAGCATCTTTCAACAGAATGTAACTCTGTTTTGCATCCATCATCAAAAATTACATTCAGCAACTTTTACCAATTTTTTCAACCATCGCAATTGATGCATCCAACACAATTACGTGTCAACCACCAATTCTAATTGGATGTGTAGTGTATCTTGAAATATTTCTTCCTTTCATTATTTTTAAATAGCATCTTTCAACAGAATGTAACTCTGTTTTGCATCCATCACTAAAAATTACATTCAACAACTTTTACCAATTTTTTAAACCATAGCAATTGATTCATCCAACACCATTAGGTTTCGACCACCAAATTTAATTGGATGTGTAGTGTATCTTGAAATATTTCTTCCTTTCATTATTTTTAAATAGCTTCTTTCATTACAATGCAACTCAATTTTGCATCCATCATCAAAAATTACATTCAGCAAATTTTACCAATTTTTTCAACCATCGCAATTGATGCAACCAACACAATTACGTGTCAACCACCAATTCTAATTGGATGTGTAGTGTATCTTGAAATATTTCTTCCTTTCATTATTTTTAAATAGCATCTTTCAACAGAATGTAACTCTGTTTTGCATCCATCACTAAAAATTACATTCAACAACTTTTACCAATTTTTTAAACCATAGCAATTGATTCATCCAACACCATTAGGTTTCGACCACCAAATTTAATTGGATGTGTAGTGTATCTTGAAATATTTCTTCCTTTCATTATTTTTAAATAGCTTCTTTCATTACAATGCAACTCAATTTTGCATCCATCATCAAAAATTACATTCAGCAACTTTTACCAATTTTTTCAACCATCGCAATTGATGCATCCAACACGATTACGTGTCGACCACCAATTCTAATTGGATGTGTAGTGTATCTTGAAATATTTCTTCCTTTCATTATTTTTAAATAGCATCTTTCAACAGAATGTAACTCTGTTTTGCATCCATCACTAAAAATTACATTCAACAACTTTTACCAATTTTTTAAACCATAGCAATTGATTCATCCAACACCATTAGGTTTCGACCACCAAATTTAATTGGATGTGTAGTGTATCTTGAAATATTTCTTCCTTTCATTATTTTTAAATAGCTTCTTTCATTACAATGCAACTCAATTTTGCATCCATCATCAAAAATTACATTCAGCAACTTTTACCAATTTTTTCAACCATCGCAATTGATGCATCCAACACGATTACGTGTCGACCACCAATTCTAATTGGATGTGTAGTGTATCTTGAAATATTTCTTCCTTTCATTATTTTTAAATAGCATCTTTCAACAGAATGTAACTCTGTTTTGCATCCATCACTAAAAATTACATTCAACAACTTCTACCAATTTTTTAAACCATAGCAATTGATTCATCCAACACCATTAGGTTTCGACCACCAAATTTAATTGGATGTGTAGTGTATCTTGAAATATTTCTTCCTTTCATTATTTTTAAATAGCTTCTTTCATTACAATGCAACTCAATTTTGCATCCATCATCAAAAATTACATTCAGCAACTTTTACCAATTTTTTCAACCATCGCAATTGATGCATCCAACACGATTACGTGTCGACCACCAATTCTAATTGGATGTGTAGTGTATCTTGAAATATTTCTTCCTTTCATTATTTTTAAATAGCATCTTTCAACAGAATGTAACTCTGTTTTGCATCCATCACTAAAAATTACATTCAACAACATTTACCAATTTTTTAAACCATAGCAGTTGATTCATCCAACACCATTACGTGTCGACCACCAAATTTAATTGGATTTGTAGTGTATTTTGAATTATTTCTCTCTTCCCTTATTTTTAAATAGCTTCTTTCATTCGAATATAACGCTATTTTGCATCCATTACCAAAAATTACATTCATAAAATTTTAACAATTTTTCAACCATCGCAATTGAAGCATCCAACACCATTACGTGTCGACCATCAAATTTAATTGGATGCATAATCTACCTTGAATTATTTCTTCCTCCCACTGTTTTTTCACTAGCTTGATTCAGTAGAATGAAACTCGATTTTGCATACATCACTAAAAATTTCATTCTGCAACTTTTACCAATTTTTTCAGCCATCGCGATTGATGCATCCAACATCCTTACGTGTCGACCACCAAATCTAATTGAATGTGTTGTGTATCTTGAATTATTTATTGCTTCCATTATTTTTAAATAGCTTCTTTCATTAGAATGTAACTCTATTTTGCATGTATCACAAAAATTACATTCAGCAAATTTTACCAATTTTTTCGACCATCGCAAATGATGTGTCGAACACCATTACTTTTCGACCACAAAATCTAATTGGATTTGTAGTGTATCTTGAATTATTTTTTCTTTCATTTTTTTTAATTAGCTTCTTTCATTATCATGTATCTCTATTTTGCATCCATCACTAAAAATTACATTCATAACTTTTACGAATTTTTTTGACCATCGCAATTCATGCATGAAACACCATTACGTGTCGACCACCAAATCTAATTGGTGTTAAAATACTTCTCAGATGTTTAAGCGGAAAGGTCTTCCGATGCATTTGTTCCATCTTGTAGGTCGATTTCTTTCTCTAATATCAGTGTCTTGTCTTTGGATATCCTTTATATATTTTCTTGATAAATGTGTTTTTGTCAGTTAATTTTAATGAAACCTGTATTAGAGAGGAACCGATGCAGAAATTCACAATTATTACGCACACATATATTTATATATATATATGTATGTGTTGTGGATTCCGAGATGAATTCGGTCTCCAAGGAATGACAAACGCAACAATTAAATATAAGGAATAAAATGTATTTACACAATCATACAAAGAGTAATACTGTTAGTAAGTCCAGGAACGTGGTTAGTAGCAAATACAGATAGATATATACAGTTTCGAAGTAGGACTTCCTTAGAGTCTACGTGCTTGTAACTGATTCTACAAGAGATTACCTCACACTATCTCCGTTCGTATATTCTCTCGCTCTCACCGTATATCCTCTAACTATCCGACTACCGACTAGTATTTAGTCACCGCCCCACGAGGGTATCATGTGGCACAAGGCCGGTTTAACGTGGGATCTCCGAGCCCGTGGGCTCGGCCAAAAATATACCCTTTGAACCCGTATAAATGGGTTCAGGGTCGGTTTACCTCCCCGAACGAGATTCCGCCCTTCGGCGTAGCCTCGTTCGAGTTCCTCCCAGCCCGAAGTCAGATAGTTCAACCGTTCAGCTAGTCGTCCGACATCGACTGACATCCGAGTACCGACTAATATTTGGTCACCCCCCCACGAGGGTATCATGTGGCACAAGGCCGGTTTAACGTGGGATCTCCGAGCCCTTGGGCTCGGCCAAAAATATACCCTTTGAACCCGTATAAACGGGTTCAGGGTCGGTTTACCTCCCCGAACGAGATTCCGCCCTTCGGCGTAGCCTCGTTCGGGTTCCTCCCCGCCCGAAGACAGATAGTTCAACCGTTCAGCTAGTCGTCCGACATCGACTGACATCCGACTACCGACTACCCTCACTGACTGTAACTCTGGGTATTTAACGGCAGCACTCCAAGTAACTCTGGTAGAGTCCACTTATATGAAAAAGGGGTGGACCCCATAACAGTATGTGTGTGCACAAAGTATTGTTTATTCAAAAAGTAAATTTTTTTTTATGTATAAACAAGTTTTCTGCACAACTGTGTCAAAAATAAAGTTTATTATAACTGCATTTTCTAATCATCTTGTTTA
>OZ010593.1:61245180-61477680 GCA_963932145.1 Acanthosepion lycidas
GTCTCAATCCTCATTAATACGTTGGACACTATTGTAAGTGGGGACATTATGCTGTCTAAGTAGTCCACCACTAGCAGTGGTTTACCTACTTCACGCCGCTGACGAGTATTGTATTTTGATGATGTTATAAAGATTACCATTTCATTTTCAACCTCAGTTTTGGTTATTCCTCATTCAGTAACCCATTCTAGGTTACAACATCACGTATCTTTAAAATGCGGAAGTCATAAGAAAATAACTGTATCTTTTTCTCGTCGAGCAGAAACTAAATTTGGGTGTTATTTTGACATGAAATTTGAAATTGGAGGATGAAAATATTTTAACCCTTATTTTCCAGCGGTCAAAATTTTTTAGTTGGATTCCAGATCTGTGCCATTGTCAGACTGGCTGTTTGTAGTTTTTCTCGACATTTAGTCGTTTGATTTCAAAAGTTTGAAATGACAAAAAAACAAAAAAAATCAAACAAAAAAAAACAAACACCCCCCCTCAAAAAAAAAACAAAACAATAGTAATAAAAGTTATAGCATTTAGGTAATTCAATCGGGTACTGCAAACACCTGTAGCAGGAAGCTGGTGTTGACTTCAGAGTTTTTCTTCTTTTAGACTCGTTGTCAGTCAAGGCTGAGAGATGTCAGTCTTCATTGCTATTAACCCCCAAATGGGCGAAGAAATGCATTCATACCTTTTCAAGGGGATAGCAATGTATTCGCGTGAAAGCGAACGCAACTGCCTCAGTTGGGATTTGAATACGTTGCTTCAATTCCCCTTTCTTCACAGATAAAAACAACGCTAAGACCTCCTTTATTTGTTAGCCCTGGTCAAAATGAAGTTTTCAGTTAAATTGTCAGATTTGTGTAGTTTTTCTCTTTTCGTTAAATGAAATTAGTAGAATTGGTATCTCTGTTTACAAGTATCTCAGAACCACGTGAAACACTTTACTAAAAAATATTTAAAAAATAAATCATATTTTTACGAAACTTTCTTTGAGGAATATTACATGATTTAAATTTTAATTAATCTGATTTTAAACAAACATTACGTTTGATTTAAGATACGGCAGAAAAGCATTTTTTAACATGGACGTGGGTGTTTTATGAGGTTTATGGATCGGATTTCCTACATTTTTCAACCGATTTCAACAAAACTTCACAGGACTACGTAAAATTACCTTGCGGTGGTTCTGACAGCGCCAAAAATTAGAAAAACACAATTGTTTTTGCATGAAATCAATTTGAAAACACGATTAATAGTCATCTCGAGAATGAAAGGGGGACAAATCATATCGAGTTATACTTATTATAAAACTCAGGTTGTTTGTTTGTGTGTGTGCGTGTGTGTGTGTGTGTTCGTTTATATATGGGATCGGATTTCCTACATTTTTTAACCGATTTCAACAAAACTTCACTTTTTTTGGCAGGTAGTGTTTCTTATTGTCTTGCACACTTTTTTCTTTATTTTTACATTAAGAATGCTTTAAAAATTCCATTTATATTTTATAATAAAATTCTATTCAATCGGTAGACTCATAATGATTGAAAACAATGTTTTTGTTTGAGTTTGGGTTTGACCAATTCGTAAAAAAACCCAAAAAAACCCCCAAAAAACCCCAAAAACAACAAAAAAAACAACTAATTAAGACATGCGTGTCCGTCAAAAACAATAATCTTTGTCAATTTTATTTTTCAGTCTTTATGATGGTCGATACTTGATCAATCTCTAACTGTTCCATCCCTGGGCAACGCCGGGCTTTACTGCTAGTATATCCTATTCTTAAAGTTGATTAAAATCTTTTCTAATTAAATAAATTTGCGTTTTTATTTATTTTATCATTCAGTGCAGCTTTTTTATTTTACGATTCAGTGCAGATTTTTGTAACTTGGGTCCTGTTTTACAAAGAAAAATTGAGGATTTAAATTCTCCAAGGACGTGTGCTTATAACTCATATACACTTTAAGTAGTTCCAAAATAAATCTTTTGAAATTTTATGAAATTAAATAAAGAGGAGGGTAACATATAAAACAATATCTTTTATTAAAAAATTTTTAAAAAATAAAAAATTCTTAAAAAATTTCTTGTAAGTTTTATTAAAATCTTACAATCTGATTTTTGCAAGAATTTCCAAATCAATGTTTTCATCATAAAAATAAGCTAACGTTTCTTGAACTTATTTATGGTCACCCGCTGACGCAAGAAAAAAAAATTAGACAAATTTTTTGATTGTTGTAAAAAAAATATAACTTAATGCAAATATCATTTAGTCTTTACTCATTGTTTTTTTTATCATGTTTGGGGCATTTCTTCATCATGTATTCTCATTTTTCGGAGCTACCGATATATTTGTAAGATGGAACGGATGAAACCAGTTTTATAAAAGAATTTTATATAATAACAATTTTCATTAAGAAGTTGTGGTTTATTTTCTTACAATATCTTTATTTTTCCTACATAATTTAATTTTTCATTTCTTTTAAAGGATTCGTATGTATAATTCTCCTTGATAGTTCATAGATATTTATCTTACTCGCACATATTTATTTTTCAATTTATTAATTGTTAAATTTTCAAAGAAAAAAGCTTCAAATTTACCTAAGTGTTTCTAAGTAGCAAGGTTACCATAGTAACGATTTTCCCCTTCATCTTTCCGTTGATCTGGGGAGGCATGTACTTGAACTGTAACTAGTATCTGTTCAGCATAGCTGGAGTATAAACTGAAGAATGTCTCTGTGGATATTGAAGAAACACAAACATGCTTTAACAGACGGTCTTGATAGTTGTATCGCTCATAAAGGAAGATTCATTGGGATTTGATTAAGGGAAGGGTCCCAAGTCCTACCTGAGAGAAAGGGAAAAAACGCCCTGTTTGCCGCAGATTTTTCACAGACGCATTGACAGAGCGACCCAAGGCCGCCGGTTGCCGGAACAGACCCCTCCTGGATTTTCACCAGAGCCCCTTTAGCCGGGTTGCGGCCCTAATACCGCTGAGTGCCAGACCAATCCGCCTTGGGTGGCCCTATCAGGAACCGAAGTTCACGACGGCATAGACCTGGCACTACCACGTTGCCACCGCCCTGCCACGTTGAGGAGGGGTTGGACTTTTTAAGTAGTTGGTCTTTGACGATGGAATCGCGATTGGCTTGCCATTTCGTGTGACCTGGCTCAGGATCGTCGAACGTGGGCAACGATGGTCCGTGATGCTGTACTTGCTCGGGAGGAAGCCGGTTCAACCCGACCAGGGTGAAAACCGATACAAGTGAAGTCAAGAAGCTAAACAGACAGTCGCTCTCGGAAAACGATCGGCCATTTTGAAGATAAGAAAGTTGAAACACCACGAGTGAGTATTGCTTTTAATTGCACAGCAATGATGGTTTCTTCATTTCTGTTTTCTGCCCGGTTTGATGGTGACTACTTTCTTTCAAGATCGAACTTACAGCTATCACAACCGCTCCCGAAGAAATTTTACTGTTCAGAAATGAGGGTCATAGTTCAAACAAAGTAAAAATTAAACAAGTTATAAAACAAAGACGTTTAATTCCTTTTCAAATAAATATAATTAAACAAGAAATTTTCTCTTGAAATCTAGCCATAAATAAACACAAATTAGATTTTTTTTTTTTTTTTACAGATTATTGATTGGCCGGACAACTTCGATCATCCAACCAGACCGAAAATAAAGCAGGATGTTGAAAACGGCCATTTTTGCCACCTTCTTCATTTTTAATGTGGCATTTTCCGATAGTAAGTGTAAAAGTCATTTAACTGATTTCATTAAATATTATCATCTTGCTTCTTTTACGTCATTGGACTCTAGGACCATCATTTGATGCATATTGCAGCTGGTAGTCGTTAAAAATATTTTCTGTAATCTCCATCACCAAACCGATCAAGCTACATAAATATTTTAGCATATAAAATTGAAAAAAAGGTTTTACCCGATAAAATAATAACAAAAAATTAATGCACAGGGGGGGGGTTACTGAGAGCGAAATTAAATGAGAAAAGGTTAGTGAGGAGAAAGAACAAAAAACGTACAGGAAGTGCTTGAGTAACAGGGAAGTAAGAGTCCGGAAGAGATATCTACAGCCGTGAAGCACTGGCTCACATCTTGCTATTTCAAGAATAAAACAATGAGACCTACTTGCCAATCAAGTAATACGCTTAAATTCGTAAAGTCAAAGTAGCAAGGAGGAAATTACATTAGAACAATTACCACGAAAATATTTTTGAAAAGCGAAAGAAGCTACATGACGGCAGTGGGAAAGTAACTGATGACGACTTTTTAATTGACCGTTCCATAATTATATCTAAATGTAATGAAAAATGACTCACATACAGAAAAAGAAAAAAACACTAAATTTAAAATTATATGTCCAATATCTTTAATGTATCCCTGTAAATCTGTTCGAAAAGTAAACCTGCGCTCATCAATAAGGAAAACTGTTCCCTTCTATAACAATGAAGACGCTCAGACCAAGGAAAATACGGAAAAAAATACAAGGAAATCGGTTGGTCTGTTCGACCTCAACCCGTCATATTCACCTGATCTTGCACCAAACGATGATTTCGTTGTAGACCGCTGCAAAATGATTTGATAAGGGAGAACATTTCATAAGGAAAGACAGATCATCGAAAAGCTTTTCGTATCAAAACCTTCGAAATTTTACTCAAAAGATATCGAAAAGCTGCCTAATAAGTGGCAAGAAGTCATTGAAATTAATGGTGGAGATATAACGAAATGAAATATAATTCTATTTAATATTTTTAAGAATAAAGTTAGTAAGCAAAAGAGAAAATTATTTGTATATCAACCTAATAAAAATCGGCTGAGAAGATACATTCTTGTCTTTCACCGTTTCCTATTTTTGTATATTTACTGAATTCTTTTTCTATCTTAGTGCAGGCGGTTTGCTGTAAATATAAATTCTGGAATATTTTAATGTCCTCCCTAAATATGTCAAAGTTAGTGAACATTAAACCCACAAGTGATGTCTTGAAAAAACTGAAATCTAAACTTTGTTTTATGTAAATCTTTCATGTTTATTCTTTCATTTTATGATATATCTCTAATTTATTTTTTCAGAACCATGTCCGCCATCGTCTCCTCGGGCGTATTGTAAGGAGCCTCCTTGTAAATACACGGAGAACCGTATTTGCAAGTAAGTAAATATTTGCATGTAGCTAAACATGTTTTATATAAGTAAGCATTTGAATAGAAGTAAGCAATTGCATATACTAAAATATGAAATTATTTTCACATGTTCTTTTAAAAATCGAGTTTCTTACAGAGCTGGAAAGACTTGGGTTATATATACACTTAATCTAACTAACATCATTGGCCAGATGAGAAATATTCACAAAAGAAAAAAATTGAGATCAATTTTCGGTCAATGAATCAAGATAATCTATGCCTAATCATGACTCGTAGTCGTGTCTCTGCCCAACCACTGTGCGGCTGCCTGTCTATGTCCAACCACTGTGCGGCTGCCTGTCTATGTCCAACCACTTTGCCGCTGCTTGTCTCTATCCAACTAATTTGCGGCTGACTGTTTATGTCCAACCACGTTGCGGCTGCTTGTCTATGTCAAATTTGCTTGTCTATGTCCAACCACTGTGCAGCTGCCTGTCTCTGTCCAACTAATTTGCGGATGCCGGTCTGTCCAACTAATTTGCGGCTGCCTGCCTATGTCCAACTACTTTCCGGCTGCCTGTCTATGTACAACCACTGTCGGCTGCTTGTCTATGTCAAACCACTTTGAGGCTGCCTGTCTATGTCAAACCACTTTGAGGCTGCTTGTCTATGTCCAACCACTTGGCTTCTGCCTGCCTATGTCCAACTACTTTCCGGCTGCCTGTCTCTGTTCAACTAATTTGCGGCTGCCTGTCTATGTCCAACAACATTGCGGCTGCTTGTCTATGTCCAACCACTGTGCGGCTGCCTGTTTATGCCCAACCACTTTGCGTCTGCTCGTCTATGTCCAACCACTGTGCGGCTGCCTGTCTCTGTCCAACTAATTCGCTGCTGCCTGTCGATGTCCAACTACTTTCCGGTTGCCTGTCTGTATTCAACAACTTTTCGGCTGCTTGTCTATGTCCAACCACTGTGCGGCTGCCTCTCTATGTCCAACCACTGTGCGGCTGCCTGTTTATGTCCAACCACTTTGCGTCTGCTCGTCTATGTCCAACCACTGTGCGGCTGCCTGTCTCTGTCCAACTAATTCGCTGCTGCCTGTCGATGTCCAACTACTTTCCGGTTGCCTGTCTGTATTCAACAACTTTTCGGCTGCTTGTCTATGTCCAACCACTGTGCGGCTGCCTCTCTATGTCCAACCACTGTGCGGCTGCCTGTTTATGTCCAACCACTTTGCGTCTGCTCGTCTATGTCCAACCACTGTGCGGCTGCCTGTCTCTGTCCAACTAATTCGCTGCTGCCTGTCGATGTCCAACTACTTTCCGGTTGCCTGTCTGTATTCAACAACTTTTCGGCTGCTTGTCTATGTCCAACCACTGTGCGGCTGCCTCTCTATGTCCAACCACTGTGCGGCTCCCTGTTTATGTCCAACCACTGTGCGGCTGCCTGTCTATGTCCAACCACTGTGCGGCTGCCTGTCTATATCCAGTCACTTTGCGGCTGCCTGTCTCTGTCCAACTAATTTGCGGCTGCCTGTCTATGTCCAACCACTGTGCGGCTGCCTGTCTCTATTCAACTAATTTACGGCTGCCTGTCTATGTTCAACCAATACTCGATTTCCTGTGTATGATCATTATTTGAAAGCCTACGTTTGGAAAGAATATTATAATAATCCGAAACTTATACTGGCATCAGACCACCTTTATATGGATAGAAAATGTATTCAGTAAATATACAAAAATGCAAAGGAGTGTAAGACAAGAATATATTTTCTCACCGGACGTGCATAGTGAATCAGTTCTGAGCAAATTAGATGTCATACCCAGATTCATGAATGCCGGCCACAATTTTAACAATATCAGATATGCAGATGACACATTGTTGATAGCAGAATCAGAAAGGAAGCTGCAAAAACTCCGACAGAATGTAGTGATGGAAAGGGAGAAGGAAAAAAAAACAATTACAAACTGTTTAGCAAATGGATTTGCCCAACACGCGAATTACAATTTGTAGATATCAAAATCAAACAAGTACAACAATATAAAGATGCTATTTAGATTCTAAGCAAAATATTAAGAAACAAGAAAATTTCGTTAGAAACAAAGAAAAGAGCTCTCTTGTGTTGCGCTATACCAATCCTGCGGTATGGCAGTGAATTCTAGACACTCTCCTGACAGATGAAGACGAAACATGAAGCAACAGAACTTTGGATCTATTGAAGGATGCTGCAAGAAAACCACGGACTGAACATGCAAACAATGACGAAAGCTTTGTCGCAAATGGAAAGAACAAAAGGACGCGCATACTTAACTTTTGAAAAAGCCAGTTGAAATTTCTATGGCATATAATGAGGAAAGAGTGATTGGGAAATTTGAAACCCACAGGACAGATTGAACGCAAGAGAGGCAAAAGAAAATAACTCATCACAGACAAAACTGAATTGTGCTGTTATTTGTTATTGGACCAAAATAAACTAGAAACATTCTCTCTGGAAGAAATGGAAAAAAAATGGTTCGATACCTATATAAGACTAAATGGTGATTTGAAATAAGTTTGTAGTTTCGAATGGAAATAAATTTAAATAATTTACATCGCATTTTAATGATTCTGTTTGGTATAAAACTTGTTCTTTTAGATTACAAAAAGTATCAATTTTTCAAATCTCGTAAAAAATCACGGACTATATATATATATATATATATATATATATATATATATATATATGTGTGTGTGTGTGTGTGTGTGTGTGTGTGTGTGTATTTGTGTGTATGTTTATGTGTGTGTGTATGTTTATGTGTGTGTGTGCGCGTGCACGCGCGTGTGTATGTGAGTGTGTGTGAGAGTATTTGAACACTGATTTTAAACGCCTAACAAAACACGTAGTCGAGTCAGTTAATGGCTTGTAAGACGAGAATGTTTTGCCGAAATAACGTGCTCAATATTTAAAAATAGACCGCTGATAATTAATAGACAAAAAGCATTTCTAAATAATCTCACGATGACGAGCGGGGGGGTGTAACTGCGAAATTTGAAGTTCGATAGTTAAGTTTGTTTACCATTTTCTCGCCCTCTCTTTCTCCCTCTCCCTCTTTCTTTCTCTCTGTTTAGAAATCTCTCTTTCCCTTTCGAATGAAAATTCTTGTTTTGCCTTTTTTCTTTTACAGAAATTCTTACTGCGGTGGTTGCACAGCCACTTGTTACAATAGAATGGATGGGCCACCAATACCCTGTATATATAAATGGTAAATGAACTTTTGTTGAACTTTCTAATTCAGTAATTTTTTTCTATTGAATTAATGTTTATTAATGTTTCTGTTACTATTAATGCTTTAAATAATTTTGTATATCTAGACGGAATGAGTGAAGCGAACGAAGCTTGGATATTGATATTCATTTAAGTATAATACTGATGTATGTTAAAATGTTATTTAAATTTAAACCACAGAGCAAAATTAGACGGACCTTTGACCCCTGAGAATATACGAAAAATTTAGCATTACACATCCGATGTACATCGAAAATCTATTGTGGAGACAATCTGGTCGCTTTGAATTTGACGTCCATTTTTCTTAAAATGAAAACCTTTCAAGAAACTGAAGATAAATCAGAACAGATGGAACTATACAGGAAATTACATTTTCATAAACAATGGCTTCAAGGTTCTGCAAATATCTATCTTGCACACACCCACATGTACACACACAGAAACAGAGAGAGAGAGAGAGAGAGAGAGAGAGAGAGAGAGAGAGAGAGAGAGAGAGAGAGAGAGAGAGAGAGAGAGAGAGAGAGAGAGAGAGTGGCAAAAAGGCATAATCCCCATAACACTCAGTTAAACATACGAATATTATTCTATAATCATTACCATAAAATATAAAAGCAACTCCAATGAATATTTTATAGCATTTACTGTCTCAAATTAAAGCTGATTTTATATCGTTCTTTACGACATACAATCAAAGCGACGGTCAGATAATATTTTGGAGTATTTTATTGAAAATGGTAAATTGTTTTTAATTTTATTGAAGAAAGCAGAAGATTTTTTTATTTGTATTTATTTTTATTTGAAAATGTTACTCTTATAAATATTCTCATTTTAGGCAATCCAAAAAGTAGCAAAATAAGTCAAAGAATTCTGAAGATCATAGAATATAGCCATCCTACATTCTCTACGTAACTTAAGAGTAAAAGGAGATTATTTTATGAAAAAAACGACGGACATATACCCGAACTCCTTCTTAAGCTAGTTTAAAAAGAATCTCTTGTCCATAGTTGAAATTGTAATGTTTAATGCGAACTGATTCATTCTAAGGGCTTGCAATTTTCCCGCGCTTTCATGTCGGCTGGAGAAGATAAATACTTTAGTTTGTATATGTTCTCTTTCTCGTTCCTAGGAGATTTCTTCGAAGGTAACAAATTTCAGATTGACCATTCATCTTTTTTTGAGTTGTGGTCACTGAAACATAAAAGTTAAACTTTAATATTTTATAATGGCTCATCCCCACGTAACTTTCGACACAAATCTCCCTTTATTTGCTAAACCCATTTCATTTTTAACGTATTACAATGCTACATCCCTACGCAACCTTCACTAAAAAAGAAAAAAAAGAAAAACTCTTTTTATTCGGTGAAATCATTTTGATGTTTTCGAATTGTCTCCCCTACTTCTCCGTTCGAAACATTCATTACGTTGTAAAACATCTATGAAGTTAGAAATGCGTTACTAGATTACAACCCTTTTATCCCATCTCAGTTTACACTAGTGCTTTTAACTCTTCCAGAGATGGCGATAAGATATGATGTTTTGGGGCCATGAAGAGTTTCTGCTATCTGATTCTTACGTTAACATTCTGATTTAATTTCGGGTAGTATGTCTGTAATTTCTTGCCGAACCTGGATTGGTTTTCTCATGCGCAAAAATGCTGGAGGTAAACGCTTTTCTGGATTAGCGTTATCCGTTTTATTATCTAGGGATCTGAATATTGGAGTAACTCCTAAGGGGGTCATCCTATCAGATGGTGCTTAATATCGAGGCTACTGTATTGACATTTTGTGAAGCAGTTTCAGGTGGGGCATTTTGATGTCACAATGAAGTGTACAACTACGGTTGCGCTTTCTGACTAATTCGGGTGGAATTTCTTTCTAAATATACCCTAGTGGGTGTGTTGCTATTTATTTACCTTTACTTCTTCCAATTAAAAAAGGAAAATATTTAAAATATGCAGCAGAATTAAACCCGGATTAGCCTTGCATAAAGTGGACCTCAAATTCTCCTTCACTAATATAAGGGGTATACGATCCGACTATCCACAAAGCCATGGGCTTGCGGCCTATATCAAGGAAGGATATTCCTATGACAGCGACTCTAAGAACGAGGATCCTGACTTCCAATTCTTGTGCTTTCGGCTGGTCCTCGCTCATAGACTGACCTCCGTCTTCGCGGTTTATCATCTTCTAGAATGATGATATTGTACTGTTTGACAAAATAGAGGGGCATATTGATGACACCCTCTCTGTTCAACCCACAGCTGCCATTCACATTTGTGTTGGTTTCAACATCCACTCGAACAGAAGAGATGAAAAACTGCTATGAATTCTCAATGGCCTACGAGATGACCCAGACTGTAGATAAACTTATTGTTCCTGATACAAATGAGCATAATACTAACCTCTTTGTTCTTCACCTCATGCTATGCCCAATGTTTCGCAGAGCTATCGCCTCCCTTGGACACCTTAGACTGTTCTCTGATCTTTGTCAAACATGATACAAAGCCAAAGACCTCCTCAACTGTACCGTTTCATAGAATAATTCATCAATACAACAAATCTGATTTGGACAGCTTTCGATCCTATATTGCAGAAGCAACCCTCTCAGCTCTCTTAAGAAACTGACCACCCAGATCAGTCTCATTCATTTTTAAGTGGATTCTTAACAGCATTGAAAGCTTTATCCATCACAAAAATTCAAACAAAAGGCAAAAAGGTGCAGCAGAACCTTCGCTTCATTTATAACTGGACTCAATCACTGCAAGAAAGTCGTAGAAAATGCCAAGAGCACATACGCGCAAGTAGTCGAAGCCAAGGTATATATAAAAAACTATATCACGAAACACAAATATTGTGATATCTTCCTACATCAGCTCGAGAGCTTTCCAGACTTGTCAAATGCCTGGGTTCTACGCACGTTAAAAAGGAATTATTCCTTACCTGACTTTGACCACATCACGAAACACAAACATTGTGATATCTTCCTACATCAACTCAAGAATTTTCCAGACTTGTCAAAAGCCTGGGTTCTACGGACGTCAAAAAAGAATTATTCCTTACCAGAAATTACCACCTCACGGTACACGAAAGTATCAAGCACAGAATCAGTGTAGACCTTGATAATAAAGACTCTTCAAGATTGTTGGCCTTAGATATCTATAGAAGTTCTACTCCAAGAGGTTTCGTAAAGTGAAATGAATGAATCACGAATTGAATCCCAATCGTTACGCTGGTAATCGAAAGAATCCCTGTAAATAGTTTATTCATATTCGCTAAACGAGTCCAAATATGAGCTGAAAATACAGCCTGATCCGTGTTGCCAAGTGGACAGAGTTGCGAGGGCTGAGAAGGACCAAGAGTGTTGGTAAGAAATAAATTGAGTAAACAATATACAAATCGAATGAAGAAGAATGTAGTTCAGAATTATTAGGCAGACCAGTAATGCAATTTACTATTTCACTGACGGAAAACTTGAACGTCAACATGATATTCTTTCGCTGTATGAGTTTTTGTTAATATTCACTTGTTAGGGATTAGCTTATTTCTTAAATCAACTTCATGAGATCTTGTAAATGTAGTTTTTGATTATAATTTTTTTCACGTAAAAATATGATATGTGTTGAATTGATATGATTTTAAAATCACCACGTATTCCACAAGTTGGATTTACTTGAAAAAAAAAATGTTTCTACTTGTAAACCTAAATTTATTTTCTTTATTTTTCCAGGGAAGAAAATTATGCTTTCTGTTAAAATATATTCTCTTGATCTTCTGAAATAAATTCAAGAAATAAAATCATTTTAAAGCAACACGTATTCCTCGTTTACTTTTATAATTGTTGGATTTTTCTGTTCATGCTTTTCTCTTTCCTGAGAAGACCTAAAAGTACAGCCATTGAAATGAAGATCAGTCTCCCTATTTTTAGATTAATTGGCATATTGCTTTAAATCACTTCATTTTTCTCAAATAATATTTTGAAATAATTTTGAAACAGAATTATTTTATGTTCATAGATCTGTCAATATGGACGAAGTTATAGGTTTTACTGATAAGAAAAAAAAAAAGAAAAAGATACCAATCAATTTTAATTCGATTTGTAATACACCAAAGTATTTGAAATATTAAATTTAATCTTTAATATTAATCAGTCTAATAAATATTAAATTTAATTTTTAATATTAATAAATATTTAATTAAATGTTTAATATTAAAAAATTTAATAAATAGTTAATCTAAACCTTAATATTAATAAATTCATAAAATATTAAATTTAAACTGCAATTTTAGTTCTAATTTCAAACTAATAAATTTGGAATTAAAATTAAAACTTCAAGCATTTTTAAAAATCATTTTAAACTTCCGTGTCACTTCTTTAATAGGTACTTATATATATATATATATATATATATATATATATATATATATATATATATATATATATATTTGGTTGGTGCAAAAATAATGTCGTTTTTTCACATAGTAACATATGTGAGAAAACGACATTACTTTTTCACCACCCTGTGTGTGTGTGTGTTCCTGAAAAACTAAAAAAATCATTGGAAACTACCAACCTGGATACTTATATGAAAATGTAAAAACACATAAACCCGGATACCCGCTACGACCAATTATTTCCCAGATCGCAAACCCCATCTATGAGCTACCAAAATTCTTTAATGACGTCTTATCCCATACCTACTCAGCAATTACAGTATAACACCCGCCCACGAACTCCTCCAGATTTGAAAAAGTACAAAGCCAAACCAAGGTATCATAGCGTCACTTGGCGCCGAAAACTTATTCACAAACGCCCCGTGGATCAAACTGTTGTGACCAAGTAAATAGTTAAGTAATAACAAAAACCAGGTTTGCAGATATATTATATATTGAACAGTAAGTACACCGGAAGAGTATTACACGGCTAGTATGAGTATCGAATGAACTAGCGCTCAATCTATTCACTGTTTATATTTAACAGCCCCCCCCACCTACAAGAGGGATGTAGGTAGCACAAGGCCGAGTTTACTGTGGACTCTCCGAGCCCGAATGCTCGGCCAAAAATATTCCCTTAGAAGCCGCATAAACGGGTTCAGGGACTGTCTAACTCCGAAACTTTGCCCTGCGGCAAAGCCTCGCCCGAGTTCTTTCTGCCGAGGCAGAGAGTTCGACAGTTGAACAATCTATTCACTGTTATATTTAACAGTCATCCCACAAGGAATGTATGTGGCACAATGCCGAGTTTAACGTGGGTTTCTCCGAGCCCGTAGGCTCGGCCAAAAATATTCCCTTTGAACCCGCCTAGACGGGTTCAGGGACTGTCTACCTCCTCGGACAAAACTTTGCCCTGCGGCAACGAATCTGTACATCACCTCGAGAGGTTTCCTCACTAGTTAAATGCCTGGGTTCTACGTACGTCAAAAAGAATTATTCTTTACCTGATTTTCCCCACCTCACGGAACACAAACTTTGTGACATCTCTCTACATCAGCTCGAGAGCTTTCCAGACTTGTCAAATGCCAGGGTTCTACGCACGTTAAAAAGGAATTATTCCTTACCTGACTTTGACCACATCACGAAACACAAACATTGTGATATCTTCCTACATCAACTCAAGAATTTTCCAGACTTGTCAAAAGCCTGGGATCTATGGACGTCAAAAAAGAATTGGGGTAGAGTTTTTGACAGTTGAACAATCTATTCGACTGTTTCCCGAAGCCTTCTGTCCCACTAATCTTATAGAAGGCGGAACAGTCTAACATTGAGTTTTTAGAGGGAGGACACCACAACACAAGCCATTGACATTATCCTCAATTCCATGTACACTAATAATTCTATCTCTCCGCCATCCATCAATCCATCTATACTCAAAGAATTTCTACATGCAGGCACAAAAAAATCCCATTCTATGACTATAATGGCAACAATTACACTCAAACTAATGGTGTTCGTATGGGAAATCCGCTCGGCCGTCCTTCTCCAAATATTACATGTCCAATGTAGAAAACATGATATTTAAACAGGTCTGTGAACCTAAAATATGTCTGTTACGTAGAGGATATTTTTATTTTAGCGAATAACACAAAAGAAATAGATAAAAAAATCATTAGCAGAAACTCTTGCCACCTTAACTTTAAGAGTGAATACTCACTCAGATGCAAAATAGCAGTGATAAAAAAAAAAAACTTCCTAAAAAGAGCAAACCAGAATTCATCCTAACAATGGCTTCCCTAACCGCCTTAGAGATCACTAAATTAGACTATTTCTTCCCAAATTAAATAATGGTAGTGAACATACAGTCAAGAATTACATAAATATTTTCTACAAAAGCCAACTACAAAGAAGGTGAATCTTGGAAATATCACAAAGAAATACTCTACCCCAACTGAACCGAACAAAAACATCAAATTAATTATCTACTACAAAAAATTTAAAACAGCTAACCTTATCCTCACGAATAACAACACACCAGCAAAATCAAAATTACAGCGAACAGACATTATTTATGCGTTCAAATACCCCTTAAGGAACCGTGTAAGGCCTCTGGATAGGCATGTAGTATTATGACTGATGTAATTATTTATGAATTCGGATTGATCAGGGTGACTACTTATCCTACATTAACATAGGACGAAGAAAACAATTTGGGATAATTGTTTCGAGGTATGAATCTGTAGAACATCTATAAGTAAGAGGTGTTGAGTTTATAGCATTCTGAGCATCAGATATTATAGTGAGAAGATCAAAATAATTGATTTTGGAACATCCAATTGCTTTATATAAACAAGATTTAATGATTCTGATCATGCGTTCCCATTTACTCCTAATCCAAGCGGCGTATAATTAGAATTTTGATATGTTTTACGTTGTACACCTGAATTCACTGGAAGCGAAAACCTCTTCCAAGAGATTGCAACCGGCAACAAAAGACCTGGCGTTATCACTGTAAATATGTGAAGGGATACCATATATATTTGTGAATCTAATTCATACCAGAATAAAAGAATGTGTACTTATATCTTTAACCAGTTTTATATGTACCGCTCTAATATTAAGACAAGTAAATATAAGCATAATACATTTTACTAACACATTGGTCACGTTTTGCCCAAAAGTCCTGTGTAGTCAATCCCTGTATGCAGAAAAGGTTTAATGAGGTTGACTTTGTGTTTAGACATATTTGATACTTCATGATATTTAAAGGCCAGATTATTATGTCTTTGGCATATAATACACCGTGAGATAACATTTTTGATAGCTTGTCTTGCTTTAGGTAACCAAAATCCTGAACGTCGGATTTTGTTTAGTGTTGATGATATATCAAGATGCTTGTATCTTTTGTGATGTTCTATGATCATAAGTTTGGTGAAGGCATGCACTTTGGCCAATAGAATAGGATTGATAACTTCATTATCATATATTGTTTTTAACTATTCTACCCTTAGCTCTGATTATCTCTCTTTGGTCTGTAAATAAGTACAAATGTTTTACTAATTCAGGTACCCTTTTATCATTGAGATATTGAAGGTAAGCTAATTCTTCCACAAAGCTTTGTTGTTGCATTACCTTAAACAAATAAGGTTTGGCACTATGACTAGAGTCCTGCTCTATGTGTTTTACTTTATTTCTGATCTTAAAGATATTTGCTGTTACGTTATTCATTAATGTCGGAGTATCTATCAAAGGGCACCCCCACAAGTTGAGACTGATTGTTGGTTTCTGTGTAATCTAATGAAGTTGATTGCACAATGAATTTGTTCTTTGAACTTAAACACTGAAGTTCACTTGAGGGCCATTCTATAGGGCTTCCACTGAGCCATTCAGGCCCTGAAATCCACAAACTTAGATTCTGCTGAAATTTATCCAAGGTTATCCCCCTTGTGAGCAAATCTGCTAGGTTTTGTTCAGTGTGAACATATTCAAATTTTACTAATAAAGATTTCTTTTCTTTAAGTTCCCTAATCACCAGATTAATATCCTTGAGTCTATTTTTAACGAATTGATTCTTGGTTCTAATGCTGTCAGACAATAGCCATGACAACACAGCCTGCGCATCTACTGCTGTTATGACATTTTCGATTTTAATTCGTGAGTATGCTTTCAATAAGGGTAACAAATACTTGATAGCCAAAAATACAGCAACTTTTAGGCTTTACTTTAGCTTTGGCAAAAATCAAGTTGGAATGACCTTTTGCACGCCATAAGCGGCTATACCATAAGCCTCTTTAGATACATCATAATATATATATATATATATATATTATTTATTTAAAAATATGATTCCAACACGCTACATAAGAGTTCTCATGTTTCAAAACAGTCGAAAACTTCAATATAATTATTTGAATTAAATTGAATTAAAGTACTAAGCTCTGTTCCATCTTCAAGCAAATTTTTTTTGAAGTTTTCGGCTCTTGTTTTGAAACATGAGAACTCTTATGTAGCGTGTTGGAATCATATTTTTAAATGAATAATTATATTTATGCTCTACTTTTGTATCGAGCACTATTTTAAAAAAATAATAACAAAAATACTAAAGAACTTTGAATTATTTACCTAACGAGTTCTTTCCTATTTTCTATATATTTTTCACACACACACACACACACACACACACACACACACACACACATACACACACATATATATATATATATATATATATATATATATATATCAGCAGGGCTGTCCTCTTTAATTACATATCTGGGGAACTTTAAGGAATCAAGCTTGGCTAGATCACTTGATAAAGTAGACCATGCAGCCTGAATTTCTTCTAGTACAACGGCACCACAGTCTATTTTTTGGGATCATAAATATCTCAGAAGCACTTTTCCTTTAACAGTAAGCACAAAGACAGGGGGTCAAAAACCCTTGCCGTCTGGGATAATATTCCATTTTTTTTCTGTTGGCAACATGGTTAATAGAAGACCTAGAAATCTGAAGTGTGTCTTCCAGAGTAGAATACTTGTATCCCAAAACCTTTTCAAGTTCACACCCATGTTCTACAAGGTTTTGTTCGTTTATTCTTAGAGCTTTAATCTTTCACAACTTGTGTTCCATGACCTTAGGTAAAAATTACCTTTTTGCATTTGTTTATTACCCAATAGGTATAAATTCGATAACTTATCAATTGAATTACCTGTTTTGATGAGATTATCTACATAGACATTTTTGTTAGCATATCAGTACAGTCATCATAGGGGAACTTTTTCGCATGGTGTTTTATTACAAAATTCAAGATGAAAGGTCTAGTATTGAAACCATAAATAATCGTAGTGTATCTAAAACAAATTAGCTTATCTCCTTCTTTCATGAAGAAACAAAACCTGTTACGGTCTTCAATGGATTTTATTTTTATCATGAAAAAAAGCTTTCCTGATATGTGTCAACATGACATATTTATTGGACTGAAATAATGGCAGTGGTCCCAGCATATCCCCCATCAAATTGATCCCTGGGTAGGCTGCTTCATTCAAGGAGTATTTTCTTGCGTCTTTAGATTAAAAACTGGTAGAATATTGGTAGTGCTTTGTGCCTCTGTCTTAAAGACGGGCCTATATGGTATCCAAACAAGATTTATAAAATTTTCAGAAGATACATCAAGACGTTCTATGATGCCCTTCTGTTCCTCTTGTTGGAATATCTCCGCATAATCCTTGAATAAGTTTTGTTGTTCGAGTTTACTGACGACTCTGTTTAAGACGGATAGGGCTACTCGGGGGTTAGGTGGTACAGACTTTATTTTGTCTTCATGCCAAGGGAGCTCAACGTGATAGACATCATTCTTATATTCAATGGAATTCTCGAATTCTTTGATTTTTCTTTTGTCATATTCACAAATGGAATCATCTTCAGGGGCTATGCCCAGAGAGTCAACATCGAACATTTTCTCTAAACTTCTTCTCCACTTGACCTTCGTCAAAAAACTCAGTGAAAGGGTCTGGGTAAGTTTTTACAGGGTTCATCACAAAATTCACTCTAGTATCAGAGCAAGTGGCATACCCAGCAATCATAGCGTCATAGCTATGTTGAGAACTTTACCCATTTACTTTTATTAGAGCTATTTGGTTCTCAGATAAAAATTCTTGGCAGTTGCTTAAAGGGGAAATACCTGTAAGGAACATCCAAGCAGAACTCTTCATGCAGTGCACCATCTTAATATTTTTCATGAATTGAATTACATCCACGCCCAAGAGACCATGAACGTGAATGTTATTGCCTTTGTCATGGAGAAAAGCTAACTTTTAATTTAAGTTAATCAAATTATTTTTTACTGCCTGAAATTTATCGAACTTGAAGTTCATATCAAAATGATCATCGATAAGAACGGGCAAGAGTAAAAAAAAAAAAACACTTATTTACTCCAATACCAAATACAACTTAGTTTTTTTTTTTTTTATTCTAAGAAGGTTTTGACGTCCGATTTCACAGGATCCGGGAAAAATTTCACATTTTAATTTTTTATCACGTGTTTAGAAAAATATGACCTTTGACTTCCGGAATGGAACAGGCAGTTATTCTTATACCTATTTATGCCCTTTGACACAGTTATCGACACTATGGATAAGATGAATGGTTGTTACTGGGTTCCAGTATTGGTATACACGTTAGTTGCCGAATAGTTTTTGAGTGATTCTTTGCAAAGAAGACTAATATGACCTCTGGATTTTCAAATCGTACATTCACGGGGTAGTTTATTTTTCTTCAGTTTTATGATTAGCACTGGTACAAAGAAAGCACAGGTCCAATTCTGCACATTTAGCACATCTCGACTCAAAGGGAGACTACTTGACACAACGACTCATATAATGTCCGTTTAGACTACAAAGCTTACAATGCGTAGTAAATTTGCTAGTTTTGGTAGATAGATTATCCAGAGAAGGAACACTCTTTTTAAAACTTATTTTTATTACAACTCCCTTCCCGAGGTTTAGAATCGTCTTTTTGAAGAGAATTGCGGCTTTTACTTTTTTCTGGGGGGGTTTTATTACCTCATTGTAGTTGTGGAAAATTTGGTTGAGTTTGGGATAATTATCATCAACTTTCCGATTTAATTCTCTTTGAAAATTAGAGGGCAACTTCGAAAAAATTATATGGCTGACCAATTCAAAGCCCAGTGTCAATTCTTAAAAAAAATTCAAGTTATAAGCTTTTATTTCGGATAAATCCGCCTTGATCACCGACAAATATTTTCTCACATTGACGAAATCAGGATCATATTTGGGATTATTATCTAGCAACTGTCTAAAACTTTCCTTAATAATGTTGCTTATGCCCAAGAATTTCTTTTTTTAACAAACTGATAGACACTCTCATCCTCGAGCAAGATATGCGCTATTAATTGCGATGCAAAGCCAGTCAAGTAACTTTTCAAAAGAGACACTTTTACTCTCTCAGACCTTACCGAGACAACACAGTTTTCGAATTGCACTAACAAATTTTTAAATACAAATTTACCGACTTTATTACCACTAAATTTGGAACATTGAAGTTTGGGCACATGCGCACATATATATTGGTCTGCCAATTTGTACCAATTTTGTATTGGTCTCCCACGTATTTTGTATTGGTAGCAAGAACTGGTAAAGGAGAATTCGCTCTCTCCTCAGTTTCTGCAGCACATGAAAGGCAAATTTAGCCTCCAACCTCTCGTCTATTAATCTATCTTCCAAATTAATATCGGCTTTTTCACAAGCTTCACTTATTTTAACATTTAATGAATCGACTTCTGACAACCATTTATTTATAAGTGTAGCTTGTTTTACGAAATGAGTTTTTTTTTTTAACTTTGATATCATCGATAGTAGACGTTATTTTTCTTTTTATTGAATCTCTGGTGTAAGGCCTTTACATCTTTTACAATTTTAGGGTATCCCGATGCGGTGTAATGGTTAACCAGCTTGTCTCGCTAGCGCAATTACGAAGAGTAGTGAGTTCGATCCTCACTGGGTGCCCCGGCCTTGTGCCACATCTGAGCTACGCTTTGTAAATCTCTTTTATAGTTTTAAACTCAGTCATTCTGAGCAAGTAGTTTAAGAACAAAATTTTCGAGGTAAAGACGATGAAGAAAATAGAAAAGAAAAAAATTGAACGAAGGAAACTGCTCCAATTTCCTCAATAGATACCCAAATATAGTTGCAACACTGATTGTACCTGTTCCTCGGACGAGTCACGTCCAAGCAAATGACCTTTTATTTATTTGTTTATTTTAAGTGTCGTTATTTTTGTAGCATAAATGCTCGTTCGCACTATTTTTTTTTTTGCGAAGTGCTGCTACCTTTACTTGTTTTATGCAGAGTATGAGGGTTTTTATACCCTTTGGGTTTCTGTGACCAATAATTTGTCCTCTGTAGAAAATAAAGGTAAAAAAAAAGCATTGTCGCAGCAAAGCGAGAAAAAACAGGACAACACCAAACCTGAGCGGAAAAAAAGGCTTTATATCAAAGAGAGGAAGAAAAGAAAGAGAAAATAGAAAAAATCGAGTTTAAAAATCGTTACCCCCCCCAAAAAAAAAACTAAAAAAACAAAACTGGTTTTTGCGAGGACTTAACTGGTGGCAGTAAAATTCGTTCAGTTAACAGTTCACCTTCTCATTATTGTTGCAACGTCGCAATATCTTCGTCTTTAGGTCGAAGATGGATTCAGTTTTCGGATGCATTGCTGTAATTGTCGGAATACTCTCGTTCCTACGTTGTGTTCTTGGATGCTCCACTTCCGGACACCGTGTGGCTGTTGGTTGAGTTTTACACAGCTAAATTTGTCCGTGTTGACTCGTCAATATTTATTATTGTAATTTAATACAATAAATGTGGCACAAGGCCAAAAGAGGGGATGGGGAAAGAAGGACGGTCATCATATGTCTTAATTTAAACTTAGCTATCCACAACCACTGACCCAAACATACAAAACAATATTCCTTTCACCAAAACAACACATTTATCCATACCTTTCTTACTACATCCACCAAAATACCTCTTTGACTCAATGCAAATCCTAAATACTCCCCTTATGTACAAATATTGTCTGTTGGGGGCGGGGCATAAAAAACAGCAATTTTTAAAAAGATCCCCAATGAGTATATACAATATAACAAAAAATATCTACAAGAAACCAAACAAAAATTAGTGTTATTAATAAAACCCCCCACAAATTTTAAATGTGGCAGAAATATCAGTCAACCGGACGAAATCGATGCGGGGCTATGAAAATAAAGAACACATTCATTCCTCCCAAGCATTCACACAGGCACACACTCATTCATACACAACAACAAATACGAAAAATACACACGCGAAACGAAAGGCACCCCGCATCCACCAGAGAACTGACATCACTGACCACCTAAACGAGGAAGGGGATGGGGAGTTAAATTAAAGGAAAAAAAAAGGGGGACAGAAATAAAAGGGCCAATGAGCAAAACACACCCTAGCTAAGTTTACCGAAACAGGAAAGAAAAACTAAAAGAAAAAATGCAATCTCCTAATCTAACCTAATCTCGTGATGGGTTGCCCATGTTCAACCCAGGAATACAATATCCTAATGTCTAACCGGCATCAAAATTCCACTCAAGGTCAGCCCCTTTTACTCGGCACATACGCGCAAGATTCACTCACCTTTTGCCAAATTCTGATGAGGTGAGCCGCCGCCTTTCCGTCCTAATCTTGACTTTAAGCTGATGCTTAAAGAACAAGATCATTTGGGAAGAAGTGAACTTCTCGCCCTCATAGAATTCCTTCTGACGCGTCGTCCAAATCACGACTCTCATAACCCCTAGCAAGCAACAGAACACATAGTGTTCAGCCTTCGTCATCTGCGGCACCACATTGCTACAAACAGAACTGGCTTCAAGGACAAAAAACTTTCCCTGCAGCATGCGAACCATGAGGCCTTCAACAAACCTGCACAACGGCACTACCGTCTTGCACTGAAAAAAGGCGTGACCAATGGTCTCGACTTCCCCAGTACAGCGACGACAGTTTGGATATTTCTCCAAGCCTGCTGAACAAAGTCTCTTGCCGACCCAGAGTGCCCCACGAATCATCAGCCAGGTGGATGGTGCCTCATCATTATTGATCATTATTTCAACCCAGGCGCCCAAGGCCATATCGAGCGAGCCTCCTCGATCAGATCATCTTGAACAGACCCCCTAACTAACAATCGACACAATGTCTTACGAGACAACGCCTGGGCGTCGCATAGGCCATCCGTCGTCCGTAAGAGGAGCTTCAAAGCACGACACCATTCGCGGTAGAAGGAGCACTCGGCACGAGGTGTACGACCGGCCTCCTCCTTGCACGAGTGCACACTTCTCAGGGATGGGAAATGTTTACGGACGTCTTCTTTCCAAAAGGTGCCCACCTCATCCAATCCGCGACTCATTCGGTCTAGAAAGGTAATGCGAAGCATATATTGACGAATCTCAATGCTAGACATACCCAGACCGGCAACAGATCTCACGACATACCATAGGGGCCTTGTCTCTCCACAAGAAAGAGAACAAGGTCCGTACTAATGACATTAGTCTGGCATACGGGAGTGGAAACACAGAGAGTCGGTACAGGAGAATCGGATATATGTGTGAAACACATACCTCCACCCTTCCCTTCAGGGAAAGTTTCCTCCGAGACCACAGATTAACCGCGATCTCGGCCTTCCCTTGTACCTCCGACCAATTCATTTCCAACTAGAGATCAGGACCGAACCAGACGCCGAGTATCTTGATCAGCCCATCCGTCCAGAGGAAAGGTCCGGGAAGAGAAACTCCCTTCCACGCACCCAACCGCAAGTCAACAGACATATCGCGGTTGATCTTGGCCCCTGTCACCATCTCATACCCACTGATCTCTTTGCTGACTTCGTCGATCTCGGCTCTGCTCGACACAAGAACCGAAACGTCGTCAGCATAGGCAGAATACCTGGCTGAGGTGGTAGCCCCAGGCAGGGAAATTCCGCGCAAGACCGGATTCGCCTTTAACTTGCGAAGGAATGGTTCCAATGCAAGAACGTAAAGCACGGCGAAAGCGGACAACCTTGACGAATGGAGCGAGACAATACCAAAGGCTTCGATTTTACCCCATTCACCTCCACCAGCGCACCGGGGGTCGCATACAACAGTCGGATCCAGGAGCGAAAGTCGGCTCCGAAACCAGCCGCCGAAAGGACAGCCTCCAAAAACCGATGGTCAACCCTATCGAAGGCCTTGGACTGATCTAAATTGATCAGCGCGGCTTCACTGTCGACTTGTTCTAAGATCAAGCGTACCATATGAAGGTTATCCTGAATAGTCCTACCCTTCACAGCACAAGTCTGTTTAGGGCCAATCAGTCTAGACAGGACAAGCTGCAAGCGGTTGGCTAAGATCTTCGCCAAAATCTTTAACTCAGTGTTTAAAGGGCGAACATTCCCTAACCCATCCCCACCGTTCTTGTCCTTACGCAGCAACTTGATCACACCCCTGGTGAAGCGTTGAGGTAAAGACCCCTGCTTCATCCAGTGGTTGAAAATTAGTCCCAGCAAAGGAACAAAAACGGGCGACAACCTCAAGTAGACTTCGTAGGGTAGACCATCTAGTCCCGGAGACTTATCCAGGCTAACCTGCTTCAGCGCTTCCCAGATTCCCGACTCTGTAATGGGAGCCTCGCACCTAGCCGCTTCAGCTGCCTCGAGGCAGGGAAAGTCAGCTAAATAGGCATCGAACTGAGCAGATCTCAGACCGGGCTCCCTGGTGAAAAGATCCTGGAAGTAATCTCGAAAGGCCTCGCATATGCCCGCGTTTGTAGTCACGTCCCGCTTATCCGGCAATGTGACGCACGCAATATGTCGCCTAGCCGCGTTCCGATTCTCCTCTGCACGCAGTTCAGCGGCCATATTCGTCGCCTCAGAAGACATTCTTTTTAACCTAGCCCTAACTACCAGAGCTTGATCCTTCTTGATAAGCAAGGAGGCCAACTCTGCCTTAGCAAACGTTCTAATTTTGGATTTTAATTTATCCCACCAGGCTTTTCCCACAACCGCCCCCGTCAATTCCCTCTGGATCATTAGTAGCAGGTGGTCCCGGAAACCCTGCTCACCAAATAATGAACAGTTAAATTTCCAGTAACCAGCCATTCTAACCTTAGGCTTATCTAAGTTTACACGGACCCGGACAAGCCTATGATCCATATAAACTATATAGTGGAAGCTTGGACAGCCTAAGAGCCCTACGTCGACTCTCCTAACTAGGACTCGGTCGATGTAGTTCGCAAGCGTTCCAGGAGCCGAGTTGCCACTATTTGTCCAAGTCCATGCTACCTCCCGAGGGTGTTCATTCCGGAACTTATCGACAAGATCAAACTCATCGATAAAGTCCCGAAATGGTTTCACGTCCGGGTTGTTAGTACCCTGTTTTTGCCCTATACGATCTATATCGGGGTCAAGGACGGCATTCCAATCCTCCGCTACAACTACCCGACGAGATGTCGTCAAGTACGGCACGATCTGCCGAAACAAAGCAGGCTGCTCGGCATGGTTATTGGGCGCATAAACCCCAATGAGACGTAGAACCTTATCCTTTATGATAGCATCCAGCACGTAAAGTCTGCCCGCCGAATCCGCGAAGACAAGGGTACATGCAGCCTTCAAAGACCTGCTCACTAGCCAAGAGACACCCCTCGAACGACCATCAAAACATGCTGAATAAAGGGCGAACCCCTTAGACAGTATGTCCTCATGGTCATGAGAAGAAAACCGGGTTTCTTGCACACAACACACATTCACCCCGAGGCGCTGAAGGTCACGAAAGAGCCTCGCCCTGCGAGACTCGAACCTCAGGCCCCGGGCATTTACACTAGCTAACCAGAGCGCCATCATGAAAACAGATTAGGGTTGTACTACTGGTTTGAACATAGTCGGTGTTAGGATACCAACAGCCTCTCCCATAGACCCATGGCCCATCTCTGTCTTGATGGTGCCGTCTTGGGAGATTCCGCCGATATCCCATGGAAACGTTAATTTTAGGGCTCTATACAGGGATGGGTGAACTAAAAGGGGACCCTCCCTGCACACAATTGCTTGAGATGTTCCAGTTTTGAACATGGGTAAGACCATCTTGAACGCCATGATGGCCTCATCAACCATTGCCCAGATCTGTTTAGCGCCCAGACCAGTTCTTATAACCGTTAGGACCCTTTGGGCTTGTGGAAAATTTTGCGGGTCCTCAACGTCCAGGTCGGCACACTGGCTAATTGACAACAAATGTTTTAGCTCCTTTATCCGATTGCCGTAATCACGGGCTCTCTCTCCGTGTTGACTCGTCGGTGGTACAGGATAAAAAGAGGCCGTGATAAGCTGCTTTCAGCCAATCACAGTGGCCGGTGATAACGACCCCTTCAAAGGGAGGCAATTGTTTTATCCATTCAATAATTTCACAATGGAATGCCTATATTTTAGCGAATCAGTGGAGATATTTAAAAAAACTAAGACACTTAATTTGAAAAGTTTTTAATTTGTTATATTCGAATAAGATATATTATGGAGTCTATTGTCTTAAGAAAAATGTTTTCGGTGAATAATTACTTTTTACAAGAATTGTTTTCATTTTAAAAAATATTAATTATAATAATTTATTAAGTTTTAAATATTTTAAAATTCTGTATTAATTTGAATCTGGTAGGTGATATTGTTATTAAATTAAGTATAAACTTTATTTAGTAATAATCGTAAGTAGAAAAGATTGTTACACTTTAACGAACCTACCTCTCCACCCGTATTTTAAAAATAATTTTTTTGGTGTATAAAAACGCCAATTATTGTACATAATTAGTTTGCAATTAAAAATATTAAAATTTATATTTTACCTAATGATAATTGAGATGTAGTAGAGTGATAGGGGTGGGGACGTAAATTCGTGGGAGGTAGGAGACTCTTCCACCCGGCCTGTATATACCTCTGTTCCGCTACTGAGCGGTATTTTCATTTTATTTGTTGGAATTTCCAAATTTTGGGTGTGCACTTCCGCTGTGAATCGTTCGACCTAAAAAGAAAACGTTGCTGACATTTAAAAGAAAACATAAACGAAAAGGCATATATTAAGCTGATAAATCAAGTCAATCCCTCTCATCCCTGATCTGCCTGTCTATTTATATACATTGTTTATCGTTTTTTGTATTGTTCTGTTTTTGCGTTTCCCAAAGAGTCTTCTTAATAGACTTGTTTTTTTTTTTTTTTTTCTTTTAATGAGAATATAATATACCGACATCACAAGATTGTCCACCATCTGTCCCCAAGGCGTTTTCTCTAATACGGTGACAAACAAAAACAACTAAGATAGGCAAAAGGAGAAAAAGAAAGGGACGGAAAAAGAGAGAGGAGAAATTAGAAAGAGAAGAGGTGTAGGAAGGGAAGAAAGAGGAAGAAGGGAGAAAGAAGAACGAGAAGTAAAAAAATATGAGAGGAAGGAAAAGAATATAAAAAGAGGAGAAAGTGAGAAGAGAAAGAGTGAATAGGTTGTGTGTGTGTTGAGGGATAGCACCACTTGTTGATCGGGGGACTTTTGTTGTTCGTCCGTACTCTTCTACGGGGAGGTGCTGAAATATTCAGGGTCCGACCGATTCCCCCAAATCTAATGAAATAACAAAATACACGGTGTTTCCTTAAATCGCAACTTGTTCGGCCAGAGAAACTTTCAATACCCCTTGATGAACATTTTCAGAGAGAGTGAGGGAAAGAGAGAGAGAGAGAGAGAGCGGTGGCGAGAGAACGAGTGGTAGAGAGATATGGGGTGTTTGTGTGTGTGTGTATGTGTGTGAGAGAGAAAGAATGAGAGAAAGAGAGAAGTTCTGTGTGTGCTTTTGACTCGGAAAATGGGGAGGGTCTTTCCCGTGTTGTCATGGCGACATGTGTTTTTGATCAATGTTGACGCCCTCTGATGTTGACAAATCTGACAAAATGACAAATGATTATTTTTTTTTCTAGAATCGAGTCTTTCTCGGGCCGAGAACTTTTCAACACCACTTGATAGAGAGAGAGAGAGAGAGAGAGAGAGAGAGAGAGACAGAGACAGACAGACAGACAGACAGACAGAGAGAGAGATACTGTGTGCGTTTTCGAATTTGAAGATCGGAATGGGGTCTTTGCCTTGTTTACATTGCGAAGTGTTGTCACTTGTTTTCAAACAATGACGACATCCTCCGATGTTAGCACCAGTCTCTCTTATCTGCGATGATGATTATCGAAATAACTTTGTTGCGGCTGCGTCTCAGTGGACAACAAGACGCTGTGACGTAAGAAAAAGAACCACAAGATACAAAAACAAAATAATTAAGTCATTTTTTTTTTGCTGAAGAAAAATTCTTTTACGTATATTGCGAATATATTTTTGATTCAACTCCGTGTCTTATTATTACTAAGAAATAATGGCTACTACTACCGAAATTTGACGCTAATCTGAATAAAGGATTTATTACCTTCTTAGAACACTGAATATTCCTGAGGTCAAGGGGATAAATTCTGTCTTTTTTTTTCATTCTTGCTTTCTCTTTGCCATGTCCTGACTTCCTTATTTGATACTCCCGTTAAGCATTTTCCTTTTTCCCCCTTGTCTTCTTCTTTCCATCCATGTTGTTGTTGTTGTTGTTGTTGTTGTTGTTGTTGTTGTTGTTGTTCTTCTTCTTCTTCTTCTTCTTCTTCTTCTTCTTTGTCTTTATTTATAACTGATGTTGAAAATACAAAAAAAAAAAAAAATAGTATTTTATTTTCAGATTCCCTCTACAACCAGAATTACATCAAGTTTCGAAATAGTCACTTAAAAGCAGACTTTGTGTCGCCTCCTGCAGACGTAGCAGTTAAAACACCACGTGACTTTCTCAAGCAATGGGAACGCTAAAAATTTTGGCTTCGTTTGGGACCTATCTCCAGTTTATTAAATAATGCGCCAAAAGCCACGCGAAGAATACTCACAACAAACCCACATAGGGGCACATACAAGAGTACCAATAGCAAGTACAAAATGGGGGTACACACAGTGCATAAATTACTCACATCAGGCCGAAGAAACCCTTCTTATTCGAACACACAAGTCATACAGTTAGATCGACCCAAGAGTGATAAACAGTTAACTACATCAACCACATTAAAAGAAAATTACTGAAGTAGTTATTTCTATCCAAATTTTTCCCACACAGACACACACAGACACACACACACATATATATAGGAGGAGCAGTTGATAGCGGCTCGGATTGAGGAATCGGAGAGCCGAGTTCAAATTCCAGTCGAATCCATTACATTCACTTACTTGCTAATACCCTTAGGAAAGGTATTAATCCTCTTCTCCCCCCAGCTATGGATAAATAGCAGGACAGACTGGGTTCTATAGCCTTGGATAGCAACTAGTCTAGGAGGACAACTGTGAATTCAAAACCTCCGGAGGGTCGTTTGTGGCCCGTTGTGCATCAGGTCTCTGTATTCGGCCCTTCAAAAAGCGTGGTTGGTTCTGCACAAAGCCTTCACCACTATAATCAAATCATATGAGGTAGTGTCTGCTGCCGGTTACTAGGAACTGGGCTGCTTGACCCTCATACGTCGAATACGATGGGAGAGTTCACTATATATATCTTCACACCTAGACGTACATATCCGGACCATTGTTTACCCAAACTATTTCTCCCTTTAACCCTTCCGAGAACGTCTTTTCCCTTCAATTAATTTTCAATATTGTTATTATTAAATTGTATTAAAATTTGTTTGACAATGTTTGTTCTTACTTTTGGACATGAGAAGGAACTTTTGCTTTCTTTCTCTCGCCTGTTGTCGGTCGAGACACCATTTCCCATTGGCCCTAAAAGGATTAATAGTAAACTCTTTCATTCGACCGTCAAAACAATGAGAACAATAATAATAACGGCCGTACAACACTGGTGAGAATCAAATAGGATTCCCTACTGTATAGACTCTGCATGAGTTTGGCCTCGTTGAAGACAGGATCATTGAATGACTTAGCACTTCGTTACTTATTGAGAAATTCAAAATAATTATTTTATGAATGACTTAAATGTTTCAAAATTTAAACTCGTGACCTCATCTCAGATCTTAAGCGGATGGCAAGTTTCCATAAATTATTTGCATTCAATTTTGAAGGCAAGAAAGACAAAAAAGGAAAGCGACAGCAATAACGGAAGAAAAGCAAATAGGCGATGATAGAATGAATGAAGAAAATAAGAGATTTATAAAAAGAAAAAGGATGGATAAAAGGAAAGAAAGACAGAAAGATAGGAAGAGAAATGGAAGGAAAGAAATAAGACAGTATTATATCGATAGCGGCTCGGGTTGATGAATCAGAGGGCCGAGTTCGAATTCCACTCGAATCCATTACATTCACTTACGTGCTAATACCCTCGGGAAAGGGGTTAATCCTATTCTTCTTCCTCCAGCTATGGGTAAATAGCAGGACAGGCCGGGTTCCATAGCCTTGAATGGCAACTGGACTACTGCAGGAAAAAAAAATCTGCCTCGTCATTCATGTATCGAAAGACACATGATCGCCCAAGCGTGTATCACGCATGGCAGATAAATGACTGACTGGAATGATCATTGTTATAACACTCACTCGTACTTGGTATCATGTAATTCATTAAATTATTGACTATACATAGTGTTTAGGTTATAACCGTAACACCTGTATAGTTAGTATGAAGACTGACTCCAATACGACTGGTAACTACTCAGTCTCCCTCCCCACTGAGATGAGTTGTGTCGGAATTATTGTGGAAAACACGAGTGTTTCCACCTGGGCCATTGGTCAAATTTTACCCATTCCCCGGGAAATCAGGCTCGGGTACATTACTTGTCTGATTTTTTCAACCGAGTCTCTATCCGAAGACAACCCCGATTGAAAACCTCTACCCGAAGACAGAGGTCTTGTTACCCTCTGTTCGAAGATAAGAGTTTTTGTCTGTTGTGAGATTGTCAGCGAAATGCCTGACTCCGATGCGATTAGTATTTACCAGTTTCCCCGCTGAGACGAGATACACCACAAGGTCAAGTTTACTGTGGGGAACTCGAGCAGTTCCAATCGGGCCATTGATCAAAGGCGGGTTTGCTTACATTGTTTTTCTCAGTGGAATCTCTATCCGAAGACAGAGCCCTGACTGAATCACCCTCTGCTCGAAGACAGACGTCTAGTCAGTCGTAAGCCAGACAACTAACTGTCTGATACCAACATGTCTGTTTTTCTCAGCCCAGAGTCTATCCGAAGACAGAAACCCGGCTGAATTACCCACCCTCTCAAAGACGGAGGTCTTGTCGCCCGCTGCCCGAAAACAGAAGTCATGTCTTGTCGCGAGCCTGGGACAGACTAAGATTTTAATGGGTATTTACCAATCGCCCTACTGCGGACTAGATGCGACACAAGATCAAGTTTTATGTGGGGAACACGAGCGTTTCCTCACCAGTGTCACTGGTGAACATTTTCCTCTGGTGCCCGGATTAAGCGTGCTATCATCTAGGTTTCATCCTTTTACTGTTGAATTAGTTAAATATAACCGCCACTTATTCTCCAAAAGTTTCTCTTCTCACACTTCCCGCCTGTGGAACTACCTTCCGTTTCCTTCCTTCCTGGATAACTAAAATCTTCAAAAATTTAAATGCAACCTCAATCGCCATCTTCAGTCTTCTTAAACTCTGTACAGCTTTTATCCTTTCCTCACCACACCGTTATCCAGATTTTTCTCTCACCTCTACTCTCTGTAACCACATGCGCGTACCATTCCCGTGTTGCTTGGGGTGAAATGATTAAAAAAATGACATAAGTAAACATTTTTTTCTTTTCTTTCTTTTCAATCTTTCTATCTATATTAGTTATTTCTGTTTGAATTTCTGGGATGAGGACTTATGATTACTTACTGCGGTCTATTGTCCTCATTTTTGTTGTTGCTATCACAACTTTTCGGCCGTTTTATCTCCAGAAATCTATCTATCTATCTATCTATCTATCTATCTATCTATCTATCTATCTATCTATCTATGTTGGCAGTGATAAAAGCAGATACAATGGACAAAATGAAAATGACAAAATGACGAAATATATATATATATATATATTTTGTCATTTTGTCATTTTATATATATATATATATATATATATATATAAATATATATATATATATATATATATATATATATATATATATATATATATATATATATATATATATATATCTACCGGCCTGAATGTACGAGAAATTTTCACAGAAAATATTCGTGCTCCGAGAGGATTCGAATCTGTATCCTATACAGAACCGTCACTTAGCTTGACGTGCCTTTATATATATATATATATATATATATATATATATATATATATATTAGGTTGGTGCAAAAATAATGACGTAATATTGTCGTTTTATATATATATATATATATATATATATATATATATATATATATATATATATATATATATGTATGTGTGTGTGTGTGTGTGTGTGTGTCTCAGTTGTGATAAAACCAGATACAATGGACAAAATAATAATGAAAAAGTGAAGTGGAACAACTTAATTGAAGCTTTAGTGACATCAGCAACTGAGATCATCCAAAAGAAATCTAGACAAAGACAAAAAATGAATGGATGATAGATGTAATTCTTGAGAGGATGAAAAGGTGATAAAAAAACAATGTCATGGCACGGAACAGAATATGACATTGCACAAAAATTAGGAACAAATGCAAGCAGGGTAAAGAAGAATGGCTCAACGAAAAGTGTGCAGAAATAGAAATAAATAAGAAATAAATAATATATGTCCAGAAAAGTGCATAAAATCCACGGACGGGACACTGATATTAGGGAAAGAAAGAATAACTTAGTGATGGAACGAATACATTGGAAAACTTTTCCGTTTAAACATCTGCTAAGAGTTTTAACAGGGGCCGGTAAGTGCGACAGCGAAATGCAAAAGCGACATTAGGAGAGCGAAAGATTCCTTCCAAAAGCTAAGCAAAGTAGTAAGAAACAGGAAAGTTTCGTTAGAAACGAAGAAAAGAGTACTGGACTGTTACGCAATACCAATGTTTCAATATAGCAGTGAATGCTGGACAATCTCCTCACAGAGGAAGAAGAGACCTGAAGTAACGGAAATGTGGTCCTAGAGAAGGATACTGCGAATAAGATATACGTGAGCAACAACGGAGCTTTTGAGAAAATGGAAGAAAAAGGGGCACTTATCCTTAATATCAGAAAGGGACAATTGAAATTTGTAGGGCTCATAATGAGGAAACCGGGCTTGGAATATTTGATAATCACAGGAGTAGAAGAGATAAAAAAAACAACACAATTTATTAAAAGCTACAAAGGACAGGAGAATGAGGAGAGCTATGATCGCCAAAGTTCTAAAGATTCATGGCACATAGACGAAGAAGTTAAGAGAGGTTAACAGTGTCATAGCAAATAAGCGGTTGTCACTGTCATAACAACCAGATTATATACGCTTTAATTTTGAAGATCTTTCAGGAGAGAGCATGGGAACACCACTCGGGATACAATTTGCATTTCAAAGTTAAAATTAGCCAAAGACAGGATGACCGAAACAAAGAAGAAAAAAATGAAGAAATGTCGGGAGATCGAAAAAGGAAAAATAGAAATTTCCGGGTCACCTCTTCCCTTGCCTCTCGAAATGTAAAAGTCGAAACTTAATGGCACATCGGATTTCTGTGGTAAATACTTTGATATAAGATGTTTCTTCCGGTGGCTTAATGAATGCCGAGATGGCTAAGTATTTCCATAAAATAATTTAACATTGACTAACACTAATTTTATCCATTTGTTGTTTGATAATTTTAAAGAATCTTTTTTTTTTTGGTTATTACCCGAAGATGTAAAAATAAATAATTACGTTTTTAGATTTCCATTCTAAAATGTTCGTTCATTTCAAGAGTCCTTTTATTTTTTGATGTTTATTATTCATACTTCATTTCAACTGCGCCAACCTCTTTTCCCGTCTGTCTGTTATTTGCTGTTGTTCTTTAAACCTGTCCTTCATTCATATTTTTTAATAATTTCACCACAAGCAAGGCGATAAAGCCACTAAGATAGAATGAATTTGAGAAAAAATTATTACGGAGAAAGAATAGAAATTCATGACAGAGTATAGTGATTAGCGTTACATTTATGGTTTTGAAGATCAAAATTGATTGGAAAGCAAGAAACCGGAAGTGAATTCCACAAACGAGAAGTATGAGAGAAAAAATTGTTAGCATATAAGTAATTGTTACATCTAGCAATTTAAACTGCAAAATGTTGAGGCCTAACTGCCAATTTAGTACTGCGTTTAAATTCGTAAAGTCGATATACCAATGAGGAAAGCTCATCAGAAGAATTACCATGAAAATATTTATAGAAAAGACACAGGTAAGCTACATTACGATGGTTCAAAATTGCCTGAAGCCGAGATGCCAGGTCATGACAGATAACATTACAGTTTTTTTGGATTTTGTCAAGAATCTCTACATAGTAGAAACACCAGAGCAAATGTGACAGCAATATTCAATGCATGGAAGCAATTAATTTAATATAACCATTCCACTTCATGTCAGAGGAAAACGTTAGTCCGAGGAGGCACAATGAATCAATCTCCTGGAGGTTAGCATCAGCCATACTGATGGAAAACAAAATAGACTAGTTTCATTTTAGTGGGGTTACAATTAATAAGCGGTTATATCTGCACGTGTTCCAATTGTCAACTGGCAGCAAAATCTCCCAGGAAAAAACTACATTCAATTCCTGGCCTATCCCAGAATCACTCTGGTCACGCCTTCACATTATTTTTACTGGACACATAAAGGGACAGTAATATTTTATTCTCGTTGATGGTTAAAGGAAATGGGCAACATTTTATGAGATGAATTGCATCACCTTGGATAAATCAATTCTTAGCTTAAAGTAAATCTTCAGTCGATTTGGAGTCCCACAAATTCTACTTGCTGGAAATGGCCTTTCTTTCACTTCAGCTGCATTTTCAATTTTCTCTGTATAGCATAATATTCATTATATCAGAAAAGTACCTTTTCATCCACAATCAACTGGACAAGTGGAGCATTTTGTAGATACCTTTGAAAGGGCACTCCTCGAACTGGGATTGAACCACACAAGAAATATTAGAAATATTTCACGGAAGTTACAGGGCGACACCCAATTTTTACGCACCTAATGGAAATTCGCCAGCAAAATCACTGATGAACCGTAGAGTTAGTTTACAAATAGATGCCATTTATCCAACTACAGGCCATTCCCTAAAAACCGTCATCATGGAATAGTAAAGGCAAATATGTACCATGACAACTTGTACTTGCGAAAAAAGTTTACCGCATCGGTAAAGAAAAATGGACACAAAGACGCATTATACGTCGTTCTGGAAATGTTACGTATGATGTCCATATACAGTCTTCAGTTTGGGTTCAACATGCAAACCAGTTACGACCACTAAACCTTCCAGAAACCAAACTCGACATTACCGTTGAACATTGGACACCCTCGAACTGCCTCAACAAAGTTCCCAAGTAATGACAATGAACAAAGTAAGGACACAAGTAAAAAGTGTAGTAAGGAAATCCCATAGACTACGAAGTAAGCCATATCCCCACAAGAAGTCATATGAGCACAAGGCTAAAAATAGGAGTTGTTAATGGATGCTAACTTACACCCCATATAAAGGACAATAGCTCAAAATACGGTTGAGTTAATTCTCTAGTTCACTAGTCGGAGTGAGCATTTCTGAATTCAACGTTGTGACAAGCTAGTTACTGCTTGTAAACGATCACGTTTGTACAATAAACATCGCTGCTTACTAATATCTTGATGACCATAATGGAATTGATTTATCACCCTTTCATGTAATGAAGACGCATTAATCACGCGTTCTGTAAAAAGAAGGCATCCGCCGACTTCTGAAAATGAAGATCGACGATGAAAGAATAACTGAATTCTTTTGTCAGTGCATACTTCTGGCCATTTTGTACGATGGAAGCATATCACTTTTTGTAACATTGGATCAGGAGATGTGGCTTCATGGATCATTGTAGAAGTGATTAGTAATGGTCTTACAGTGAATGCAAGCACTGAAGTGACTTATAGCTCTAGAGATAATGCTGCAATGACTAAGTCTTCTGGTACTTTAGTTGTGTTGTCATGTGCAGATATAATGCATCGACATGACCAATTGTATTGGTTGAATTGTATTTTATAGAAGAATTATAATCTAATAGCATAGTAGCCCATCTTTGCAGATGGTTTGCTGCATACACTAGGGTGTCTTCTTTAGATCCCAAAATACTAACAAGAGGCTTGTGATCTGTGATCAGAATGAAATGATGTCCGTACAGGATTTTGTGGAACTTTTTAATAGCAAAAACTATTGCCAATGCTCCTTTTACAATTTAGCTATAATTACGCTCTGCCTGTGTCTGTGATCTGGATGCATGAGCTATTGTCTTTTTGCCATCAGGTTAAATGTGAGAAATGATAGTTCCAATACAATAATTGGAAGCATCAGAGACTACAACAATATCCATGAGTGTGTTGTAGTGTGACAGCAATTGGATGGAAGAAAGTAAGGACCCTTACATTTTAAGGCTTTTCCTGATACGCGTCAGACATCTCTCCCATGCAATATCTTTCTTTCTAAAAATTTTTGAGGGTTGCACAAACTCGATGAAATTCAGCCCTCCGCCCAGTTAACAACAGACTGATGCTCATTTTTCAGATCGGCTGACCTTATTGAACCTAATATGGTGACTAGTTAATGCAGGATTAAATAATTTTAATATCAGCATAGACCAGATGCGGTAGCAATATTCAATATGTGAACAAATAGTAGACTTATAAATGTGTAAGATAGATTGTCTAGCCTGATATATTGAACCAATTTTCTTAGCAGCAAACCTACCAGCTGATTTAATATTAGGTTGGTGCCAAAATAATGTCGTTTTCTCACATATTAACATATGTGAGAAAACGACATTATTTTTGCACCAACCTAATACATTGTGTCAGTGGAAAACTTGAGTTACAGATGTCATTCTCCTGGAGGTTAGCATCAGCCATGCTGATGGCAGCAAATTAGTTTCGCTAAGACGATTAAAATAGAGCAGTTTCGTTTTAGAGCCGTTAGAATTAACAAGCCTTTTCTTGTCCCAGTTAACAACACACTGAAGCTCATTTATTTTTTTTTTTAGATCAGTAGCTACTTTTACCTTATTGAACCGATCTGACTTACCAATTAACACAGGAGTAAATAATTGAATCATCAGCATAGACCCCTCGTTTGGAACCGATGGTATGAAAACTAAGAATGTAAAAGTTTCAAAGACAGAATCCTGGGGATGTAAAGATTCATAAGGGTTCAACTTTCATTTCGCAAGTTAAAAGGGATTGAACCAAAAAAAAAAAAAAAAAAAATCGCGTAGAAACATCATAACCTTCCATCTTGTGAAGAAGACTAACATACCAAACTCTGTCAAACGCCTTTGATATATCTAAAATGACAGAAAGAACTTCACTATTCTTATTTAAAGTCTGACAAACTCCTTCGGCCAGAACTTTAATACGGTTAATGTAGTTGACCTAGAGAAGCGAAAGCCATATTATTTGTCAGAAGGAAAATTCTGCAAAGTGAGATGTTTAGCCAATTCGGAGTTGGTTAGTGTCTCTGGGACTTTTCCAAAATTAGCTAGAAAAATTATAGGTCGATAGTTAGAAGGATCAGATGATTCGACCGAGTTCTTAAAAACAGGAACTACAACAAAAAGTTTCCAACAAGAAGGAAAGAAAGAAGCATCATGTCATTTGTTGTATTCTTCCAGTTGCATTCACTTTCTCACTCTCGGGAAAGATATGACTCCATCTTTTCTTCCTCCATGTTCCCAGCTATGCATTAAACATCAGAGTAGACTTGATTTGGTAGTCAGTTTCGAAGAACGACACTGAATTAAAAAAAAAAAGGCGTCACACCTTGGGTTTTGATCATTTTTATTATAATCTGGCGATGTTTAGTTTTATTCAATTGACTCTTAAGAAATCTGTAATGATGTACAATGTATTTTATCTTATTTTGTTTTTACGGTGGAGTAATGGATAGCAGCTCGTACTGAGGAATCGGAAAGCTGAATTCGAATTCAAGTCGGACTCATTACATTCGCTTACGTGCTAATAACATTCATTCACGTACATGCTGCCTTGGCAAAGGTATAAATCCTCCTTTTCTCCCCCAGCGATGTTTCTTATTTTCTTATGGGTAAATAGTCTAGTCTGGGTTCTATAGTCTCGGGTGGAAAGTAACTATGAGTACAAAACTGTATGTAGCACATACTAAAGAAAGGATCGTTCGCATTGATGATCCCGGTCAAATGATGATGATGAAGTGTAGAATGAAGTGGTTAGCCTGCTGCGTTAAGTGTATTGTCATGTAACCAATAAGATGCCAAAATAAAATATCTACCTACCTCTAGGTCGAAATGATGATGGATTAGTGATGGTAAATCTGTAGTGAGTTCAATCCGTATTGGATGCCTCATACCAAAAATTCGGCACCAAATAATCCAGCAAGATTTGACACGTAAAATCATTTAGCCTAATTTACTGAAATGCAGTTTTGTGCTTTTGAGAAATTAAAAAGGAAAGTTTAATGCATATATATATAGTTATCCACAGATAGACTATATCGCTGTATCACAACTCCGCAGTGTGGTTACACGTACTATTGCTTCAAGCCGGGATCGAAACCCGACTGATTTGGCATCAATCAGACATCTTACCTCTACGCCATCGCCGCACGTCAGGAAGAATGGGAATTTTAACGTTTTTCTCTATACGAAATACACAAGCGACCCGAAGAACAAAATTCGTACGTCAAGAGTAATGATTAAAAGTAAAAAAGGGCAAAAATAGGATTAAATATGTTGTAAAATAATAATAATAATAATAATAATAATAATAATAATAATAATAATAATAAATCACTTAAAGCTGAGTACGATTTAAGGGAAGAAAAAGAAAAGACACAATGTTAATTAATGTTTCGACAGTATGTTTGTTTTCTTCGAGTTTTGTTATTATAATTGCATGTAAGTATAAAAATATTAAAAAAAAATACTATATTTTGAGAAAAACAGTTGTCCTGTTAATCAAACGAAGACACGAATGAAACGCAACCTGTATGAATGGAATGCAATTGAAGACGTGAATAACAAGATGATCTCCTCTTGAAATTTTCCGTCTGTTCGTTACTTTTCTTAAATCGCGCTCTTTTCTAAGTGTTGAAATATAACTCTTGAAAAGAGTTACGCCAATTATTTTCTTTGTTAATAAAAATAATATTTTGAAAATTTAAATTAGATAAATCTGAAGTTAAATAAATAATTATAAATAAGTAAATAAAATTAAATCTTACGTTAATAAATTATGTTTCTAACTTGATGTGAAATGATTAAAAAAATCTCGGAATAAATTAACTCAACATATGACGTCATTGGATTTCACACCTCTTTTTTTTTCTCTCAAGATTATTGTCATTAATGAATTGTTGCTAAAAATGTTTTTGTCATAGTAAAGGGTGTTATACCTTCATCAAGAGAGAGAGAGAGAGAGAGAGAGAGAGAGAGAGAGAGAGAGAGAGAGAGACGGGGTAGGGAAAGGGGGGAGATCGAGTTTGTTCCCCCAAAAATGTTAAATTAAATAAGTAATTAGAAATAAGTAAATGAAATGAAATTTCACGTTAATTAATTGTTTCTAACTTGGTGTGAAATAATTAAAAAAAAAAAAATGTCCCGGAATAAATTAGCTCAACATATGACCTCATTGGATTTCCCACTTCTTTTGTCTCCTGAGGAATATTAGTCTTTGATGAATTGTTGCTAAAAATTATTATGTCACAGTAAAGGGTGTATAACGTCATCGAGAAACAAAGATAGAGAAAAAGAGAGAAGGCAAGGTGGGGAGGGATACGTACAGCCCAGATCGAGTCTGTTCCCTCAAAAAACGAAATGCCGCGAGTGAGCAAAATGAACAATACAATAAAAGAGAGAGAGGATCAGGAGAACAGAAAGACGTTATTTGATTGGCTAACCTCTTGAGACTGGGTGGGGATAAAAAGAAACGTATCACAAATGACATCATATGTTTTCGCCTACGCATAGAAAATAAACAGCGTAAAAGAAAGGATTCCTAGATTATAAAAGCCTGGATTCGAAAGCATGACATTAGACAAGCGTCAGTACAACTCCAGTCACATCACTTGATACGATCGGGAGCCTAGGCTTGTGCAACTCTTTTAAATGTAAGTACAAAACTTTGTTTTTGATTATCATTAGAGCGAGGTGGTTCTTTTTCGTATGTCCATATAAAGCACCAAAGTTTGGCCCGTCTCATTGAAGGGCGGAAGTTATAAGACTCGTCAACTAGAAATAAAATCCCTGGTGTTATTTTGACATCAAATTTGAACAGTAATTTGAACTTGCAGATGGAAATAATTCCAACCCTTTTTCTAGAGCGGTCAGTCTTATTTATATATTTTAAGTTGGATTTCAGAACAGTCAATTCGTCAGAAAATTTCTAGATTTTCTCGACAAATAGCCTAATGTTGTCAAAAGTTTGAAATAAGAAAAAAAAAAAAAGAAAAAAAAATTGAAATAAAAAATAAGGATAAAAGAGAAATATATGGTACAGAGGCGTCCTTCGGGTACTACAAACGCCCGTTGCAGCAATGGGTATGTTTAGGGTGTCCCTACTCAGGCTGGTTTTGAATTCACAGTTGTCTTTCTTTTAAACTGTTTGACTGGGTTGTATATTAATATTTTTTGTTTTATTATTTCAATTAAGTTTCGACTAGTTAGGCCAACATGGCCATCATCAGGAGAAAAATTCTTGCTTGTTAGTAGCAGTGAACTACAGGAATGAATAACTTTCTTAAAAAAAATGAACTTTATCTGTAGTTTTCATTTATTTTTTATCGTTAATTTTGATCAGTCCTTATGTTGGTTAAACGGTCACTTTTAAGTTTGTTTTAAGATAGAGGCTGGGGAGATTCGGAATTCCCTTTTTGGACATTTTGACAGTTTTATTGGTTGCTGAGAAGGGGATGTGTATGTGTTAAGTGTATGTTATCTTTTAGTTCTTTGGGTGGGTGTATGATGTGTGTAAGTGTATATATTATTATGTATATGTGTATGTATAACTGTGAGACCTCAACACCTCCACACGCATACCTGTCTTGTGTAGGTGAGAAATGTCGGTAGGGCTTGATTTATGAGGTTACATATTAATTCTATGTTGTTAAATTTGTGGTTAAGCCCGTTTGGACGAAGTATTTTTTAGGCGCAAAATCCATTTGTCTTCATGTTCCTCTAGAATTTTTCTAATGTTATTTTTCTGTCTTTTTTCTGTTTTTTTTCAATTATAGTGAATTTCGCATGGCTTTTAAAATCATGTTTGTCTAGGCGGAAATGTTGTTCTACAGGTAATAATCTTTCGTGGCGTGCCGACTTGATCCGATTATGATGATTATTAATTCTGTAGTAAAAGGGTCATACAGATTTTCCCACATATTGTGTCTGACATAGTGTCCATTCTATTGGCTAAATTATGTCATGACTTCTACACTTAGAGTTGTGGTAGATTTTAAAAGTAGATTTAGTGACTGAACTAATGAACGAATTGGTGTGTCTAATGTTGTTACAACATAAGCTCCTTTTGTTGTTACATGGTTGGAAAAATCCTGTAGTTTTTATTTTTCGTCTATTACGGATTACCTTATCATCTGAAGTTTGATTATTAACTATAATTTCCTTGAGGTTCTTCGGTTTACGACATGCAAGAAAGCCAGTTTCCTCAAACAAAATTTTTAGGTCTGGTTCGAGATGCAGTATTTCCCAGCGACTTTTGATTATCTGAGATAGTGGAGGGAAAATGGTGTTGAAAGTGGTTACTAGAGGGATTCGCCTGGATTTATTATTAATTTTATAAATTAGGGTGTCTTCCTAGGTGTGAAAATTGCTTTATTCATTTGTTCCCCCATTAGGTCTTCTTTATAGCCACATGTTGTGAATTAATATATATATATATATATATATATATATGGTGTGAACTGATATTGATTTTAAAAGCCATGCCAAATTCACGATATTCACAATGTATATATATATATATATATATATATATATACATATATATATATATATATATATATTGATACACGTTTCATTAAATATTATAGACAAGTGTTGTCTATTTATTTTATGTAAAATTTTTTCGTAACATCTGATAAGTTTAATAACATTATCGTTGAACGAAGAAAGAAATTGACAATATTGATCCATATTTTTATTTTATTTTAATACAATCTAAGCTTTCGGTTTACATAAGCCATTATCAAAGATGTTAATTACAACATATTAAACAATATACGGACAAGACAGTGATGATAGTCTGTCATTGTTTACACAGATGATTTCTAAGCAACGATAAACACGTGCATATAAGACGCTAGAAGCGAAAATCGCACCGCATCTCATGACGTCACACATGACCACACGAGAGTGAATTGGAGAAGTATAAAGTATGGGAAGCCGTTGGTATAAACCAATGGCTTCTGTTACCAATTATAGACATTTAAGAATATTTGTAGAGACGCCATAATTGATTTTGTTTAGGTTGGGTTTCAACTGTTTCATGTATAATGCTTCAAGGATTTTAGTATTTTATCTATTGTTTTTATGTCGAAATATAATTGTGTTTTCGACAAGTATTTTACGGTATTGTGTATATATATATATATGTGTGTGTGTGTATATGTATGCGTGTGCGAGCGCGTGTGTGTCGGTGTCCAAGTAATTTCGACCTTTTCTGATTAAAAGTATAAGCGTCTTCCAATTTTCTTTAGAACTTCCTTGTTGTTCACATGTACTTTTTATGGTATTCCCATCATCTGCCTGTAGTTCTGTCGCTTCAAGTCTCTTCTTCATCTGGAAGCCATACCAACTACTTATGAACAACTTTTACTGTTAAGAAATCACGGCCATAGTCTAAACAGAGTAAAAAGTAAACTTTAAATTTAATTTATTTTCAGCTAAATGTAATTAAATCAGAAGTGTTCTCTTCAAACCCAACCATGAATAAACATTTATTTCTTTTTCTTTATCCAGATCATTGATTGACCGAATAACTTACATCATCCACCCGGTTTAAAAAAAGGAAAAAGAAGAGGATGTTGAAAGCCGCCATTTTTGCCGCCTTGTTCGTTTTTAATGTAGCCTTCTCCTTTAGTAAGTATAAAAGTCATGTAATTGATTCCATGAAATATTATCATCTTTTCAGCCAGTGGACTCTCCGACCATCATTTGGTGCATGCTGCTGCTGGTAGTTGCTTAGAACAATTTTTGTAATCTCCCTCATCAAGCCGATCAAGCTGCATAAATATGTTTAGCACATAAAATAGAAAAACAGTTATAACCGATAAATTAAAGACAAAAAACATTAATTGAGAAGAGTAAATATTAAAATCATTTTTTATATTTTGTCGTCAAAAGAGTTTCGAGCTGCTGTGGGAATTTTTTGAATGGTTTCAGTTATTGTTAATACCGAACATAATATTAGTAAGTAGGGTTGACCAAGCTGCTTATATATTGCTTTTCTTTTGTAGATATTCACCTTTAATGATTGAAAAATATGAATTATTTCTTGAGTTGCGCAATCAGAATAAATTTTATAATTCTGAAAATATAATTAAGAAAATATCACCCATTAACGAATCCAAAGTTGTTGTGGTAAGAGCATAATTAGAAGATAATATTAAAGCAGTGACTTGTTTAACTGAGTATTAAATATTACTATAACGATTGATTGGTCGAGTTAAGTGTTGTGTCTTGCGAGACCGCACTTAAAGTTATTTTAATATTGTCGTCCTTCATTTGCAAAAAGGGTAAGCAGTTACACCCCTCCACACACACACATCTAGTTGATTATTTGGGCTACAGTCCCTCTCACACTCATGTTTCATTAAAAGTGACTGGCACAATATATCAGTTAAATTTATCTTAAGCTTTTGTATGCGATCAAGAGATTTCTTGTTGGGATTTTTTTTGTGAGTAGAATTTGCCCAAATGATTTTTCGTTCAGAGATTAACACTAATGTAGATTACGCATTCAAAACGTATTATTTCACACCAAACATGGCAAGAAAGCCACTGTGACGCAAGAGGTTACTGTGTATGAGAGAATACGAGAAAACGGTAACATGAGAAAGAATAATAAAAGAATAAAAGAAAGAAGAGAGAGAGAGAGAGAGAGAGGGAGAGAGAGAGAGAGAAAAGGATTGTTTAAGCATTTTTGTTATACACAAAAATACATCGTGCTACTGCAAATCTATCCTGGAAACAGCACCCGACAAAAATACCTCTACAGTCATCTACCGCTTATCTCACAGGTCATCTTTTCACATCAAATCCTTCTGAATGTTAATCAAAATGTATCGAAATGCTGCCTAATAAGTGATAAGAAGTCATTGCAAATAAAGGTGAATATCTAACTGAATAAAATATAATTCTACTTTATTATTTGAAGGAATAACGTTGATAATCAAAAAGAGGTAAATTATTTGTGATTTATCCTAATAAAAAACCTTTTTCTTGACTCATCCTAATAAAAAGCTGCTATACGGAAGTTGTCCATATTTAAGAAACAACGCCTAATCTCACAAAAGGCTACATGAATAGGGTACAATGTGAAGATCTTTTTCACTCACAATATCCTTCAAACCTAAAAAACTGAACATTGCTCTATAGAAAAGGGCCAATGTTTTCTTGCTAATCTGGCTAAAAGCTTCATTAATGGAGCACTTTTTCTTCCATTTGCCGTTGCTATACAGGACATTGGAGACTATGGCTACAAAATATTAAAAATATATTAAAAATGTTATCTTTTGGTTATCTCTTCTAAACCGCTATCCATTTTTACTCAAACTCCCTAGGTTGGTGATGCGTTATATTTCTCAATGTCCTTTGCCTTCAATCTCTCCTGAGAGTATCAAATTTTCTAAGCCCTCTTTCCTCATTATGTGCCATAAAAATATTTACTGTATTTTTTTATTGTTAATTATAAGTGTCTCTTTTATTTCCATTTTTTAAAAACTTCGTCAATGCTCACATGATCGGTCCACGATATTCTCAGTATCCTCCTGTATAATCAAATTTTTCTTGATTCAAGTCTCCACTTCCTCTGTGAGGAGAGTGTCCCGCATTCACTGCCATATAGGAGAGCTGATATTACATAACTGTTCAGTACTCTTTTCTTCGTTTCTAACGAAGTTTTCTTTTTTCTTTATACTTTGCTTAGTTTTTAGAAAGCATATTTTGCTATCCCAATTCGCCTTTGGATTTCGATGCCACACATTCCATCCTCTGTTAAAAACACTTCTCAGATATTTAAATTTTTGCACTTGTTTGATTTTAGTGTTTCCTTTTTATTTTTTTTCAGAAGGGTGCCCGCCAGGTAAGCCAATGGCGATGTGCAGTGGTCCTCCTTGTGGCAACGTCTTAGAACGTATTTGCCAGTAAGTAAACATTTGCATATAAATAAATATTCAAACCGATAAAAATATTTTCGCCTGTGTTTTTTTTAAAAAACTTAAGTTGCTTGTAAAGCTGCGAAAAATTGGATGCTATTTTCACTTGACATTGACAGGAAGTGCGGAGAAAATTCACAGAAGGAAGATTTTTTAATGCAATTTTGAGTAGATGAATAAAAATAGTCTAATCATTATCCGCCAGCCTGTCAATGTGTGAACGATATCAATGTCTGCGTACCTGTCTACACGTGATCGTTATTTGTTTGTCTATGTTTAATCGTGATTCGTCTGCCTGTGTATATCCAACCACTTTCTAGCTGCCTGTCTATATCTAATAATTATCTCTCTATGTGAATATATATATATATATATATATATATATATATATATATATATATATAGTAAAGGTAATAAATCCGTTAGTATATAATCCAAGTGGATCCTAGTAATGTAAAATGTTAAAACTGATCCTCAAAAAGAGCTGAATGTATTTATTATTACAGAGCAAATAATTAGTACAAAACAAAATCCAAAATTACCTCATATAAAGAATATAAGAATAATACCTTGTCTACACGTGATCGTTATTTTTGGAATAGGCTTACTTCGAACGAGGGTCTCATTCAACCTCAGTATAAATCTTATTTTCTTTTTAAATATTAGTCAACGTATTTATTCTTCAACTCTCGTAAAATAACACTAGTTCATATATATATATATATATATATATATATATATATATATATATATATATATATATATAGTACAGCAATAAAATCCAAATTTACCTTATATGGGGAATAGGATTATTTCAACGGACGAGATTCATCAGTCTTATTCAACACTGGTATAGACTGAGTTCGTGTCGGAATTACAAATTTAATTGCGATAGCTCAAAAAAAAAAAAAAAAAAAAAGAAGAAAAACGATCGAAAATAATACAGAATTTATCCATTTCAATGTTTCAGTCAGACGAAAGGCACGAGACATTGGTCAGGGGTGGGTGGAAGGTATTAGACTTAAAGGGAAGAGATTTTATAAAATTAAACCCGGATAATAACCTTATGACATAAAATTGGCGTTATATGAAGAATGAAATGTTAATTTGAAATTAAAAGAGAAATAAAATTTAAATTTCCATAATATAGATTTTACTTTATTAGCTACAATATTTCTCTAACTCTTCAAATGTTGAATGTAATCTAATTTCTATATTTCCATTATTTTCACCATGCTTATAATTGCCCCCTGTTCTAAGAACTCTCTTTCCTTTTATCACTTACACCCCTTTATCTATATATTTTAGGGTTTTTAAATATAACTTTCTATTGTTATGTATAACTTTATACTTTTAAATATAACTTGTTTTTGATTTAACTTATTTTTAAATCTAAAAAAATTTATTTATTTATCACATTTTTATTTTTAAATGTATAATTTATTTTATCTTATATTTTTAATTCTAAATATTTTTATTCTTTAATATAACTTACTGATTTTATGAATAATATAAACTTTTTAAAATATAATTTTATTAGGTTGGTGCAAAAATAATATCGTTTTCTCGCATAGTAACATATGTGAGAAAACGAAATTATTTTTGCACCAACTTAATATTAGGGTGGTGCAAAAATAATGACGTAATAATGTCGTTTTTTGACGTATTTTTTAACGTCAAAAAACGACATTATTACGTCATTATTTAAGATGACTTATTTTTTATTTATTTAAATATATCTTATTTTTTAAATATAACTTGTCTTTGGAAGAGTACATTTAATTATAATTTTGTATTTATAAATATAATTTTATCTATATAATTTAAATTTGTTTTTTAAAAAACATTTTTATTCATCTCTTAGTTTCAAATTTCAACATTTCATTCTTCATATAACGCCAATTTAATATCATATGGTTAATATCCGGGTTTAATTTTATAAAACCTTCCCATTTAAAACTAATACCTACCACTCTCTCCTGAACACTGTCTCGTGTCTTCCGTTTGTTGGAATCATTGAAATTGATAAGGTCTTTTTTTTTCGACCGGTTTTTCTTTCGTAGCTATCACAGTTAAATTTTTAATTCCGACACGAACTCAGTCTATACCGGGGTTGAGTAAAGTGACGAATCTCATTGGTTAAAATAAGCTTATTCCCCATATTTGGATGACATAAAATTGGCGTTATATGAAGAATGAAATATATATAAACTAGTGTGATTTTTTATATATATATAAACTAGTGTGATTTTACGAGAGTTGAAGAATACAGTTTTAGACGAAACAGAAACATGAAACTGGGAAGTAAATGACTTAAATTTACTTCCGTTCTAAATTACAAGTTTATATTTCAAGTCACCATTTAGTACGAAATAATTTTCCAAACGACCAGTCCATTTTTTTTTTTTGTTGTTTTTAATTTCGTCCATGAAGAAGATTCCTAGTTTACATTTGAGCAATAGCGTACAGCAAATTCAGTTTCTACGTTGTTGGTAGAAGGCCAGAAATTTGAGCATACAATGTCTTTTTCACCTTCAGGAACAAACAAATAATAGAATAATGATAGTTAATAAGCAAAAGGTGTTTATTAAAAGATTTACCTGACGGTGACGAACAGTGTATCTGCGAAACTGAAACCTGATAGAAACGTTAGTTTATGATTTTCTCTCTATCTCTCTTTCTTTCTCTCTCTTTGCGATCCCTCTTCCCCCCTCTCTCTCTTTCTTTCTCTCTTTCTCTTTCTCTGCTTTTCTAATTAATTTCTTTTTTTCTTTTTGTTTTCCAGTGAATCATTTTGCGGTATTTGCACAGCCACTTGTTACAAAATTACGAATATAATTCCAGAAGTCATACCATGTACATTTCTGAGGTAAACTGAAATTTTGTTGAATCTTTCAAATTTAATAATTTTTTTTCTATTGATATTGATGCTTCGTTCCTATAGATACACTTCGTAATTTTGATTATCCCTGTGGAGGAGTGGGAATGAAGCGATATTAATAAGAAAGGTATTAATAGTATCTGTAGATCTAAACCTGCCAATCTAATATTGCGCTTAAACGTATCCGGAATATTTGCCGTAACATTTTTGCTGTAGAAAAACTCGCCGTAGGAAATTTCGCCGTCTAATTGAAATTTTTGGGCTCCTTACTGACGAGGATGAATGATTTTTTAGGATTTTGATCCTATAACTTTGCTTTTTAAAATGTTTAAATCGGAGTAACAATAGTGTGAGCCAGATATACTTGATAACAAGGTATTTCGAATATTAAAAAAAAAAAAATGCGCCGAAATTGTCTTACGGCAAAAATCCTATACGGCAAAGTTTTCTACAGTGAAAATTCCTTAGGCAGTTTTCCTACGGAAAAATATTTCCGGCGAATGTTCCTAGAACCAGACAGGGGTACATAATTGTGTCAATGTGTCTTCGTGAAGGTCGTTGACAATTAGAATCAACGTAGGGCCAAGGATAGAACCGTTGTGAATTCGAGGTACCAAAGAGAAAATCGCTTCAGATGAATTAGCATGAAAATATTTTGGAGACAAAAGACACGAGTTCAAATGCGCGTCGGCTTTATTCATGTCACATAACCAGTAATTAACATTTATTCAGGTTGGCTATAGCGGTAGAAGCATCTGGCTACATATTTTTTAAAATAATTTAACCGCAAGCAAGGGGATAAAGTCACCAAGACGCAAGTGTCAAAGAATCTATGAAAAAACCGATGGAGCAAAATATATACGAGACATATGGCGAGGATTGACATGACATTTAAATTTTTGAAAATGGAAATAGACAAGAAAGATAGAAGAAAGTTTCACAAAGGGAGAAGTGCGGGAGAAGAAACTGTCAGCAGAGCACCTATGATCAAATCTAGAAGTTTTTACAGTAAGATGATGAGACCTAACAGACAATTTAGTACTGTGTTTAAAATCGTTAAATCGAGGTAGCAAAGAGGAAATCGCCTCAGAACAATTAACATGAAAATATTCAGAGAAAATGCACAGGAAGGCTATGTTAGGGCGTTGGAAAAACGATTGGAGCCGACATTTCAAGTCACATTTTTGGGATCTTGTCTAGAATTTCTAGATGCATAGCCAAAGCGCCAGACCAAATGTGGCAGCAATAATCAATGCATGAAGAAATAGTAGACTTAATAGGTACAAGATAGATTATAGCTAGAAAAATTGTCTATAACGACAAAATGAAGCAAATTTCCTAGCAGCAGACCTCGTAGCTGATTCGATACGATGATTCTACTTTATGGAAAATGTTAGATCGAAAAGGTGCAGTGAGTTAGCATCAAACATGTTTATTAGAAAACCAGAAAGGTTAGCATCAGCCATACTGATGGAATGACAGAAATATTCTCTAAAACGAGTAAAAAGGATTTGTTTCATTTTTGAGACGTTAAAATTAACAAGTCATTTCTTTCCCTTGTTAAAAAACGAACTGAAGGTCTTTTTTGTCATCAGCCGCCAATGTGGCTTTATCGAAAATATCTTACATACCATTAAGACAATAGTAAATAGTTGTGCCATCAGTGTAGATACCGAGACCGAGAACTGATGACATCTTGAAGATCGTTGTTGAAAATAAGGAACAGAGTAAGTCCAATAATACAACTCTGGGTGACATCTGCATTAACGTAAAAGATCTAGAGGAGTGGTCATTTAAGACAATTTTTATTTCGTGATTTGCTGAGAAAGATTCAATCCAATACAAAATTAAGCTAGAAATAACATAACGTTTGACCTTATGAAGAAGACCAAAAAACCAAACCCTGTCAAACACCTTCAACCTATTTAAGGCAACAACCCGAGATTCACCATTCCTGTCTAAAGCATTAACGGTTAACACATCAGCAGCTGACCTAGAGAAGCGAAGGTCATATTGTTTGTCTGTAAGATGGCACTGTGATGTGTGATGCGTAACCCATTCGGAATTGATAATATCCTCGATGGCTTTTCTAAAAAGAGGTATAATACTAACAGGTTGATATTTCAAAGTATTAGACACTTCGCCTGAACTCTTAAAAACAGGAACTATAGGAGATGATTTCCTACAATTGGTATTCACTGTAGAGTTTAGAGAGAACATGAGTCAGTTCAGGAGCATATTTCGTAAGGACTATTGCAACATTGGGATAGATTTAGAGAAGAAAGCAAAAACCATGGAAACCATGCGCATACCATATCACGATAGAGGCTCATTTCTATGTGGAAAATTAGGCAAAGTATTCTGTTTTGTCAATAGAACATGATAACACTTGAAACTGAATAAACATAGAAAGATTGAAGTCCTTATTTAACAGGATATTAAAGAGTCGCCGATAGTTACCAGAACCAAACTCATTCTTTCAGCGAATAAGAGCTTAACCTCACTGAGGATACATTTGTATTTATTACGAGCGGATAGAAAGTAGCGTCTATTATGATCAAAGCTGTCACGTTGGTACAGCCGGAAAAATTAAAGATTAAAAATTTCCCTCCAAGAGGGGCCGAGAAAAAAATCACGAAATACATTCCAATCGATATGCTGGTAAGGGAAAGAATCCTTGTGAATGGGGTATTCATATCCGCTAAATGAATCCAAAGCAATATCAACAGCATGATCAGAATTGCCAGGAGTTGGGATGCTCAAGAAGAGTCAGGAGAGTTGGTAAGAAAACAAATGGCGTAAACGCTTTACAAATCAACTGAAGAAATATGTTGATCAGAATTATTTGGGACACGAATGATGCAATTTACTATTTTACTGAGAGTGAGAAAAGTAACGGAAAAATTGAAAGCCTCTTTATCGGCAACATATTCATTTGCTTTATAACTTTTTGTTGTTATTCAATTGCTAAGGATCAGGTTATTCCTTACGGCAACTTCATGTGATATTGTAAATGCAGTTTTTGATTACAATTTTTTTTACGTAAAAATCTGATATTTGGGAAATGGTGTTTAAAAACATCATGTATTCTTACTTGAAATAAAAGTTAATTTTACTTGTAAATCTAAACTTATTTTCTTTACTTTTGCAGGGGTAACATTTTTAGAAACAGGTAAATATATATATTTTTTATCTTATGAAATAAATCCAAGAAATGGATCCAATTTAAAACAAAACGCTTTCCTCGTTTATCATACATAATTTTCGAATTTTTCTCCTTATTCTTCTTAGCATAAATTTTGGGCCGTTTTTTTTTTTTTAGACGCACAAATATTATTTTACTGTTTAAAATTATCTTGGCCGTTTTTTTTTTTTTTAGACGCACAAATATTATTTTACTGTTTAAAATTATCTTGGAGTTTCTGATTTTTTGAAGCGTCGTTTTCTTGTAATTTGGGATCCTCCATGTTTGTCGTCCATTCACAAAATTGGAAATTATCTTCTCTTTTTTTGGACGTTGAAGAGGGGGGAAATTTTCCTTGTAATAATCAGATTCGACCAAAAGCCTTGTTGCCTTAATTGGTCTGGAGCTACCCAATCCTCACTTTTCAACGTGAATAAAGTTTAAAAGAATACTGTTTGGTAAGGGAATACTTATTCGCTAGCCATCAACTTCTTTCCCACAGATGCATCATCACACGCCTGGCAAACGTTCAAATGAGCTTCATTCTTAACTCCCACCAATTCAGGCCTTTATAGATTGAAAACGCCATGACATATTTCCTCTCAAGAAATGCAGTTTTGGGGAACAGATTCATGCGTGATTACATACCTGAACACTACAATCAAGTTATGGGTCAATTTTATATATCCTCCTTATCCTCATAATCTTCACCTCCTACAAGCTTCTCTTTCACTGATATTACACATCATTCCACATATGTAATTTAACCATAACGATCTACCTTGAGTAGCTCACAAGTACTGGGTGATTTTTAGCATAAAAATGAAGAAAATATAGATGGCTAGAGATATTTCACAAGATGAAGTCAAAAGAAAACGCGATTCAACTTGTAAATCTAAACATATTTTCTTTCTTTTTACAGGTTTGGTATGAGAGGCAAACAGGGAAAAAAATTTTCTTAATCTTAGAAAATAAATCTATTTTAAAACAAAACGCTTTTCTCGTTTTTCATACGAATTTTATTCCATAGATTGCTTGTCATGTTCTTAAATAATGTCGTCAGATCGAGATTCTCATCTGGATGACATGCATGGTGTCCAAATCATTCAGAAATGTCTAAACTATCCTCTAAATACAATCGTTTTTCTTAGATCAATCATTAAAAATTGCTTCAAACGAATGAATCCTCTTAAAGTAGAATAATCGCTAAGAACTTTAATAGAAATCACATCACTTGAAAACTTCCAATAGCAGCAACAATTAAAATGGACAACATATGTAACTCGAATAGAAAATAATGACATAATTAAACTACTGAATTTATACGTACTAAATTATACAAAATGTTAAGAACGAAACATCTATTAATACTAATAACAACAAGTGGACTTGAGAAAACTATATTTCTGAAAAACTGTTTTAAGAGAAAGATTTTTTTAATAAATTTCAACCGTTAACTATTTGGTCAATGAATGCAGAATAACTCCTTTTGTACGGCATTTTATATTTGGTACTTTATTTCAAACACTTTTCTTACTATATATTTATATAGTCTATGGGGCAGTTCATTCTGTCAGTGAAAAAACATATAGAAGGCACGTTTGCGATTATTGCGCGCGAAAACAATGTGGGGTATATTGCAATTAGAGCAATCACATTGGTACAGCTGGAGAAAAAAAAATGATTCCCACGGGCAGTAGCAGCTGAATTTTATAAATTTCAATTGTTAACGGCGTTGTCAATGAATGCATGCTATTTTCTTTTTTATTTAAACATTTGCCGCTGACAAGTAGCTATAACCCTTAATACACAAGATGTTACTGAGTGAAAGGGTTTGAGAAGAACTTTATGGGGGTGAGAGGACAATAAAAGAACGGTTTTCATACAGTGAAGATGACAACTTAAGTTACATTTAAATTTTTGAAGATCATTGTTGAGAGGAAAACGAAACTATCAAAACTGCCAGAAACTGTTACATCTGGTAATTTCAACAGCACTATAATGAGACCTATCTACCGTTCTAGTACTGCGCTTAAATTCGTAAAGTCAACGTAACAATGAGCACACTGGCTAGAACAATTTTCACGGAAATATTTATAGAAAAGGCACAAGTAAGCCTCATTGAAAAAAAAACTAGGAACAATGCAATTCCAGCGAAAGAATCCCGAGGAACATTCGAATTATTGTAAATAGATCTAGAAGAGTGACCGTTGAAGAAAACCATCGTTTTACTATTTGCTGAGAAAGATTGAATCAATTCGAAGATCTGGGTAGAAATACGATAACTATTCTATTTGTGAAAGGTATTGACAGACATCTTTGATATATCTAAGGCAGCAGTCGAAACTATGGCAAACTATTTCAGCAATAACGGTTAACACATCGGCAGTTGACTTAGAGAAGCAAATGCCATATTGTTAATCTGTAAGAAAACATTGTGATGTGCAATGCTTAACCAATATGGAGTTGATTAGAACCACAACGTCAAAAAAGCAGTAGAAGGCAAATAAGTCGTTAGTACGCACGAGTTGAACTACGGAAGCAGATTTGCAACAGATTTTAAATTAAGAAAAAGTAAGGTGTTAGAGATTAGAGAGGGGATACCGTCGAGGCTGCATGAATTGTAGAGATCAATTTAGAAAAGATATCAGAAACCATGGAATCATATCATACAGTAGAAGATGATAACGCTTCAAACTGAGTGGAGACAGGCGTGATTGAGGACTTAGCATTGTTTAACAGGCTGTTACAGAGCAACCTGTAGTCACAAGATCTATAGACTATACGGCGCTTCATTTTCTCAGCGAACAAAAACTTAGCCTCACTGGGGACTCGTTTGCAATTATTGCGAGCGGACACAAAATGGCGTCTTTTGTGATTAGTGTTAGTACATTGGTATAACAGCAAAAAAGGGACTCCTGCGTGCCGGCTTTCAACCAAAAAATACGTCACTGATACAATTTTGAAAAGAACATTAAAGATTTTACTCCAAGGGGCAATGCGAAGAAAATCCCGAAATGAATTCAATTGATAATAGAAAGAATACCAGTGAATAAGTAGTTCACTATCCGCAAATCGAGTTAAAAGAGATTACAGCGCTGCACGAACTGTCAAGAGGACAGAGTTGCAATTCTCGAGGAGAGCCAAGTGTGTTGGTAAGGAAGAAATTGAGTAATCAATTTAAAAATCGATTGAAGAAGCATATTGATCAGAATTATCAGGGAAAATAGTAGGGAAGCAGTTTCTATAATGTCAGATAGTATTTTAGACAAGATATCTGACGGTAGTGAAAAATTTCTTTTCTCGATTTGTTCCTCCTGTCCTGGCTGTGACTGAGTATCGGAACTCTATCCTTTTGGCAATTTGGATCAGGCTGTAGTGTCTGTTAATATTTATTTAGATACCTTCGGCAAATACGAACCCCCTAGTCACAGAACTTCTTTCTGTTATCAGCCTATAAGAAAACAGCTAATCTCACCATTACAATAAATATTGACTCCATATTTGTTGCATTATACACATCTCCCTGTCTTCCGACGATTTCCTATATTGTCGGATGTTTTAATATAAAAATAGTTTCATTATTATAGATGTTTTTCCAATTGCTTTTGTCCTGTTTGTTGCTTTTGTCACAGATAAAGTCTAACATGTTCCCTAGCCTCCTTCCAATTTATGCTACACTCGATGGTATCCAACATGTAAGTAAATAATAAACAGACTAATAACCTTACTACATTAAAAGATAATAAATTTACTACGAGCAAAAAAAAAAAAAAAATAAATAAATAAAAAAAAAATAATAAAATAAAATAATAAATAAAAAAAAGATAAGTATAATTAATTAATTTAAATCAATAAATAATTAAATGAATTAAATAAACAAATTAATAAAATACGAATGAACGCCTAAACAAAAGTAAGCGTAATAATAAAAAATAGGAAAACAATCAATAATAATGTTAATAAACAACACGATAAAAATAACCAAAAAACTGTATTCGGATCCACAACTACTTCCACACAATAAATCATATCATAACTTGAAACATAAGCGTTAAGGCCAACCAAAATAACCGTTAGAATAAAATAATAGACCTATCCATAATCCACCATAGATCAACATATATAAAAAGCTTAGCCAAAACACAAAGCAGACGGCCTTAAGATTCCGGTTAAGCGTGAAACAGACTGTCGCAGCTGTATTGACCTCAATGTCCACTTTTACTTACAAACGCTCTATACCTGATATCGAGCACATTAGAAAATAAATATTAGCACACCTTAAAACCATATATATATATATATATATATATATATATATACATATATATATATAGCGAGAGAGAGAGAGAGAGAGAGAGAGTTTTGAAGTTAATGTAAGATATTAATTATATTTCTTAATATATATATTAAATAGCTCTGTTATTTTACATTGAGCACAGTTTTTTCTTACACTATAGAAAATTTATATGTATTTGTATACGCTCGCTCGTATACCAACCTATATTTACCCGTCTTCCGTTTATATATATATATATATATATATATATATATATATGTGTGTGTGTGTATGTATATATATATATATATATATATATATATATATATATATATATATATATATATATATATATACATATATATATATATATATATATATATATATATATATATATGTGTGTGTGTGTGTGTGTATTCCAAGGTGGGTTGTAAACTTCATAGGTTGACTATGGAGGAGAGAAGCTGTGAAAGGTTGCGTGCATTGATTTAAACTGTCATATTAATAACTGCATTGTTTCTTTCTAGCTCAACTAACATCTGCCTGTTCAAAGAAGACAAATGTTCTTTCTGCAGATAAAACAACCTTGGCCTTTTTTTGGAGGTACCTGATAAAAATCCATTTCTAAAAGAAGTCGCTACTTGTTAGTTTTGATGTCTTCTTTGACGAATCAGATGTCAGTTTATCTGGAAAAAAACAAAAAAAAAAGCAAATCAAAAAAAAACAATACGAAGAGTTGAAAATAATGCGTACAAGATTTCACAGTTCGATCATCATTTCTTCATTGTCAACCTGTGGATCTTTTAGACCACCATATATATATATATATATATATATATATATATATATATATATATATATATATATATATATATATATATAAAAGTGAACATAGAAGTCAAGACTTAGAGGTGACAGTCCGTTTCATGCTAGACGCAATCGTCAGGCCTGAGGATTGCGTTTAGCATGAAACAGACTGTCGCCTCTAAGTGTTGACTTCTATGTTCACTTTTATATTTACACACGCTCCATCTCTGATATTGAGCACTTTATCACATAAATATAGAACGCCCTAAGACTATATTTCTTCATATATATATATATATATATATATGTGTGTGTGTGTGTGTGTGTGTGTTTAAAGTATGTAAACAGATCGTAAATATAATAAGTTCGAAATGTTGATTATTTTCTAATATATATATATATATATATATATATATATATATATATATATACATATATATATATATATATGTGTGTGTGTGTGTATGTGTGTGTGTGTGTATGTGTGTGTAATAAATGTCATTTTTAAAGTATGTAAACAGATATTGTAAATATAGGTTCAAAATATTGATTACTTTCTACATTCTTATGACTTATGCAAAATATTAAATTCAGGTTCATGCCTCGCATATACAGATTTTATTATGGCATCTAGAATTTAGTACAGGGAAGTGTGTTGTGATAAATATCAGAGCCAAAACTAAAAATACATTCACATAGTAGATCGAGTTTACTTTCATCAATTAAAATGACAAAGATATTCGGATCTACGATTTTAAGATTTATCTCCAACGTCATATATTTCTGAAATGATAAAGAAGGCTAATCAAAGAATAAGCATTATTAAACCAGGCTTTACAAATCTTTCTCCAAAAAAGGCAAAAAGAACCTTCTTTACACTACGCCTATTGAACTAATACTCGAATATGAGTAGGTGTTATCCCGAGCCCAAACTACAAATTCGGGTGTTTTATTGCAATTAGCCGAGGATGGGTGCCTTAATTTAGCTACAAGCGTAATAGTCTTATCGGCACTTCAGTCAAGATGCCAGTTCATCAATCGTTTTATTTTACAGTGATATTTAGTCTACCCAAGTCCCAGAGCCACTCGAGGTAGTGTGGTACATAGTAAGAGGCACAGTTTAAGCGGATATGTGAGGAAGATAAGGATTAACCCAAGACTTGAACAGGTTAAGATTGTAGTGATCGGAGAAACACCCTCTTGGGAACTGGCTGTACAGAGTGGAACATCTGTGGGTGATGTACAAAATACTGAGTGTCTATTATAACATGGAAAGGAACAATTTCTTCATCTTCTCAACTGGAGTTGTGCGTGGTCACTGACACAAACTGACGAAACACCAGTTGAAAACTTTTCGTGCTTTGAAAAACTGTTGGGTTCAAAGTCACTCCCTACCTCAAGTGGAACTCGTACATACAATCTGTTGCTAAGGATGCGGGTAAAATAGTCGGCTCCCTGTACCGCTACAGTGAGTATCTGACTCCTCCTGCTATCCTCTACCTTTACAAGAGTCAGATCAAACCAAAAATAGAGTACTGTTGTCATATTTCGGCAGGAGCTGACAAGACCTCACCCCCACACTTGACAGAGTTCATAAGCGTCTCCGAGACCTTGTGGGTGACGAATTATTCTCCACTGTTCAACCTCTCTCCCACAGGTGGGATGTGGCAAGCCTGTCGCTGCTCTACCCTTGAAAATTGCTCAGACGAACTACATTCCCTGGTCCCGTCAAGGCAAACCTTCATTGCAAGAACATGCTATGAGACTTACATAGAAGCGAACCACCCGCATTCTCTCCGTATCCCGTGAGAAGTAAGTTCCACTCGAGCAGATTCTTCACTGCCCTGTGGAATCCACTACCAGCAGGATGTTTCTCCGATCACTAAAATCTTAACCTGTTCAAGGCTAGGGTTAATCGTTATCCCCAAACCCTATAAAAAAAAAACAAAAAAAACGTAACAATCTACCTCGAGTGTCCCCTGGGCCTTGTAAAGAATGAACCACACTGTAAAAAAAAACAACAACTTCTTTTCTTGAGGGTGATAGACAAGGAGGAAATCCTTACTTGTCAATTAAACAGAACGCACTATTTTCAAGAAAAGCTGAAGGCCATCAACTAATTTAAAAAATGCTAACTATAATGATTTCACTGTAAAAATGCATTGAAAATGAATTTTATTCCTTTGCCTTGAGAGTGATAGACAGGTGGAACACCTTATCTCATGATTCTGTGAACGTTCATCATGGATAAGCCAAACAACATACTACTCTCTCCGGGTTTGGTTTCTTTTTGTTGGGTAATAACGACCTTAGGAGTCACACAGATTTATTTTCAATCTTCGATTGGGATGGTATGTCGACTCGACAGAGTTGATCGGATTTTTCAGAATCTTGCAATATTGACGGCGAAAAACCACATACATGATTAGGTTATTTCTGTCTGTGGCTATGGTAACTTTTGTTTCTTTTCGGAATCAACCTGGACTAAGGATTCTTTTGTTAAAATGCATAATAGTGTTGATAACTCTAACAATAAGTTTGTTGAATATATAGAAAATCTGGTTGAATAAAATGCCTCTATCATCAACTTCAAAATCAAGACCTCTATTGCAGGATGGTGATTTGGGAAATCTAGTCGCTAACATTAAAGTAATAAACAGCCAGTCAACTTTTCCTCAGTTCTTCAAAATAATAATTATGCCGTTGATTCTCACTCAATTATTCTGTGATACGTGTGTCTGTGTTTTCACCCCGGCTCGGGAATTGCGAATTTGCTCTTTATCGACGACTGTCTTACGAGTAATCCCGGACCGACTTGAGGCGATTGTCTGAATCTGTTTTCGTCTGCGTTCGAGTCACAGGAAATACGACCAGAACGAATCCCTTTCGACCTTCCTTGTTGAGCCGATTTTTTTTATAGACGACGACTTCACCCCCCCAAAAAAAAATAGTCTAATATTAATTATGTTTTATGAATATGTCCTGAAGATGGTCTACTAGACCGAAACGTCCGACGTTGACATTATATTAACATTAAAACCGTATAATTACATATTATAATTTTTGTTTGTTTTTTCCGTATATTTTTCTTCATACTCTCGGATGTATATCCATATATTTGCTTACATATGCCAATATATATATATGCCAATATATATATATATATATATATATATATATATATATATGCGCATATGTATGTGTACGTGTATGATTTCTCCACTTGACCGTCTTAATTATGACGTTCTTGTTAAATAAGAATTGTGGTATTTTCTTTGCTCCAAAATCTTCCTAGATATCTTTTTGCAAAGATAATTGTGTTCTTGGGGGAATCAACATAAAAACATCCCCTCTTGGTGATTAACAGAAAACAGGTGTTTTATTCTTTGTCTAGAATTCTTTTCTTTGACCAAACGTCTTGGGAAGATATCCTAATGTAATCAAACATTCGCATTTAATTTCAAATTTCTTCTTTGCCTCGAATAATTTGTCTGAACACACACGTTTTCAACAGAGAGTATAATGGAAATAAACTTTCGAATATAATTTCTCACGACCAAAGAAACTCAGACAACACATATCTTCTTATTATCGCTGGGAAGGGGATAGGGTTGGGTGTTTTGATTTTGTTCAGTTTTACTGAATCTCGCCTAGTAAATTCTGCGTTCGATTCTCTTGGGAACTGTTCTTAAATGTATTTTATTAATTTAAAGCATAAATTTTAACGCGTATCTTTTTAAATTTTCTTCTCAATCATTCAACTTACCCCGCTGTTATTAATGATCATCCAATTATTAATCTGTCCAAATCACCATTCTGCAATTTCCTTACTATTAAATCAGGTCAAATCCTGGCTATTTCAAACGACTTTAAAACCACTTATTTTTATTTATAATGTTATGTTGGTCTGTAGGATTATCGTTTCGATGTATTAATAGATTAAAAAACAACAAAAATAGCTGGTGGATACAAACTTGTAGTTTTATGCAAAAGAAAACAGACTTTGCCGTGTGAAAGGCAACAGTAAGCTAATTTCACAGACCAATTTGTGAGTAGCCTGACTCTTAAGTGTACCAAACCAGGATTTACGAAGCTAGTATAATGGTTGCTATTTTTTTAAAAAAAATGTTTCTCGCTTTTCCTCGTGGTGAAGTGAATTTAAAGTGTATTACTGAATCATGCTCATTGTTAAATAGGTCAGCTCCTTCTCTCAAGAGTTGATAAAACACATTAAGATAACGTCAAGCGATTTCCTGAATCTGGCTTGGTTTTCTTTTCGTAGAATAATCTTGCTTTTATTTTTAAATTGAAATCCCGTTGACTTCGAATATTTGTGACCAACATAGTTAACATGCTTTCGTTAAAATAAAAGAATTTGTTATCCCATCCCTCTACGTAAAAAAAAAAAAGGATCTAACTTTCCTCAAAGCCTTGTGCTTTTAACTAATATAATTACTAAATTGTAATATAATCGCTAAATTTTCTTAAAATAAATTTTCAAAACATTATAATTGATTTTTAAAAGAATTTTAAACGAAGAATTTCATTTTTGTTTACAAAATGGAAAAAAATGTTTGACGTGATCGATTTTCTATCAATTTTGCTGACTCAAAAAAAAACAAAAAAAAACAAAAAAACAAGACAAGACTTAACGAAAATTTCGGACTTGCCAGGAACGATTAAAGAATGTAAAAAAATGATAAAAAATACTTTGATCTTACCTCTTCATAATAAAATAAACATTTAGACAATAAAAAAATTATTTTCATCAAGTTTAAGGCCTTTTTATTCATGCTTTTTTTAGCGATCTCATGGATAAATAAAATTTTAGACGTGCTACAAAGGATTAAAAATTTAAAAAATATTCAAAATTACTTTCATCTTTCCTCTTAATAATTACATAAACATTTAGACAATAAAAACTTATTTTCCTCAAGTTTAAGGCCTTTTTATTCATGCTATTCTCTTTTTTAGCGATCAAATGGAAGTACTTTTTAACTAAAGATTTGGACGTCCTAGAAAGGATTATAAAATTAGAAAAAATAGCCCCAAAATACCTTGAACGTTCCTCTAATAATGACATAAGCATTTAGACAGTAAAAAATTATTTTCATCAAGTTTCAAGCTCTTTTTAATCATGCTATTCTCTTTTTTTGGCGTTCTCATATAGCTATATTTAACTAAAATTTTGGACGTGCTAGAAAGAATTAACAAATTAAAAAAATATTCAAAATTTATTTTCATCTTACCACTTAATAATAGCATAAACATTTAAGCAATGACAAATTATTTTCATGAAGTTTAATGCCCCTTTTGTTCATGCTATGCTCTTTTTTAGCGATCTCATGGCGGTACCTTTTTACTAACATTTTACACGTGCTAGAAAGGATTAAAAAATTAAAAAATACCCCAAAATTACATTGATAATTCCTCTTAATAATAACATGAACATTTAGACAAGAAAAATTATTTTCAAGTTTAAGGCGCTTTTTATTCATGCTATGCCCTTTTTTTTAGCGATCTCATGGAGGTACCTAATCTAACTCTAATGATTTCACTGTAAAAATGCACTGAAAAGACTTTTACTATAAAAATGCATTGAAAATGTTATTACTATAAAAATACATTGAAAATGATTTTAATATAGAAATGCATTGAAAATGATTTTATTATACGCATACACTGAAAATGATCTCTTTATACAAATTCAGCCGAGGATGGGTGCCTAGCTACTGGTGAAATCAATTTATCACCCCTTCAGTCATGTCGCCATTTCATCGATCTGTGGCAAATGTAAAAAATACAGAATGGCTATTTTAAAATAATTTCTTTATCCTGACAAATGATGAAACACCAGTTGAAAAACGGTTGCAAGCTCCCACTCCTCTTGCCCGAAGGGTGATATACAAGGAGAATTCTTGACAAGGAGAATTCTTGTTAATGAAACAGAACTGGCTTTTCTGTTTAAAAAGAAGCTGGTACTCATGCTTAAATGAGGTGAAAGCTATCAACTAATTCTAAAAGTGCTAATTCTAATGATTTCACTATAGAAATGCATCGAAATAATTTTATTATAGAAATGCATTGAACATAAGTTTGCATTAGTGTTATATAGGAATAAAGTGTCGCTGCCGACACTTGAGTTTGAACATAGATCGCCAGTGAGAAAACACAGGCGAACCCATTATTGAATTAAGTAGAACACATGACCATAGAGGAAACGCATATATGGAAGGTAGTGTGACGTCTAATTGATCTGCATTTCTAGTCTATCCTCTATTACTATACGGACCGCTATTCTCTATTCTTCTCTTTACACTATTCTCTGTTTGGAACAATACGGTGGTTACTTTTCGAGCGAGTATTATCGAGCAAGTACTATTAGTGCGAGTGTTATTCGAAGGCATTGTCAACGGCATTACTATTATTGTATCTGCGATTACAAAGTCTCTACTACAACGAACATTATGAAAGTGACAACGAGTATTCGTTGACATAACAAAAGTAGCAACGTGTGTTCGTTGACATCACAAAAATTAGAAATGAAATGAACATCATATATATGTTATATATATTGATGATTTTACTAAAAATACATTGAAAATGAGTTTACGATAGAAATGCATTTAACATGACTTTATTATAGACATGCACTGAAAATGATTTTACTATAGAAATGCATAGAAAATGATTTTAATATAGAAATGCATTTAAAATGATTTAACTATAGAAATGCATAGAAAATGATTTTAATATAGAAATGCATTTAAAATGATTTTACTATAGAAATGCATAGAAAATGATTTTAATATAGAAATGCAATAAAAGTGACGTTACAATCAAAATACATTGAAATGAATTTAATCAAATGCATTGAAAATAATTTTACTATGAAATTTAATAAAAATGATTTTATTAGACAAATGCATTGAATTTGATATTACTATAAAAATACACCGAAAAGAATTTTATTCTATGAATGAATTGAAAATGATTTGTAGAAAACATTGAAATTGCTTTCAGCATAACAATGTTGTGAACATGTTTTTATTATAAAAACCATTGAACATGATTTTAGTATACAATTGCATTGTCATTGATTTTAACGTAAAATTATAGTTAAAAGGATTTTACAATAAAAATTCATTGAACGTTTTTTATTCATTGAAAATAATGCAGTAAAATTGATTTTAAAATAATGATAGATTGCAAATAATTTTATTATACAATTTCACTGAAACTGATTTTACTATTAAAAAGAACTGAAAATGATTTCATTACGCAAAGGCATGGAAAGGGGTTTTACTAGATTAGCATAAATAAACGTTGAAAATCAATTCACTCTTAAAAAACATTGAAAATGATATCATCAATTGCATTGTAAATGATTTTATTAAAAAATGCATTGAAAATGATTGTACTATTAAAATGCATTGACAATGATTTAAATATATTGAAAGTGATTTAATTATAAATTTATATTATTCATTTGAAATGATTTTGTTAGATAAATGCATTGGAAATGATTTTATTAAAAATGCATTGAAAATGATTGTACTATTAAAATGCATTGACAATGATTTAAATATATTGAAAGTGATTTAATTATAAATTTATATTATTCATTTGAAAAGATTTTGTTAGATAAATGCATTGGAAATGATTTTATTAAAAATGCATTGAAAATGATTGTACTATTAAAATGCATTGACAATGATTTAAATATATTGAAAGTGATTTAATTATAAATTTATATTATTCATTTGAAATGATTTTGTTAGATAAATGCATTGGAAATGATTTTATTAAAAAATGCATTGAAAATGATTGTACTATTAAAATGCATTGACAATGATTTAAATATATTGAAAGTGATTTAATTATAAATTTATATTATTCATTTGAAATGATTTTGTTAGATAAATGCATTGGAAATGATTTTATTAAAAATGCATTGAAAATGATTGTACTATTAAAATGCATTGACAATGATTTAAATATATTGAAAGTGATTTAATTATAAATTTATATTATTCATTTGAAAAGATTTTGTTAGATAAATGCATTGGAAATGATTTTATTAAAAATGCATTGAAAATGATTGTACTATTAAAATGCATTGACAATGATTTAAATATATTGAAAGTGATTTAATTATAAATTTATATTATTCATTTGAAATGATTTTGTTAGATAAATGCATTGGAAATGATTTTATTAAAAAATGCATTGAAAATGATTGTACTATTAAAATGCATTGACAATGATTTAAATATATTGAAAGTGATTTAATTATAAATTTATATTATTCATTTGAAATGATTTTGTTAGATAAATGCATTGGAAATGATTCTATTAAAAAATGCATTGAAAATGATTGTACTATTAAAATGCATTGACAATGATTTAAATATATTGAAAGTGATTTAATTATAAATTTATATTATTCATTTGAAATGATTTTGTTAGATAAATGCATTGGAAATGATTTAACTTTACTAATGCTAAATAACTCTTTTCCTAAAAGATATACTACTTCTCGAAACCAACATATATGACAATAACAATTTTAAAAGATTAAAATAAAATTAAATTCATAAACTTCTATTATTTAAAATAAAAATATGCATAAAGAATTTATCAGCTTAAAATAAAATAATAAAAAATAATTGCATTATCAATAAAAATAAAATTGCAACAACAATAACAATCTTTATTCGTTTATAAGTCATTAAATTACATCCCTAGGGCATTAAATTACATCCCTAGGACATTAAATTCGATTCAGATTCTGACAGTTTCTGGGGGTGAAGCAAAGACGACAATGATCCGGAAGTGGCGCCATTTAACAGTAACAAATATTCGCTTGAAAAATTCTGAAGGCCGAAGACTACAACATCTGAAACGGTGGGATGAAATCAGTTTCCTCGTTTTCAGATGAATTGTAATTTTAGTGACATAACTCTTGTTCAAAATCCTAGAAAGGCTGGTGATTGTACCGACCGAAAAGTTTGATAACGACAAAGATAAGAAAGTTAGTATGAAAGCATCATCTCTTAAATGTTTTTAAGTTGTGCAGTCATTATCAATCACTGTTCACTATCTATCTATCTATCTATCTATCTATCTATCTATCTATCTATTATTTTCTGACGATTAAGAAGACCGAAGAGTACAACCATTGAAAAGATGTGATGAAGAGCCGTTCTCTCGTTTTTACATTAATTGGCATATTCCTTTAAAATACTTAAGTTTTGTTACATAAAATTTTAAAAGAAATTTAAAACAGAATTATTTTCTGTTGACAGTTCTGTCAATATGGTCGAAGTTATTGATTTTACTGATAAGGAAGAAAACAGATTCCAATCAATTTTAATTTGATTTGAAACACACCAATGTATTTTAGTTATTTGTAATATTAAATTTAATCTTTCATATTAATAAATTCATTAAATAGTGCATTTAAGCTGTAAATTTAGTTCTCATTTTAAAATAATAAATTTGGAATCAGAACTAAATCTAAAGCATGTATAGGTGCATATATATATATATATATATATATATATATATATATATATATATATATATATATATATATATATATATATCTGTCCCACTGCAGAGCAGAGCAGAAAGGGTATTTTCTTTTTATTCATTGCCATTTACAAATTTTGGGTGTGCATTTACCCTATGAATCGTCCGACCTAAAAAAAAAAAAAAAAAAAATAGACGCTGATATATAAAAGAAAATGCCAACAAAAAGGCATTAAGCTGATATAAAGCAAGTCAATCCCTCTCACTTTTGATCTGCCTGTCTATTTATATGCATTGTTTATCGGCTTTTGTATTGTCCTGTTTTTGGTGCTTTTCCCAAAGCGTCTTAATAGACTTGGGGTTTTTCTTTTAGCGAGTATATAATATAACGATATCACAAGATTGTCCACCATCTGTCCTCAAGGCGTTTATCTAATGCCGTGACACACAAAATAAATAATAGAAGCAAAGGAGAAGAAAGATGGCGGAAAGAAGAAATAAAGAAAAGTGAAAAAGACTGAAGGAGGGATTTAAGATAAATTGAGAGGAGGAAGACACAAAAGGAAAAAACAGAGGAGGAGAAGGTAGCGAATAAAGGGGAGGAAGGGAGAAAGAAGAAGAGAAGAAAAACAAAAGAGAAAGGCAAAGAATATAAAGAAAAGAAAAGCAGAGAGTACAGAGAGAGAATAGGGTGTTTATTGTGCGTTGGGGGATGAAACCACTTGTTGTCCGGAGATCAAATTCATTTTCGTGACCACGTTTCAAAACTTAATCGGATAGCAAATTTCCATAAGTGATTTGCATATAATTTTGAAGTAAAGAAAGACAAAAAGAAGAAAGAGAGATTGAAAGACTGAAAGAAAGATAGGAAGAAATAATGTAAGATGAAAAGAGAAAGTATATAGAAATGGAAAGAAAGACAAAAAGAAAGAAAGAAAGAAGGAAAATATGGAACAAAGAAATGAATAAAAAGGAGGAACGAAGATGGAAGGAAAGAATGAAGACTGAGAGAAAGGTAAATGAAGGGAGACTGGCAAGGAAAGAGGATGGAAAAAAAGAAAGTCAGACTTGATGAACGGAAAGAAAGAAAAATCGAAAGGAATGAAAGAAAGAAAAAAAGAAAGAAGGAGAAAAATGAAAGGAGGAAGGAATAAAGAAAAAACGGATGGGAAGGGTAAGAAAGTCAGGACGGAAGGAAAGAAGGTAGGAAAAGACATGAAGAATAGGATTTAGTGAAGAAGAAAGAAATCCAAGACAAAAATAAAAAGAAAGAATTGGAAGGAAGGAGGTATGTGAATGAAATGATGGAAGGAAAGAAATAAAGAAAAGGCGTGAAGAATAAGATTTAATGTAGGATAAAGAAATCCGAGAGGAAATGAAATTATTCTATTACTACAACAATTATTCTTAAACTAATAAAAAGTAACAAAAAGCCAAAAAAACAACCCCCCCCAAAAAAAACAACAACAAAACAAAACAAAACAAAACAAAACAAAACAAAACAAAAAACAATCAAATTGAAAACAATTCAAAAGAAGTGACGTCTGTTAATGCGCAAAGGCATTCAGTTGCGGAAGTGTTTTATTAATATAACGTAGAACAGGGTTGGCCAATGCATGACGTCAAACGTGTGTCGGTAATAATTTAGACGTTGTCGTTTGAAGTCTAGACTGTTTCGTGTGTTGACGAACAAAATCTAAAACTGTTTTATTTGTTGAGATAATAGACAAAGGAATGAAAAAAAAAATGAGATAGAAATTCTATCGGGAACATTTTCATGGAGAGAAAATTCCTGAATAATTCCTGAAAGAAAAGGCAAGTTCAAAGAATGTTCTTAACAGATTATCTGTAAAAGGGATGAACAAAAATCTGAACTTACTCTTGGTGAGTTAAAAAGTCACTGAGGTTATTGTCTAGACCATGTGCATTTATTGTACGGAGCGCTAATTTTAGCGTCCTATCTCGATGTCGGACCGAAGTGGAAGATAGAGCTTTTTTTTACCATGTTTTACCATGTTCAAAATCTAAAAAGAGCATGCTGCTGGTGATAGAGTTATCAACGCTAGCGTGTCTGCTGAAATGGTTTAACGTCTTCTGTACATTAAATAATGCATGACAAGAATTTGAGCATTACACCCCAATAATAATAATAATAATAATAATAAAGAGGCGCCATAACAAAGTTTATTTGCATCTCCTGGAGTGTTTCTATTGGAAGTATAGACATATTGGGTTTATCAAAGATATGCAAGCGCACTTAATCGCACCTGCAGTAGATACAGATTTTTACCTGAACAGTAAATAAATAAATAAAAATAAAATAATGCAAGAGATTGTCTTTTTTTTTCAGACGTTAGGAGAGCATCTTCACTTAACGACGTCTATCCCAATTCCACATAGTGTTTCTGTACAGAGTGGGTTCTACACTAACAGGTCCCTAAAATTCACAAGCTAATATAAATTAGGGATTTTAACCTTCTGACATGCAAGCATAAACCGGAGGCCATGTTGGAAGATGAGCACTCGAATCTCGTGTGGGACGTCACAGATCAGACTGACAGAAGTACCTGGAAGCGCCAGACTAGATCAGACATAACATCGATTATAAAAATGTTCTCACGAGTGTCCGTTGAGGTTCACGTGGCATGCCTTAGTGATCGTTACATTGCACGCTGAAATGATTGTCAACTACCAAGTGTAGATACTGGCAGAATGTGGAATGTAACATGCTCTAGGTGTGGCAATTATCACAGGAGCCGTTGAGATGGTTCTACAAGGACACCTTTAAATTATGGGAAAATTAGCGTAAAATGATCTAGAAGAGTGGGCATTCAAGACAACTTTCATTTCGCTATTTGATAATACACAAATATTAAATGTAAGGGTTCACTTACTTTTGCACATTGTAATTTTTAATTTTTAACTAATATTTTTATTCCAGCTCGATGAAAAAAAAAATGAAACTGGTTGTAATTCGTTTAATAAAGGATTTTCTTAATGAATATATAGTTTAATTAAGATTTATTGATTATCTGGAGAAAAAAAAACTTTTTTAAAAATATTATCTAGTTGATCTCACACCTTGATATATATATGCGTAGCGCTGTATATAATGTACTATGGGTGGTAGTGATGTTTAAAACACAATACTGGGTGCTGCATCGATAACCATACCACACTGTTCTGGTGAGGATGAAGGTGAGACAACCAGTTAGATTAAAAAGAAGCTTGAATAATCCTACAGGGTCAACGGTTATCTCGTGCCGACACTCGTGTTGCAGTGCTGTTCCCAGTTAGACCCAAAGAAATGCCACAAATATGTGCAAAGAATTGGAATGAATTTCAACAAGGCGATCTTTTAAATTTTTGTTTCTATATAACTGAGCAACAAGAGAAAGACAATACACAAGTATAAAATCAAAAGGAAGAAGACATTAAAAGTTAAGAATTGTGTGGGTAATACACACGTGCGTGTATGTGTGTTCTTGTGCGAATGTTCAGTCTCTGAGGGGAATCAATGTCCCATACTCGGGAAGCACCCGGTTGCTGTTGTCCCCTTCTACCGCATGCTAGAAGGAAAAGAAGCATAAGTATATTTGTCCGGCCCACCAGACTAAGATATGATGGGACACAGGTACTGGCATTTGTATTGTCCGGTTATCGGCAGCTGAATCTGTTCCCCGCCAGGCTGTTTCACGAGATCAACGCTTATTTAGCGTAGACAGGAGTGTTGCGTCACAGCCTCAAGTTAGACTCAAAGCAGTGACAACCTTATTTAGAAACATCAAATTTGCAGCTCGGGAACGCTAGAAGCAAGCAGACGCAGATTTTAAATATCTGGGAAGCGTCTTGGTAGAGGACGATGAGTGCGACACTGAGATCCTTTGACGTTTTTGGATGACCAAAGACACATTCCATAATCTGGGCAGAGTACTGCGACACAGGAGGATATCTTTGGTAACAAAGAAAAGAATACTGAGCTTTTACGTGACATCTGTCCTTCTTTACTGTAGCGAATGTTGAACAATTTCCTCAAAGATGAAGAAGAGACGACAGAGATGTGGTTCTACAGAAGGATGCTAAGGTTATCATGGACCGAGCGTGTGAGCAACGATGAGGCCTTAGAGAGGTTGAAAACAAGGAGAAGGCTTATACTTAACATCAGAAAGAAGCAGCTGAAGGTTCTGGGACATATAATGAGGAAGGAGGGCCCGGAGAATCTGATACTCACGAGTCGAACAGAGGGAAAAAGAGACAAGGGAGAGCAGCGCGTGACATACCTGACGAGCTTGAGCCGGTGGATGACAGAACGTGATCTGGGGAGGAAACAGAGGGAAGGAACTTGCAAGGGATAGAGGGAGGTGGAGAGCCATGATCGCCTACGTCCTGAAATACATGGCGAGAAAAAAAGAAAAAGAATGAATGATGGGTATAAGAAAATAGAATAAATTTCAACATGGCTTTCCATACTATATAGACTTTGAAAGCGTCACACACACACACGCACATACATACATACATACATACATACATACATACACACGCACACTTTCTTTCTCTCTCTCTCTCGCTCTGTGAAATTTAGGCCAATGAATGACGTAGAAGCAGAATAAAAGACGTTGTTATGCAAACTAAACACTTTTTAGCTTGAAGTTTAACTGTTCATTGTTTTAAATGTAACATATGCGCCTGTCAGAAAGAAATTAACGTATCTTTAAATGTGTTTTATTCTTTCTGCACTATTAGGTTGGTGCAAAAATAATGCCGTTTTCTCACATGTGAGAAAACGGCATTATTTTTGCACCAACCTAACAGTAAGACAAATATTCCATCTATTTTGATACATAAGATTTTCTCCATTTGACGGTGTTCCATTAAGAATAATAAACGTAAATCAAAAAAGAAAAAATAATCATGCTTATTGGTAAATCAATATACGAATAAAAAAATCGAACGAGATATTGATATTACGCTATTTTGTTTTTTAATTAACATGCAGTAAAGTCACTAAGACACAAGAGTTTACTGGGTGTGAGAAAGAATTAGCAAACCGAAACATTACTGAAAAGCGAGAACAATGGAAGAGTAATCAAGAAGATAGGAGATAACGATTGACATTGCATTTAAATTTTTAAAGATCAACCTTAGCTGGAAAGAAAGGAATCGGAAGAGGATTCTACAAGCCACAAATGCGAAAAAAGAAACTGTTAGCATAGAACTTACGGATACATCTCTCCAGTTCAACTGTAAATTGATAAGACCTTGTTGCAGGTTTATTACTGTGCTTAAATTTAAAAAAAATCGAAGTACGATGGCGAAGAGCTCATCCAAACAATTACCATGAAAGCATTTGTAGAAAAAACAATTTTAAGGCAGTGAAAAATGACAAGACGGGATACCAGTTCAGCCCCAATAATATTGCTAATTCTTCTTAAAATTTTATCACCATATATGGCAGCAATATTCTAAGCATGTCCAAATGATAGACTTATATATATATATAAACATAAAACATTAGGCAGCATATAATTTATATACAAAGAAATAATCACGCATAGAATCAATCAGCAATATTAATGATATTGGCGACATCCATCGCTAGTAGTGTATAATGTATGCATTAAAATACTGTTAATCCATATAGCGAAGAGATCCTATAAAAAACTTTTGTCTGTTGTTTCCAGTTTATATGTTGTTAAAATGCAAGTACTTTCAAGTATTTTATAAGGAAAACATATGCCTGGCGATGAATAAAGAGTTATTCAAAATCACTTTTGTTCTAACAGTTTTGTTTCTTGCCCGTGGGACTCCATTCCGGTTTCTGGAGCCTACAATGTTAAAAGAATTAAATGCAACGTCAGTCGCCATTTTTTTTTTCTAGAAATCTGTGGCTCCTCACTTCTTTTCACTAAATTCTTTTCTTTCACTGTGTAACCCCTTGCGTTCTAGTGGCATTATCGCCTTGTTTGCGGTGAATTGATTCAAAACAAACAATCGTCTTTTGAATGGTTTGAACAGTGTTTATGAAAAAATTCCTGGCGCCCGGTCATTTTACTCGTTAAGTAATCATCTCTCTCAGTCACAACGTTCATCTTTTTTTCAGCAGAAGTTTTAGCCATGATTTTCGTGTATAAAAGCAAGCTATTTTTCACGTATAATGACTTGGGAACGCACCTTACACACATTCTAATAATAATTCCTACTTGGAAATTTGCATATAATCATTACTTAATCATCTCGGATTTTCATTGGCCCAATAGTTTTGCATAACTTTTTTTCAGTTTCCAACTTCTTAAAGTTGGGTATCTTTCGTAACACAGCACCTACGAAGTACTGATGATGATCTCAGAAAGAGATGGAAGTACCTGGGAAATAAAAGTGATTTTCACTCTTTTCTCAGTCTAAACCGAAATCTAAAGTCATATCCAACTCGCGACTCTTTCCATATAAAAAATGTTTACTTACACGCAAATAGATTTTAACACGTTTTCACAAGGAGGATTACTGCACAATGCTGCTAGCATATTTGGTGGGCATGGATCTGAAGAAATAAATTGTATATATATATATATATATATATATATATATATATATATAAAGAGTGTATAAACATAAAATGTCTTAATATATATATATATATATATATATATATATATATATATATATATATATATAAAGCGTTTCACCCCAAGCAGGGCGGGAAGCCACTAGCACGCAACGGGTTACAGAGAGTTGAAGCGAGAGCAAAGAAGAGTGATAGAAGAAAGGATGAAGAGAAGGATAGGGGATAGATCAAGGCATCTGGAGACGTCGATTGACATTACATTTGAATAGTTGGAGATTATAGCTATCAGGAAAACAGGAAAAGGGGAGGGAGTTCCACAGAAGAGAGGTCTACATGAAGCTATTGGAGTAGAAGAGACGGCTACATTTAACAGTTTCGACACTGAAAGGATGTGAGCGAGATGCCAGCCTAGTAGAACGCTTAAATTCATGAAGTCTGGGAACCAGCGAAAGCAGCTTATCGGAGCAGTTACTATGAAAGTATATGTAAAAAAGACAGAGGGAGGTGAGGGCACGTCTGTGAGAGAGCGAGTGCAGACGAGATGCCAGATCAGTGCCAGTTACATTGCATATCCGTCTATGGATCTTATCAAGAACCTTGAGACAAACATAAGGTGCACCGGACCATATATGGCAGCAATACTCCGTGCAAGGGCGAATGGTTGATTTGAAGATTTGAAGGATCGACTCCGGATATATATATATATATATATATATATATATATATATATATATATATATATATAATATAAATATATTATATATTATTATAAAATAATGAATTAATTTTTTAAATTAAATATAAATAACATCAATGAATAAACTTGCCTAGAAAAATCTCCATAGAATAAAGCTTAACATTTTCGTTTTTTACCAAACTCCTGAAGGAACACGGTACATAGAAGAAGAATAAGTGCTCCATTAATGAAGCCTTTAACCAGATGAATAAAAAAGAAAGCATTGACACATTTCTATCTAGCAATGATTGTTTTTTTTAGTTTTGATGGTGATATAATTCCCCCTCACTGGAATATGATTGGCTGGTGTCCGTCATAAATACAGACGGACGTGTAGGTACGACAGAGTTTAAGTCTATGACGACGCCCATTGAACTACGCCATTGGCTATCCTATTGGTCTACACCTATTACCTGTGACTACGACGAGTACTAGTCGATTACTGCTACCATATTCTACTTGGTTATAGTAGCCAAAACCACTTAGCTACTGCGAACAAATATATCCCTTTCCGGGATATATCAGATGGATATTCCGAGTAGCTAAGATCTTCACAGTATGCCCTAATCATGTGACTTTTTGTCAGATGACGCGTTGATTCTTAAATATCATGGATTTTTTATTAGGAGGATTCATATATAATTTACCCTTTTTCTTTATCAACATTTTATTCCTTCCATGAATAAATAAATGGATGTTGGAACAAGGTTTAGAAGAGATAACATTTATCATTAGTGGCAACAATATTAAAAACATAAGATAACACAGTGTTGGTAGTAGACTCAGAAAGGAAACTACAAGAATTCTTAATGCTGGACAAGCTCCTCAAAGATAAAGAATAGACTTACAGCAACAGAAGGATACTGAGAATACCATTGACCGAACATGTGAGCAACTACGACGTTTTAGAGAAAATGGAAGCAAAAGAGCCATTTATACTTGACATCAGGAAGAGACATTTGAAATTTCTAGGACACATAATGAAGAAAGAGGGCTTAAAAAATTTGATACTCACTGGCAAGTGTCATCGAGGAAGACAACACATAATAGGGAGCTTGAGTAAATGGATGTTGGATCAAGGTTTAGAAGAGATAATATTTATCATTAGTGGCAACAATATTAAAAACATAAGATAACACAGTGTTGGTAGTAGACTCAGAAAGGAAGCTACAAGAATTCTTAATACTGGACAATCTCCTCAAAGATAAAGAATAAACTTACAGCAACAGAAGGATACTGAGAATACCATTGACCGAACATGTGAGCAACGACGAAGTTTTAGAGAAAACAAAAAGGAAATTTATACTTAACAATAAGAAGAGACATTTTAAATTTCTAGGGCACATAATAAGGAAAGAGGGCTTGGAAAATTTGAAACTCACAGGACAGACTGAAGGCAAGAAGCATTGAGGAAAACAACACATAATCTAAACAGGGAGCATGAGTAAGTGATGGCAGAACAAGGTTCAGAAGAGATATCGAAAAGGTAAAATTTATTAATAACTACAAAGGAAGGGAAATTGAGAAGAGCAATGATCGCCAACAACTTGAATGAACACAGAAGATTAAGTGCTCCATTATTGAAGCCTTTAACCAGATTAGTAAAAACATTGATACCTTTCTATATAGCAATGCATTGATACCTTTCTATATAGCTTTTTAGGTTTGATGAATATTGCGAGTGACTAAGATCGTCACTGTGTGCCCTAATCGTGTGGTTTTTTGTCAGATGACACGTTGATCCTTAAATATCATGGACAACTTCCGTATAGCAGCTTTTTATTAAAAAAAATTATATTTTTAAGTTTATTTTACAAAAAAAATAAGTTACTCGATTTATTTTAGTTAATAAAGAATTTAATTTTTTATTTGGATTATTTCGTGAAAAAAGCAAAAATCTTATTGCTAAAAACAAACAAAAAATTAAAAATAAACAATTAAGAACAAAATACAAATATAAATATTGTTTAAAATCATTTCTTGGCTAAGATTCGTTTTAACATATCATCAAATGTTTCTCAGAGATTTAATTTTTCCATGTAGATAAAAATTACATAATTCTCATGCAGAAATCAATTATAATCAATTTAATTGCAAAATACTTCATCATATTTGACCTTATGTGCCTTGTGTTAATTTTCTTTGGATATATTTTGACTTTTAATAATTTAAAAATGACAATTCTTTCTTTCCTGTAACAATAAAGTTAAATGCAACAAAATAAACTCAGGTTTCCCATACAGCATCTATAAGCAATTTCAAAATTAATTTAATATGCTCGCCATTTTTAACTGCCGTGCTCATCGTATAGATAAAAATCCCAAAAGATATATCATATACTTTAAAGAAATCATTCTGTCAGTTCGTCCGTCCTTGCATGGAATATTGCTGTCATATATGGTCCAGTGCTTCCGCTGTACGTCTCGAGGTCCTCGACAAAATCTAGAGACGAATATGCAAGATGATAGGTCCTGATCTGGCATCTAGTCTACATTCGCTATCACACAGACGTGCCATGTATCTTCTACAAGTATTTTCACGGCAACTGTTCCGACGAGCTACTTTCGCTGGTTTCCGGACTACACGAATTTAATCGAGCTACCAGGCTGGCATCTCTGTCCCACCCTTTCACTGTTAAAACGGTTAAATGTAACCGTCTCTTGTACTCAAGCAGCTTCTTCTCCAGCACTTCCCGTCTGTGGAACTCCATTCCCCTTACTTGCTTCCCCGATAACTATAATCTTCAAATAGTCAAGTGTAATGTCAATCGATATTTTTTGATACCTTGATCTTGTTCCCCGTCTTTCTCTGTATCCTTTCCTCAAACACGCCTCTTTACTCTTGTTCTCAATCCACTGTAACCCATTGCGGGATAGCGGCACTCGCGCCTTGCTTGGGGTGAATTGCCTTAAAGAAAAAATAGAACAAAAACAAAACAATATCCATAAAGAAATGACGTGATTATTTCTGTCTGATTTTCTGGGATGAGATGTTCTCATTATTTCATTATTACTTACATTCGGACGGATGTGCTCATCTTTGTTGTTTTTGTATTATTAAAATAGACGCCCCAATTTCTATTTGTTAAACAGTGTGTATTACGTCTATCAACCTGGACATTCGAGAAATCTTATTAAAGAAAATACATTAACCCGGCAAGGATCGAAATGTGATTTCTCGAATGTACCGGTCGACAGAAGTAATACGCAGTATTTAATAAATAAACAAAAAATACGAAAATAATAAATAAATAAAAATATAAAAATAATAAATAAATAAAAATACGTAATATCCAATATAATAACGTTTGAAGTATAATAAATATTGTATTAAAAATTAATCCATTATAACCTTTAATATATATATATATATATATATATATATATATATATATATATATATATATATATATATATATAGTTAATTTGGAGAAGTGTATCACTTAAACGTAATGTTTCAGCAACCACTTTTACCATTTGCAATTCACTCGAGAATAAAGTCGACTAATGTTTACTTTTTGACTCGTGTATAAACTCAACCAATATTAATTTTTAGAATAAAGTATAATAAAAATCAGATTTTAATATTAAATCCACTAAAAATGCCTATGACATGTCGATACCAGGTTGGCATGTTGTTGAATGAATCTACCTAATAAAAGTCCTTCCCTCTGCTTTGACACTCAGCTGAGTCTTGTTAAATGTCCAGGGCTTATTGGAAAGTTAAATGCACTGTAATTTTCTTATGTAATTTTCTTCATATACACTCTGTTTATACCTTTCTTCGGGTGTTTCACGCGCTTAAAATCTTTTTCCCTGTGCCGTGTCCCTTGATGATCATGGCTCTCCACAACTTCCTTTTCTTTGTAGTTCTTATTAAATTATCACTTTTCGTTATCCGAAAGACGTTTCGTTATCCGAAAGACGTTTCGTTATCCGAAAGCCGTTTCGTTTTCCGAAAAGATGTTCTGCGCATCCATTTACACAAGCTCTCTAAGTAGGTGATGCAGTTTTCTCCTGATCCTCTTGCCTTGTCCTGTCAGTAACACATTTTCCAATTCCTCTTTCTTCATTATGTTTCCTTGAAATTTCAACTGTTTTTTCTTGATGTTAAGTATAAATGTTCTTTTTGCATCCATTTTCTCTAAAACTTTATCATTGGTCACATGTTGCATGGTATTCTCAGAAAAGATTGTCCATAGTATTCTCAGTATCCTTCTGTAGGACCACAGTTCTGTTGCTTCAAGTCTACTATTCATCTGTGAGTCTATTGTCCAACATTCACTACCACGTAGTAGCGCTGATATTATTAGGTTGGTGCAAAAATAGTCGTTTTCTCACATAGTAACATATGTGAGAAAACGACATTATTTTTGCACCAACCTAATATATAACAGTTTAGTACTCTTTTGCTCTCTTTCTAACGAAATTTTTCTGTTTCTTAATACTTTAACTAATTTTAGGAAGGCACCATACGCTATCCAATTTCCTCTTCGGATTTCAGTGTCACACTTTCCACCATCTGTTAAAAAATTCCCAAATATTTAAATTGTTGTACTTGTTTGATTTTGTTATCTCCAATTTGTAATTTTCAAGTTAGGCTGTTCCCTTTTGCTAACAAACATGCATTCCATCTTCTTGCAAGAAACACTTAGTGCTTTCTTCTTGTTTTCTCTACCTTTGCAAGTGAGATCTTATACTTACGTATCTGTGTCTACCACTAATCTAGTGTCATCTACATGCCTTACTTTGTTAAGATTTTTGATGCCATTAATAAATCCGATAAGACTTCCACTTCTTTCAGAATCGCCTTGATCTTATAGTTTGAATAAGTCCGGTGACAAGACACATCTTTGTTTTATACTCGATTCTATTTTTGTATATTTATTATTTCAGAAAAATAACATCATAACTCAAAATACAATTGATTTTCTTCCTTTGTCTGCTCGTCAGAGAGGGAATTTCTGAATTCAATATGGCGACAAGTTAACACGCATGGTTTAAATCTAAAATAATTCTTGCTCTTCTCAAATGTTACGTATGACGTCGATATACAGTATTCAATCTGGGTCATGCGAGCACAAGGCTAAAAATAGGAGTTGTTAGGGGATGCTAACTTACACCCCATATAAAAGACAATAACTCAAAATAAAATTGAGTTAATTCTCTTGTCCACTAGTTGGAGTACTTCTGATTCAACATTGTGACAAACTAACATGCACGTCGAATTCATGGTTTGAATCTAAAACAATTCTTGCACTTCTCAAGAATTAAATGAATAAAAGTTATTTTATTGTGTGTTAAAATACCCTTGCCTTTTATTTTCGTTCGTTTTTGTTCATCCCAACAACCTGGGATATAACAGCTTATTAATTGTAACCCCACTAAAATGAAACTAGTCTATTTTGTTTTACATCAGTATGGCTGATGCTAACCTCAAGGAGAGAGATTCATTGTGCCTCCACCGGCTAACGTTTTCCTCTGACATGAACTGAACCAATTATATTGAATCAGTTGCTATGAGTGCAGCTAAGAAAGTTGGCTCACTGTGTCGTGCTAGATAATTTTTCTCCCCGCAATCTATTTGGCATGTTTATAAGTCTACCATACTTCCATGCATTGAATCTTGCTGTCACATCTGGTCTGGTGCTTCTGCTATATAGAGATTCTTAGCAAAATACAAAGAAGAATCTGCAATGTTATCGGTCATGACCTAGCATCTCGGCTTCAGACACATTTGCACCGCCATAACATAGCTAACCTGTGCGTTTTGTAGAAATATTTTGGTGGGAATTGTTCTGATGAGCTTTCTTCTTTGGTATATTGACTTTACGAATTTAAACGCAGTACTAATTTGGTAGTTAGGCCTCAACATTTTGCAGTTTAAATTGCTAGATGTAACAATTACTTATATGCTAACAATTTTTTCTCTCACACTTCTCGTTTGTGGAATTCACTTCCGGTTTCTTGCTGTCCAATCAACTTTGATTTTCACAAATATAAATATAAATTTAATCACCATATACTGTCATAAATTCCTGTTCTTTCTCCTTAATAGTTTTCCTTTCTCAGATTCATTCGCCCCTACAAACCCTTTGCATCGTGGTGGCTTTATTGCCTTGTTGGAGGTGAAATGATTAAAAAATATGAATGAAGGACATGTTTGAAGAAGAACAATAAATAATAGACAGACGGAAAAAAGGTTGGAACAGTTGAAATGAAGACAGAATAATAAACATGAGAAAATAAAACGAAGATTTTAGAATGGAAACCTAAAAACGTAATCATTTATTTTTACATTTTCAGGAAATAACAAAAAAAGATTCTTTAAAATTATCAAACAACAAATTATTGATAGGCAGGAGGAAGTTTCGGAAATTTCAATTTTTACGTTTTCGTTATCTACCGACATCTCTCCATTTTTTTCTTCTTTGTTTCGGTCATCCTGTCTTTGGCTAATTTTAACTTTGAAATGCAAATTGTATACCGAGTGGTGTTCCCATGCTCTGTCCTAAAGCACAATCTGCAAAATTAAAGCGTATATAATCTGGTTGTTATGACAGTGACAACCGCTTATGCACTGATAACCTCTCCCTTCTTCGTCTATGTGCCATGAATTTTTAGAACTTTGGCGATCATAGCTCTCCTCACTTTCCTATCCTTTGTAGCTTTTAATAAATTGTGTTTTTTTGTTATCTCTTCTACTCCTGTGAGTATCAAATATTCCAAGCCCGGTTTCCTCATTATGTGCCCTAAAAATTTCAAATGTCCCTTTCTGATGTTAAAGATAAATGCTCCTTTTGTTTCCATTCTCTCAAAAGCACCGTCGTTGCTTACATGCTCACGTATATCTTATTCTCAGTATCCTTCGGTACAACCACATTTCTGTTGCTTCAAGTCTTTTCTTCCTCTGTGAGGAGATTGTCCAGCATTCACTGCTGTATTGGAACACTATTATTACGTAACATTTCAGTACTCTTTTCTTCGCTTCAAACGAAAATTTCTTGTTTCTTAATACTTTGCTTAGCTTTTGGAAGGAATCTTTCGCTCTCGCAGATGTTTATACGGAAAAGTTTTCTGATGTATTCGTTCTATTTCTGAGTTATTTTTTCTTTCTCTAATATCAGTGTCCCGTCTTTGGATTTTATGCATCTTGTTGTTGAATGTGTTTTTGCCCGGTTAGTACTGTTGTTTTTCTATGCATGCATTATTTATTTCTATTTCTGCATACTTTTCGTTGAGTCGTTCCTTTTTAGGCCACTTGCATTTGTTCTTAATTTCTTTGCGCAATGTACTATATTCTGTTTCGTGCTATGACATTGTTTTTTTTTTATCACCTTTTCATCCTCTCAAGAATTACATCTATCATCCATTCATTTTTTTTTCTTTGTCTAGATTTCTTTGGATTGATTCACTGCCATATCTGAACACTGGTATTGCATAATAGTTCAGTCCTCTTTTCTTTGTTTCAAACGAAACTTTCCTGTAGTACATGCTTTTACCTTTTGGAAGGACACTTTCGCTCTCCCAATTTAATCTTCGGATTTCAGTGTCACACTTTCCGTCCCTTGTTAACACCCTTCACAAATGTTTAAACGAAAGTATGTTTTGATGTTTTTTTATTTTTATTTCTCTGTCTCTTCCGTGGATTTTACATATCTTGCTGATGAATGTTTCTTTTGGCCGGTTAGTTCGCTTATTTTTCTATGCATATAATTATCACTTTCAATTTCTGCACACTTTTCGTTGAGGCATTCCTTTTCAGCACGCCTGCATTTGCATCTAATTTGTCTGTAATTTCTTTGTGCCGAACAATGTGTCCTATAATCTGTGCCGAATGTTGGCATTGTGTTTTATCGACTTTTCATCCCGTCAATAATTTCATCTATCATCCATTACTTTTTTCTTTGTCTAGTTTTCTTTGTGATGATCTCAACTGCCTGATGTAACTCGAGCTTCAATTAAGTTGTCTCACTTCACCTGTCCTTTTACTATTTTATCCATTGTCTGTCGTATTGCATTTTGGGTGCTGCCTTACTAATAGTTATAACATCATATATATATATATATATATATATATATATAGCGAAATGGACAAAGTCCGACAATTTATTTATTAAAGGCAGTTTTATGTTTAACGTTCTTGTATCTATAAAAAGAACGTTAAACATAAAAAAATGTCTTTAATAAATAAATATATATATATATATATATATATATATATATATATATATATATATATGTGTGTGTGTGTGTGTGTGAAAAGTGTGTGTATATAAATATAAATAAATATATATATATGTATAATTATTTATATATTGTATGCGCGGTACTTATTAGAATTTCCGCCACACTTCCAATCTTTAAATTTCAACATACAAATGCGTATGTATAGACACAACACCACCCGTATACATACGTATGTCATATCCGAAACTGCCCACATGTTTATATATGTATGAGTCCCGACGGACGACCAAGTATGTATATGTGTCTGCATACATCGATGTTTGCGTCAGTACGATGAAAAAACGACGAAGTTTCCCCCCACCACTTCCACATTAACACCAATACACGCAATCTACATGAAACCAAAATTTTTTAAAAAATTAATCAGTTTGTCTGACGATCGCTAAAGCGTGAAACCCAGGGTCACAAGCTCACATCTATCCAACCATATATATATATATATATATATATATATATATATATATATATATATATATATATATATATTAGGTTAGTGCAAAAATAATGTCGTTTTCTCACATAGTAACATATGTGAGAAAGCGACATTATTTTTGCACCAACCTAATATATATATATATATATATATATATATATATATATATATATAAGTTGGTGCAAAAATAATATCGTTTTTTGACGTTAAAAATACGTCAAAAAACGATATTATCTTTGCACCAACCTAATATATATACTACAAATTATGTATGTATATATATATATATATATATATATATATATATATATATATTCTAATACGTAATAACATTATATATTGTAATCTTTGACAAATCTTCTCCACAAGCTGAAAAATTACGATGTCCCCGGACACGTTTTTTTTAAAATGATCCAGTATTTCCTATCAAATCGTGAAATGAGAGTTGACCTGAGAGGACACCCGTCTAGATCCTTTCGTACTAACGCAGGTGTCCCCCCAGGGCTCCGTCCTTAGTCCAACTCTTATTTTTAATTTTCGTTAATGACCTTACGGATGACATCAGCTCTCAACTGGTATCTACGCTGACGACACAACAATTTACTCCTTCTTCGATAGTAAGGCTTACCAGTTTGACAAAGTCAAAATGGCAGCCTCAAAACTGGGGCACAAGATGGCTTTTTAAATTTAACGTCTCCAAAACAAAAATTACCTCCATTAATCTACTGAGAGACCACTTGCTGCCTTTCATCAGCATGGCTGAGGCTAACCTTCAGGAAAATGACTCGTCGCGCCTTCTCGAGCTAACGTCCTCGGTTAACATGAAGTGGAAAGACTATATTGAATCCATTGCTAGGTCAGCTATGCCGGGCGAAACAATTTTTCTCTCCAGAATCTATCTTACTCCCGCTCCCTCTCCCTCTCCTTCTCCCTCTCTCTCTTTACACACACACACGCATATATATATACATATATATATATTTATCGCACAAACTTTCATAACTGAATCAATAAGCTGTCAGATCCTCATACGTCGAAACCGACGGGAGACTCCATTATTATTTTTATTATTATATATGGTTTGTATAAAGACTATATTGAATCCATTGATAGGTCAGCTGCTAAGAAAGTCGGTTTGCTATGTCGTGCGAGACTATTTTTCTCTCCAGAATCTATTTCATATATCTATACGTCTACCATTTGTCCATGCCTCGAACATTCGTGGCACATGTGGTCCGGTTCCCCTGCTATTTCCCACGAGATCCTTGATAATATCCAAAGAAGAATCTGTAATATTACTGGTCCTGATCTGACAGCTCAGCTGCAGTCACTTTTTCGCAGCCCTAAAGTTGCCTCTCTATGTCATTTCTATAAATACTTTCGTGTTAATTCTTCAGATGAGATCTTCGGTATTGTAGCTAGAGTTTTTGAATTTATGCGCAGTACTAAACTGACAAAGAGATCTCATCAATTTACAGTTGAGCTGTCTTGATGTAACTGTAAATTGCATGCTAATAGTTTATTTTCTCTCTCGCACTTCTCGTTTGGGGAACTCCCTTCCGGTTCCATACTTTCCAGCCCCATTTAATCGCAATAATTTAAATTCTATGTCAATCGCTATCTAGTGTCCGCCTGATTACTCTCTTGTCTTTCGGCTCCTCATTAATGTTTCTGTTCCTAATTCCTCCACACCCTGTGATTACTTGTGTTTTAGTGGCATTACTAACTTGCTTGGGATGATTCCGATTATATATATATATATATATATATATATATATATATATATATATATATATATATATATATATGTTAAGACATTTTTATGTTTAACATTCTTTTTATAGATACAAATATCTACGTAAATGCTCGGTTTATAATAAACAGTATTAAATAACATTTGCCGGCCTGAATGTCCGACAAATTTTCACAGAAAATATTCGTCCTCCGACAAGATTCGAATATGTGAAAATTTCTCGGACATTCAGGCCGGTAAATGTTGTTTAATACTGTTTATTATAAACAGAGCATTTACGTAGATATTTGTATCTATAAAAATAATGTTGAACATAAAAATGTCTTAAAATAATTGTCATTTGTTCATTTCATATATATATATATATAAAGATAGAGGGCGAGAGAGTGTGTGTGGGTGAGAGAGAGGGGGGAGTCACGGTGGAGTTGTGGATAGCGACTCGGATTGAGGAATTGGAGAGCCGTGTTCGAATTCCAGTCGAATCCATTACATTCACTTACGTGCTAATACCCTTGGGAAACGTATTAATCCTCTTCTTCTCCCTCAAGCTATGGATAAATAACAGGGCAGACGGGGTTCTTGGATGGCAACTAGTCTAGAAGAAGGACAACTCTGAATTCAAAACCTGCAGAGGGTCGTTTGGGGACCTTGTGTGCACCAGGTCTCTGTATTCGGCACTTCAAAATGTGTGGTTGCTTCTGCACAAAGCCTTCATCACTATAATCAAATTATATGTGCTGGTGTATGGGCTGTGGGTTCCTAGGAACTGATCTGTTTGACTCTCATACGTCGAATACGAGGGGAGAGTCCATCATATTATTTATATTTATAAGTCTATTAGTAAGTGCATGTATAAATATTTTCTGTTTTTGTGTGAGTAGAAATTGTCCAAATTTCATTTCGAGCGGGAAATTCAGACAAATTTTAATCCAAATAGAAATTGTTCGAACACAAGAAAAACACAAGCAAAAACTTAACAGGATGACCTTGTTAGTCAATTTTAATGAAACATACAATTGAGTCGAATTGCTACCGAAATTCACAGTTATGTGGCACCATTTAACGAGGTAGAAAGGGAAAAGAAAGAAAAGGAGAGGCTAAGGACCGAATCGTGAGTGATAAGCAAGAACACACACACAGCTAAGAGACAATGGATAAAAGGATATTTTGATAAGTAACAAATGGCGAAAGAGTGTCATTACAATGACAGGGAAATTCTGAGTAAAAAGAAAGGGAAAGAAGGAAAGAATCAGATATGTTTTGGCATCGGCTGTGTTATCTAAGGATATGAAAACAAACTATTGGTACGGGAGGACATCTTATTATCAACTACAGACCGGCTGGCCAAAGAAAAAAAATTCAAATGAAAATGTTATTTCGATAAGTGACGAAAAACAGGCAACTAAAGGGACTTTGGACAGATATAAAATTATGTTATCAGAAATATGTACCGAAGGAAAATGAATGGGAACCTAGAAGTGTTTTTTTTTCTTTCTTCGAGGCGATAGACTGACTGAAACTTTGGAGATGTTTTTTTTTTGAGACCTTGTTAAGAAGACCACCCATTCTGATAATTAGCGATAAAATACCTGAGGTAAACCACGTGTAGAACAAGAGTTATGACCGCCATTGTCATATTGTCCCGTTCGCGACCAGAGAAATGATACGGCGATTAAGAGGAAGAAAAGGGAAAGAGAAGAGATAATTTTTTTTTAGTTAAGCAAGATATTTTTTTTTCCTGAAACAAAGCCGCGGATTCGTCCACGCCCGACTAAGACATCATTGGTCGAGTGGTGATCACGTGACGCACGAGGGAGGCTGTTGCAGCCCATCTGGAGGATGAGTAAGAGAGGTTGCTACGAAGATGTGGGGAGGGCAGTTCACGCCCCTCTGAAGTATGATGAGAAGGTGGGAGTGAGGAAAGGTTCCCAAAAATGGAAAAAGGTGGAAATTCCTAACCAGAGAGGTGATATGTATTTAGAATTATCGAGGAACCCCCCGGCGCCGACAAACTCACCCCGGTTTTGGTCGGCGCCCATATAAACGAAGCCACAACGAGCAGAGTTGAGTTGAGTTCCAGCAGTTCCCAGAGTCAGTCTTCAGTTGAAGCAAGCCTCGCAGATAGATGACCAAGATTCACGCACATTCCGGACCCCTCTTCAACACAAGAACAATTATTTTGAAGAGCGACTTAGATCCAGATCACCGAAATAAGTTTTTTTTTCTTTTGACTTTCGTCCAAAGACCCACCGAAACACCAATTTCTTAGAGAGCAGACAACTTGAAGTGTTAAAACTTGCCTAGCGGAAAACGACGTGTCACAATCCATAGAACGGGTCGGGAGATAGATGCAGTCCTATGTATCGAACAACTAGACATAAAGTTTGTTACCTTTTTCTTTGGTACTTTGAACATTTGAGTTTTCATTTTATTGTCTTTTATGCATATTTGTGTGGTATCACCCCCGTTGAACTCGGTTTACAGTACGGCCCCAACCACTGTTTGATCTCGTCTGCCTAAGATCAATTCACAACGTGGGTAGGCGGACTGGGGGATCAGTGCAGTTACCTTGGTAACCAGGCGTTGGAGGCGAGTTGGGAACGACAAGGCTGATATCAAATCTAACCAGATTCCCACCCGAATCACCAAAAGGTTAGAACGTCACATTTGGAGCAGCGACACCCGAACGGAGCAGCGAGGAGCGAACGGCTGGCGCCGCGCCTCGGACGTCACAATCGGTGCTGTTTAGGGACGTCACAGTTAGTGCCGTGGTAGACTAGGATAGAACGTCACGGTTGTCGCTGCGACCAGGGGACGACGTCACAGTTATATGGTATGATATATATATATATATTAGGTCAGACCACAGGGACACCAACGGACACACACACACACACACACACACACACACATATATATATATATAGTTTTCTTTATTCATGAAGTTAGTAGGTTTTTTTTAAATTTATAAACGCCTTTTTGCACAATAGCGTAAAAAAGGAAAAAAAAATTATGCTTGCATTTTCTAAAAATCTGCGAGTTCCATCGTTTTAAATCAATTTTATATGCATTTTCAGTTAACAGTAAAAATGCTATAGAATGTAGAATCAATAACAGAATATGAATAATTCTGTTTTTTTAGGCAACATAAATGTGGTTCTGTCTTCCTGAATCCTTTTCATTTATCATCCTTTCTTCTCACTAAATGATTCTCGTTCTCTTTCACTCGTAGCCACCCCTTGCGTCTCAGCGGCATTATCTACTTACTTGGGGTGAAATTATTAACATATATATATATATATATATATATATATATATATATATATATATATATATGAGTGTGTGTGTGTGTGTGTATATATATATATATATATGTGTGTGTGTGTGTGTATGTGTGTGTGTGTATATATATATATATATATATATTAGGTTGGTGCAAAAATAATGACGTAATAATATCGTTTTTTTACGTATTTTTTAACGTCAAAAAACGACATTATTACGTCATTATTTTTTCACCAACCTTATATATATATATATATATATATATATATATATATATATATATATATATGTGTGTGTGTGCGTGTGTGTGTCTGTGTGGAGAGAGAGAAATATAAAAAATGCGGGCATGGAAATCAACACTGCATGGCGACTATCACGTTCCTGTTTATATGTGTGTCTCTCTGCGTGTGTCTGAATTTATATGTTTATGCGTGAGAACAAAACTTGCTACTTTAAAACGTAATAGATTTTATCATAGTGAAAGACGATTTCAAATACGTATGGAATTTTTAAAATGTGTTTGTCACGAGACGTAATCACAACGGAACAGATTAAAAAAGAAAGTTAACTGCGTCTCTCCCATATTTGGTTGCAAACCTTTTTTTTTTTTTTCATGAATTTCATTCGATACACGTACATAGAAATGAAAATTACAGCGATGACCGATGGACAAAAATTGACCGAATCAAAGATGGATGTGTCGTCAAATCTTATCACCTCTTTTCAGTCTCGTTGGAAGTTATTCCGGAAAGTCCGAGAAAGCAAGGAAATACTGGAATATAATCACATATACACACAATTAAAAACGCACTTAAGCACGAACACTCACTCACCTCTCAACACCGCCCCACACTCATTCCCAGCCATTAATGGAAATTGCCGGAACCCGACAATAACAAGAAATACATTCAGTTTCGGATTTAGAATGGACGAGACCTTAAGCGATATAAAGAAAAAAACAAAACAACTAATTACCCAGAACTTTAAAAGCTCCCCTTTCATAAAAACAGCCCTCTCACAAAAACTGCTCCCCTCTTAAAAACCAACCTTCTCCCGTCCCATACAAAAATCTCTCCGTTCAGAAAACGTTACCCACGCGGTTAAAAAAAAAAAAGAAACAACCTCTCAGAGATTTGTTGCTTCCCCTGTGGATGGTAAAGCCTTGAATCTTTTGTTTGATTATTTCGTGACTAAATCGGGAAATATTTGCATGAATAGAATTTTTACAGGCGTGCAAATAGTCATATTTCTATTGAAGTATATATCTCAGTTAATTTACCTATATGCTTAACACACACACGCACACACACATATATATATATATATATATGGTTTTATGGTGTGCTAATATTTATTTTTTAATGTGCTCGATATCAGGTATAGAACGTTTGTAAGTAAAAGTGGACATTGAGGTCAATACAGCTGCAACAGTCTGTTTCACGCTTAACCGGAATCTTAAGGCCGTCTGCTTTGTGTTTTGGCTAAGCTATTTATATATGTTGATCAGTCGTGCATTATGGATAGGTCTATTATTTTATTCTAACGGTTATTTTGGTTAGCCTTAACTGTTATGTTTCAAATTATATGATTTATTGTGTGGAAGTAGTTGTGGATCCGAATACAGTTTTTTGGTTATTTTTATCGTGTTGTTTATTAACATTATTATTGATTGTTTTCCTATTTTTTATTATTACGCTTACTTTTGTTTAGGCGTTCATTCGTATTTTATTAATTTATTTATTTATACAAGCTGGCCACATATATCCTTGGAGTTGACTGATTTGAGTAAAAATGTATACAACAAATTTGACATATTCTTAGTCCTGAAAGTAATTCCCATTGGCATCCAGAGACTTTTACCAATGTGTCTCCAGCTGCACAATGACCTGGTGGTATAAATCAGTTATCTATGAGTGCCTGCTTCAACTCTGCCACATTTGCTAAGGAATACTTACGAAGGTGGTTGTTCAGAGAATGGAGTAAAGTAGATCACACTGTCTCCCAGTCAAGTTACCGTATGGTATCCCTGATCACCTGCGCCACATTAGGTCTGGCTGTGTGATGGTGACACAGTACACCTTGCAATTAAACAATAATTTGGCCCTTTTGTCATTGGCGATCATTCGATTAGAAATTCTTTCAATTCAGGCCGGCATAGAACTCTAAAATTAGCGCTCCATGCAACAGTCGTACATGGATTACCGCTCATTTACTCTTTGATTCACCAACAGTGTAAGTCCAAATTTTTCTTCATTCTTTCTACAGTAACTCTCTTAGTAACATTTCTTGAATTTGCTTTTTCTTTCAGGAATTATCCGCGAACCTTTCTCTAGAGGAAAATATCTCATTTTTGGTTTCACTTTGTCTCGTTTATCAAACAATGCAACACATTTCTTTTTTGTTCGTAAATACACGATACCGTCTCAACTTCAAAAAACGACCCCCATAAACATAACCTTTGACATCATACTTTGGCCAACCCTCTTCTACGTCATATTAATTGGGCACTTCTTCGATTTAAAGCCTAAGTTCTTTCGAATTTTTCCATTTTGATTGGGTTTCTTTTATTTTTATTAGTTAAAGAATAATTGTGTTAGTAATGGAATAATTTCATTTTGTCTTATTGCTTTATTGCTTTATCGCACACTAAATTCTATTCTTCATGCATTTCCTTACTGTTGTGGATTCCGAGATGAAAAATCCAATAAATGACAAACGAAAGTATTTAAGATAAGAAATTAAATGTATTTACACAAAATACAAAAGGTAATGCTGTTAGTAAATCCAGTAACGCCGGTTAGTATTAATCAAAGATCGCTATATACAGTCTCGAAGTAAACTTCCTTAGAGTCGGGCGGGCTTGTAACTGTGACTTCTACCTCCAACTCAGTCACAATGTATATGTACTTTCCACTTCGTTCCTCTTCCCTATATTCTGACTGACTGAGGGTATTTAACGGCAGAAGGTCGAGTCCACTTATATCAAAAAGGGGTGGACCCCATAACACTTACTACCTTCCTTCATTATTACACGCTTCTCTCCCTATCTGTTTTTCTTTCTTTCTTTCTTTTTCTTTCTTTCTTTCTTTCTTTCTTTCTTTCTTTCTTTCTTTCTTCCAACATTCATTTCCCACGACCTTCCAATTCTTACTTTCTTTTTTTATTTTTTTCCTGTCTGACATTCTTTTTTTCCATTCTTTCTTCCTGCTAATTTCCGTTCTTTTTTGCTTCTTTTCTTCGCTGTCTTATTTCTTCTATATTTCTTCTTTTTATTAATTTCTTTCTTCCATATTTTCTTTTCTTTCTCTCTTTCTATCCTTCTCTCTATTTCTCTGTCTGTTGTGGCCTTGTTAGGGCCAGGAATAAAGACACAAAGAGAGGAATTGAGTTAAACAAATATATTAACAGAAATAGTAATGCAAATACATACAAACGAGAGTGTTACAGCAAGAATGTTCGGTCCGACTGTCAGAACTGACTGCTGGAAACTTCAATCTTCAAAAGGCAGTACCTGCTCTTATTTATAGTTGGGAGAGTCCATGCGTGCGTGGGTAAATTACCATAACACTATCCTTTTGCTATTTATCTATCTTTTATTTTCTTCCTTCTTTCTATCCTCCCTTATATGTTTTCCTTCCGTTATTTCTGCCCCTTTCAATCTCATGGAGAGTCTATGCCACCTAACTATTTGATTCTCATCAGTGTTTCAAGAGCTGCTGTTGATTGATTTTGCATTGTTTTGACGGTCGAATGGAATTGTTTACTATTAATCCTTTTAGGCGGAAAAGGAAGGTGATGTTTCAGGTAACAGCATTCAAGAGAAAGAAAACAAAATATCATTCGCGTGCACAAAAGAAAGAAGAAACATAGTCAAACAAATTTTAATACAGTTTAACAATAACAATATTAACAATTGAGTGAAAGGGAAAATACGTTCTCAGAAGGGTTAAAAAAAGTTCGTAAAGAGTCTAGAGAAATAAAGTTTGGGAAAACAAAGGTCCGTGTATGTAATATGTGTGTATAGGTGTTAAATATATATATATATATATATATATATATATATATATATATATATATATATATATATATATATATATGTGTGTGTGTGTGTGTCTGTGTGTGTGTGGATGACGTTATATATATATATATATCCGATACAATGAGAAAAATAATATATAATTTCTAATGTTCACAGCATTAATTCAAAAGAGGGATCGATACGGATAGTAGAGCAATAATTATTTATTGTAATTTTTTCATATAGACAAAAACAGTTTACTTACTACAAAGATGCAACTTTGTTTCAATGCATTTCAATTGCACTTAGACTGATTTCATATATATATATGCGCGCGTGTGTGTGTATGTGTGTGTATTTATCGATAGACATAACTCATTTAGTAAGTTTCTTTTACTGTGATCAATGTAGTTAACTGTTTATCACGCTTGGGTCGATCTCTCTGTATGGCGTGAGTGCTCGAAGGAGAAGGCTTTCTTTGGTCTGATGTGTGTAATTAATGCGTCGTGTGTATCCCAGTGTGTGCTTGCTAGTGGTACTCTTGTATTTGATACTATGTGGGCTTGTAGTGAGTATTCTTCGAGTGGATTTTGGCGCGTTATTTTATAAATTGGTGATAGGGTCCAAACGAATCCAAAATATATTTTTTGCGTTCCTATCGTTTGAGAAAGTTACGTGGTGTGTTAACTGTTACGTCTGCATGAGGCGACACAAAGTCTGCGTTTAATGACTAATTCGAAACTTGATGTCATCGTGGTTGTAGAGGGAATCTGAAAATATTTATTTATTTAATTGTATTTTGAACATCCGTTATAAATAAAGACAGAGAAGAAGAAGAAGAAGAAGAAGAAGCAAGACAATTTTTCTGTTGTCGTAGATTGGCAGGCGAAAGCAAAAAAAAAAAAAAGAAGAAGAAAAGAAAAGAAAAGGCAGGAAAAAATTGTTTTGCATCGTCGGGAGTGGATGGAAAGAAGAAAACAGAAAAAAAAGGAGGAATTCATATTGGTTTTGGTCTCACAAACAACAGGGGGGGGAGAGAAATGTTTACCGGGAGTGTTAAATAGGGAAGTTAGGACATGAAGACAGAACTGGAGAAAAAGAAATTTCGTCCCCTTGACCTCAAGAAAAATAAATGTTCTAAGAACGTTATCAATCCTTTATTTAGGTTAGCGTCAAATTTCGGTAGTAGTAGCCATTATTTCTTAGTAATAAAACGCTAAACTGAATCAGAAATATAATCGCAATAAAAGAAATTTCTTTAGTAAGAAAAAAAAGATGTTTTAATCATTTTGTTTTTGTATCTTGTGGTTCTTTTTCTTACGTCACAGCGTCTTATTGCCCACTGAGACGCGACCGCAACAAAGTTATTTCGATAATCATCATCGCAGATATAGATAAGTTTGGTCTTTCATCTTAATAATAACATAAACATTTTGACGATAAAACTTTATTTTTGTTAAGTTTTCTCGAGAAAAAGTGGAGGTGCCTAGATAAGAGAGACTGGTGATGACATCGGAGGGTGTCGTCATTGTTCGAAAACAAGTGACAACACGTCGCAGTGACAACAAGGTAAAGCCCCCATTTCGATCTTCAAATTCGAAAACGCACACTGTATATCACTCTCATTCTCTCACCTTTTCATGCCCTCTCTATTAAGTGGTGTCGTAAAGTTCCTGGTCCATCAAGGACGTGATTCTGGAAAAAGAAACTGATCATTTGTCATTTTGTCATATTTGTCAACATCAGAGGGCGTCTACATTGATCGAAAATGTGACAACAATGTCGAAATGACAACAAAAGGGAAAGACCCCCATCTTCCGAGTAAAAAGCACACACAGCCCCTCTCTCTTCATCTAGCACTATTTCTCTCCCTCTCTCCCAAGATGTTCGTCAAGGGGCGTTGAAAGTTTCTCTGGACGAACAAGACGCGATTCAGGAAAAAGAACGTATCTTAAATCCTTTTGTCAGATTTGGGGAAATTGGTCAGACCGTGAACTTTTTTCAGCACCTCCTCTACGGACGACCGACAATAGTCCCCGATCTCCGAGCAACAAGTGGTACCATACCCCAACGCACACTAGACAACATCTATTCTTTTATTCTACTCCCTCTTTCTCCTTTCTTTATAATTCTTTGCCTTACTCTCATGTTTTCTTCTTGTTCTTCTTTCTCTCTTCCTCCCCTTTATTCGCTACCTTCTCCTCCTCTGTTTCTCCTTTTGTGTCTTCCTCCTCTCATTTTATCTCAAATCCCTCCTTCAGTCTTTTTCACTTTTCTTTATTTCTTCTTTCCGCCATCTTTTTTCTCCTTTGCTTCTATTATTTATTTTGTGTGTCACGGCATTAGATAAACGCCTTGGGGACAGATGGTGGACAATCTTGTGATATCGGTATATTATATACTCGCTGAAAGAAAAACCCCAAGTCTATTAAGAGTAAGACGCTTTGGGGGGAAAAAACACACAAACCAAAAACAGGACAATACAAAAGCTGATGTATATAAATAGACAGGCAGAGTGAGATGTATTGACTTGCTTTACATCAGCTTATAATACAGTGTAACCCGGATATAAGAGAGTTGCCGGGACGGCAGAAGAAGTATCTTATATCCGGGTTTCTCTTATATCCGGGTCTCTTATATCCGGTTTACACTGTATATGCCTTTTCGTTGACGTTTTTTAATAGATGTGAGCAATTATTTTTGGAGGTTCGACGATTCATAAGAAAATTACACACCCAAAATTTAGAAATCTCAATGAATTAAAATACTATTTCTGCTCAGTAACGTACACAAGTGATCCGTTTCCTCTCAAGTGTTTTTGTTAGGTGCCATGTCTGGCACTGGCATGTCAGCGTTGGTAGGAAAATGGCGTTGATAAGATCTGCCTAAGTACCAAGGCAAATCTCATCAATTATACAAAAACAGTCCAATTGTTTTATTTTTCCAAGCTTTTCTGCTATACCTTTATACAATCCATTTTCAGAAACAGTAAATATAATTCATGCTTGGTAATGGCGAAAGTTATATAGCCGAAAGCGCTTGGAAAAATAAAACATTTGGACAGTTTTGTATAATTTATCTACAGAAAAAAAGAAAGTAATTAATTTATATAAAAAACTTAATCAAAGCACCTTGTCTGTTATATTTAATAAAGATTGCATGAAAGAGGATTGCTACCGAAATACACAATATATATATATATATATATATATATATATGTATGTATAAAGGAGGGATGAAAATTTCATTGGCAGGACAGATGCGAATGAAATCTTACATGCATTAATTTCAAATCTTATTAATAATAGCATTATTCCTTTTAAGGTAAACTGACACCTTTTTGCCGTATTCACCTTTTTGACTTTTTGGACACCCACGCACACACACACACACACACACATATATATATATATTTCAATAAAGGTGCAATTAATTTACTAATTCATGAATTATTCATACAAAAAACAAATACAAAGGTTAATGATTTAAATGGCGAGAAATCCATCTTCGCGAACAATTCAAATAATATACAAAAACCCCGAACCTGTTTATGAATGAAAAGATCCTTGTTTTATAATTTCAGTTGCATATAAGGTCTTATTATTTTACAAGCTTTCGTCTGTTCCTACAGACATCCTCAGGTATGGAAATAGATTTTGTTCTTGTTTTTACTCTCAGTAATAAGAGGACAACGAAAATAAATTTTTCGGACTTGCATCTCTATTTTCGTTGTCCTCTTATGACGCCGATGGGAAAGTGACTGGTGACGACATTCTAATTAACCGTTCCGTAAAAATGTCTATCTGTGTACAAATACAATCTATTAGAACACTTAAATTCATAAAGTCGTTGTACCAAGGCGGAAATCTTATTAAACAATTGCTGCGAAGATATTTTTGAAAAGAAAAAGAGAAGCTACATGACGCCGGTGGGAAAGTGACTGATGACGAGATTCTAATTAACCTTTCCATAAAAAATGTCAAAATATAATTAAATATGGCTTACATACAACAATTTGGATTGGCTAAGAAAAATCTTTACAAGCGACCCAAAAACAGTAAGACGATGACACCTAATTTCCAATCTATTAGTACATTTGAATTCGTAAAATCGTGGTACCAAGGCGGAAATCTTATTAAACAATTGCCACGAAGATATTTTTGAAAAGAAAAAGAGAAGCGACATGACACCGGTGGGAAAGTGACTGATGACCAGATATTAATTAACCGTTCCATAAATATATCTAACTGTAATGAAAAATGACTCACATACGACACTAGGGATTGACTAAGAAAAATCTTTACAAGCGACCCCAAAACCAGTAAGACGATGACACCTAATTTCCAATCTATTAGTACCCTTAAATTCGTAAATTCGAGGTACCACGGCGAAAATCTCCTTGAAACAAATGCCACGAAAATATTTTTGAAAAGCGAAAGAGAATCTACGTTTCGTTACGGTGTAAAAAGTGAGTGAAGTCGAGATGTCAGGAGACTCAGTTCTTTGGATTTTGTCAAGCATACCGAGACGTATAATAGAAGTTCCAGACCAGATGTGGTAGTTGTTGCAGTTTTTTGTGTATGTACTAGCGAGCTAGCCTAAATGAGTTGACTCATTTTATAGTTCACCAATAGAAGGGTTAACCAATCAGAAAGCTCAAAATATTCAATGCGACGTGTATAAAGGCAGCCATTTTTTTCTCCCAAATTATCTGCACTGCCAACCTGATATCGAAGACTTAAATAATTACTTAACAACCGCTACTTTCTCTGAATCTTCACTGCCGACCTCTGATATTGAACAGATTACGGACTTCACTGGATTCCATATTCAGAGACTCCGGCAAACATGGTCAACAGTAGTAACACTCAATGCACGGACGAATGGTAGATTTATAAGTGCGTAAGATGGTATCAGCAATAATCGCTGAAACCTGAGGCCTTACATTGGGAATTTACCAAGAGCGCTGATCAATTTTTGTTCATAACTCCATGTACCTGAGGGATTCTCGCATTAAACTGGGACATGTGCCATATTATTTTCAAAATAGAAAACAATATTTACTGAATGACACAATTTTATTTCGGGACCTCCACTGAAACTCTAAAATATCAGTATACCATGATGAAAACATGCTCCAAACGTAATGTAAACATAGTTATATCGTCAAAATTCTTATGTTATTATTTAAAAGTATTTTTTGAATATTTAATTAAATTTTTTATTCCTTTTTAGAACATTGGAAAGTTTGATTAAAACAATTTTTTTTCTTGCATCAATGGTTGTACTAACTTTTAGCCTCGCCTCTTGCGGTGACAGACATTAATTTGGAAATTCTTGCAAAAATCAAATAATTGTTGGATTTTAATGAAATTTTCAGAACTTATTCACAAATGAATTAAATTATTTTTTTAAATTGTTTTATTAGAAAATCTTGTTAAAAATATATTTTACATGTGTTTCACTCCCTTATTTAATTTTATGAAAACTTGAGAAATTCAACGTGATAATTTTTAGTGACTATATTAGTTAAAAGCACAATTCTTGGAAGAATTTAAATCACCGAATGTTTTTTGTAAAACTCGACCCGGTCTTACCGAAAATCTGTTCTGAAAATAAAAATATAAAACGCAATAAATCCATATTATTATTTAAATACGGAATCGTTTAATTGTTTTTATGAATAATATTATATTAAAGACAATATTGTCTGAAGAAAAAAAATTCCACGAAAAATGAATTTTTTCAAGATTTCTTTTCATTTTCGTACAATTTTAAATTTTATAATTTATAAAGTTTATAAATCTTTAAAATTCATTTTCAATGTGATAATTCTTAGGAAATCTTGTTAAGTAAGCTATATTTACTAATCATATATTTTAAAGCTTATTACAATCTGATGACCCTGAATATTTTTAATTTTTTTTATTTTTATAAGTGTGCTTACGTGCAGAATTTCTGGAGCGTGGATGTACAAACCGATAAATCTATTATTAAAAGGTCACCTGTTTTAAGGGTTGTTCCAACTTACGGGGAAAAAACACCCACAAACTTTATCGTCTACTCCACCATAGCTAATCGATTAACATGTCAGAAAAAAAACACGATCTCATTGTTAAGAAATGTTTGTATACAACATTTTATGCGGTAAGTAATATTTGTTTCAAATCAAATTAATTTAACTTTAAATTTGCTATTTTTGTTCAAATTAACGTTTTAGAAATACATACTTTATTTTTGTAAGTTTTTTTAAAACCGAGGATTAACTTTTGTTTACAAATGTATCAAAAATGGCTGATTTCTTCAATTTTACTGAAAATAAATCGATTCCGATCAATATAATTTCTGTTTGAAATGCACCACAGAGTATTTTGCTTACCGGAAATATTTAATTTTCAATTCTTTAGCTTTCAATTATAGCTAAAATGAAAGCTTCAAGAAAGCATTTTCATTTTTTAAAATTCATTAATGACGAATGTATCATCCTGACTAACCCCGTTCCATAAATATATCTAAATGTAATGAAAAATGGCTTACATACGACACTGTGGATTGACTAAGAAAAATCTTTAGAACTGACTCAAAAACAGCAAAACGATGAGATCTAAAATACCAATGTAGTAGTTGTAAAGTCGAGATAGCAAATAGGAAATCTCATTAAACAATTGCCACGGAAATATTTCTGAAAAGACGAAGAGAATCCACATGACGGCGGTGTGAAAGTGAATGGTGCCGTGACTCTAATTAACCGTTTCATATAAATGTAACTAAAAATGCTCGCGTACGACACTGATCAACACACAACACCGTGGACTGACAAAAATGCTGAAATTCCTGGATAAAAGTTAATGTGCGTGTAGATGGATCGTCGTGAGTATTATTCTTTTAGGATTCTTAAGGCGCAATGAAACGCTAAATGCAAAATTATGTGTACAGCAGCTGCAACGTGTCCGAATAATTTTGGTCGAAAATTATCCTGTGCTCCTCAATAGGGAAAAATGTTGTTCTGCATGACGACACGAGGCGGGGTAGAGTAAGGACAACACAGGAAAATACATGGAACTCGGTTGGTCTGTTCGATCTCAACCTGCCATATTCACTTGATCTTGCACCAAACTATTATTCCATTATTAGATCGCTACAAAATGATAGTTGAGAACATTTCATCAGGAAAGCCAGATTCAAGAGCGCATCAAAAAACCTTTTCACATCAAAACCTTCTGAATTTTACTCAAAAGGTATGGAAAAGCTGCCTAATAAGTTGTAAATGGTTATTGCAAATAATGGCGAATATATAACTGAACAAAATGTAATTCTACTTTATTGATTGAAGGAATAAAGTTGATAAACAAAAGAGGTAAATTATTTATGACTCAACGTAATAAAAAGCTGCTATACGGAAGTTGTCCATGATATTTAAGAAACAACGCGTCATCTGATTAAAAACACACGATTAGGGCACTCAGTGAAGATCTTAGTCACTCTCTTTATCCATCAAACCTAAAAAATTTCTGACATTGCCCTATAGAAGGGGATCAGTCTTTTTTGGTAGTCTGGCTAAAGGTTTCATTAATGGAGCACTTATTCTTCTATGTACCGTGGCCCTTCAGAACATTGGTGAAAAACAAAAACAAAATGGCAAACATTGTTCTATGGAAATTTTTCTTTGATTTTATGATATATATATATATATATATATATATATATATATATATATATTGTAATTTATATGTTAATATCTGTTCCCGTTTCATTTCCGTTCACATTTGAATTTTCTTTTTCAGTATAATTTCATTGGCTTAACTCGTATCAACATCTTCTCATATATTATTTTCTTAACTTTCCTCTTCCTTTTTATCTATATAATTTTAAACATATTCCTCTCTTTCTTTTCCCTATCTTTTCTTTCTATTCTCTTGGTAGTAGGGATTATTTCTTATGCTTTCTTTTGCCTTTCTTTTTTTTTCTCTTCTTTTTCCCTTATTGATTTCTTATTTTCTTTCTTTTTTTTTCTTTATAAAAATCCTTTTTACCTTATACGGACATTTTTTTCCAAAAATGGAAAATGAAGTGATATTTCATGAATTGAAATTTTAAATAAAATCGTTTATTACGATCATTGTTAACTACCTGATGAGACGTTGTTTATTCAACGTCGAAACAAAATGTACAATTTTGTAGTAGTAACTTACATGTTCTAATGTAACAGTCTATTATATATATATATATATACTTTATTTCTTTAGAACCATGCACGCACAAGCGGCCGATGGCGCAGTGCATTCGTCCTCCTTGTGCCAACGTGTTAGAACCTATTTTTAAGTAAAGATTTTCATATAAGGAAAGAGTTGCAAGTATTTACATATAAGTAAACATATGCATATAATAAATATGCAGACCGATAAAAATATTTTGGCTTGTTCTGTTTTTTAAACTCAAGTTGCTCGTTAAAGTGTGAAGACTTAGATTCTATTTTCACTTAACCTGACATCTTTACTGGGAAGTGGGAAGAACATTTAATGAAAGACACATTTTTGAGCGCAATTTTGAGTAGATGAATCAAAATAGTCTATGTCTGATCATTATCGCTATGGCTGCCGATAAATATCTGCCTATCTATCTACATAGAATCATTAACTGCTTGTCTACCAATATATAATTGTGACCCATCTACCTGTCTCTGTCCAACCACTTTTCGGCTACCTGTGTATGTCTGATTATTATCGCTCTGACTGTCGATGTGTGGTCAATATATGCCTACTTGTCTACATGGGATCATTAACTAATTGTCTGCCTATGTCTAATCATGAGTAGTCTACCTGTCTAGAACAAGCTACTTTCTGGTTGCCTCTCTATGTGAATCTTATTTCCGGATGCCTGTCTATGTCTAATCATTATATCTCTGACTGTCGATGTGTGATCAATATCTGTTTGTTTGTTGATATCTAATCATGAGTAGTCTACCTGTCTTGTGTTAGGACCTATTTGGAAGTAAGTAAACATTTACATATAAGAGTCGCGAGTAAGTATTTACAAATAAGTAAATATGAAGTTCGATAAAAATATTTTCGCCTGTTCTGTTTTTTAAACTCAAGTTGCTTGTAAAGTTGCAAAGACTTGGATGCTATTTTTGAGTAGAAGAATCAAAATAGTCGTCGTCTAATCATTATCTCTCAGCCTGTTGATGTGTGATCGATATTTGTCTGCCTGCTTGATTACACGGGATCATTAACTGCTTGTCTATGTCTAATCGTGAACCGTTTGATTGCCTAGGAGCTCTAATCACTTTTTAGCTGTCTGTTTAGGCCCAGCTACTTTCTGGCTGCCTCTCTGCGTGCAATTTCTTTCCAGCTACCTGTCTATGTCTGATCATTATCTCTCTGACTGTCAATGTGTGATCAGTATCTGCCTACTTTTCTACAGGAAATCATTTACTGCTAGTCTGCCTATGTCTAATCATAAGGAATCTACCTGTCCAGCTGTCTGTCTTTGTTTAATTATCATCTCTCAGATTGTCGATGCGTGATCAATATCTGCATGTTTGTCGATATTTAATCGTGAGTAGTCTACCTGTCTTGTGTTAGGATCTATTTGCAAGTAAATATTTTTCATATGAGGAAAGAGTTGCAAGTAAGTATTTACATACAAGTAAATATGGAGTTCGATAAAAATATTTTTCCCTGTTCTTTTGTTTAAACTCCAGTTGCTTGTGAAACTGCAAAGTCTTAAATTGTTTTTACTTAACCTGACATCATTGTCAGAAGGTGGAGAGAAAATTCACTGAAGGAAAATTTTTGAATACAATTTTGAGTAGATAAATCAAAATAGTTGACATCTAATCCTTGTCTCTCAGTCTGTTGATGTGTAATCGATATTTGCCTGACTGTCTGACTACACGGGATCATTAATCGTTTATTTATGTCTAAACGTGAATCGTTTGACTGTCTAGGAGGTGTAACCAATTTTTAGCCGCAATTTAGGTTCAGCCACTTTCTTGCCGCCTCTCCGTGTGTAACTCCTACCTGCCTATGTCTAATCATTACATTTCTGAATGTCGATGTATGATCAATATCTGCTTGTTTGTCGATATCTAATCATGAGTAGTCTACCTGCATTTTGTTAAGACCTATTTGTAAGTAAGGACATTGTATTATATGAGGAAAGAGTTGTGAGAAAGTATTTACAGATAAGTAAATATGGACTTCGATAAAAAATATGTTCGCCTGTTCTGTTTTTAAAACTCAAGTTGCTGGGGAAACTGCGAAGACTTGGATTCTATTTTCACTCAATTTGAAATCTTTTCCGGGAAGTGAGAAGAACATTCAAAGAAAGACATTTTTTCAGGTTGATTTTGAGTAGGTTAATCAAAATAGTCAATGTCTGATCATTATCTCTCAGCCTGTTGATATGTGATCAATATCTGCCTAGCTGTCTACATGTAATCATTATGTCTGTCTACCTATGGCAAATCATAACGAGTGCACCTGTCAATGGCTGATCATTATCTCTCTGACTGTCGATGTGATATTAATATCTGCCTACATGGAATCATTATGTCTGTCTAGCTAAGGCAAATCATAAATAGTGCACCTGTCAATGGCTGATCAATATCTCTCTGACTGTCGATGTGTGATCAATATGTGCCTACATGGAATCATTATGTCTGTCTGTCTATGGCAAATCATAACTAGTGCACCTGTCAATGGTCGATCATTATCTCTCTGACTGTCGATGTGTAATCAATATCTGCCTACATCTAATCATTATGTCTGTCTGTGTATGGCAATTAATAACTAGTGCACCTGACAATGGCCGATCATTATCACTCTGACTGTCGATGTGTGATCAATATCTGCCTAAATGGAATCATTATGTCTGTCTGTCTATGGCAAATCATAAGTAGTGCAACTGTCAAAGGCCGATTATTATCTCTCTGACTGTCGGTGTGTGATCAATATCTGCCTACATGGAAACATTATGTCTGTCTATCTATGGCAAATCATAACGATTGCACCTGTCAATGGCTGATCATTATCTCTCTGACTGTCGATGTGTGATCAATATCTGCCTACATGGAATCATTATGTCTGTCTGTCTATGGCAAATCATAACGAGAGCACCTGTCAATGGCTGATCATTATCTCTCTGACTGTCGATGTGTGATCAATATCTGCCTACATGGAATCATTATGTCTGTCTGTCTATGGCAAATCATAACGAGAGCACCTGTCAATGGCTGATCATTATCTCTCTGACTGTCGATGTGTGATCAATATCTGCCTACATGGAATCATTATGTCTGTCTGTCTATGGCAAATCATAACAAGTGCACCTGTCAATGGCTGATCATTATCTCTCTGACGGTGGATGTGCGAACAATATCTGCCTACATGGAATTATTATGTCTGTCTGTCTGTCTATGGCAAATCATAACGAGTGCACCTGTCAATGGCTGATGATTATCTCTCTGACTGTCGATATGTGATAAATATCTGCCTACATAGAATCATTATGTCTGTCTGTCTATGGCAAATCATAACTAGTGCAACTGTCAATGGCTGATCATTATCTCTCTGACTGTCGATGTGTGATCAATATCTGCCTACATGGAATCATTATGTCTGTCTATCTATGGCAAATCATAACGAGTGTACCTGTCAATGGCTGATCATTATCTCTCTGATTGTCGATGTGTGATCAATATCTGCCTACATGGAATCATTATGTCTGTCTGTCTATGGCAAATCATGACTAGTGCAACTGTCAATGGCTGATCATTATCTCTCTGACTGTCGATGTGTGATCAATATCTGCCTACATGGAATCATTATGTCTGTCTGTCTATGGCAAATCATAACGAGAGCACCTGTCAATGGCTGATCATTATCTCTCTGACTGTCGATGTGTGATCAATATCTGCCTACATGGAATCATTATGTCTGTCTATCTATGGCAAATCATAACGAGTGTACCTGTCAATGGCTGATCATTATCTCACTGATTGTCGATGTGTGATCAATATCTGCCTACATGGAATCATTATGTCTGTCTATCTATGGCAAATCATAACTAGTGCACCTGACAATGGCCGATCATTATCTCTCTGACTGTCGATGTGTGATCAATATCTGCCTACACGGAATCATTATGTCTGTCTGTGTATGGCAATTTATAACTAGTGCACCTGTCAATGGCCGATCATTATCTCTCTGACTGTCGATGTGTGATCAATATCTGCCTACATGGAATCATTATGTCTGTCTATCTATGGCAAATCATAACTAGTGCACCTGTCAATGGCTATTGATTATCTCTCTGACTGTCGATGTGTGATCAATATCTGCCTACATGGAATCATTATGTCTGTTTCTCTATGGCAAATCATAACCAGTGTAACTGTCAATGGCTGATCATTATCTCTCTGACTGTCGATGTGTGATCAATATCTGCCTACATGGAATCATTATGTCTGTCTGTGTATGGCAATTCATAACTAGTGCACCTGTCAATGGCCGATCATTATCTCTCTGACTGTCGATGTGTGATCAATATCTGCCTACATGGAATCATTATGTCTGTCTATCTATGGCAAATCATAACGAGTGCACCTGTCAATGGCTGATCATTATCTCTCTGACTGTCGATGTGTGATCAATATCTGCCTACATGGAAACATTATGTCTGTCTGTGTATGGGAATTCATAACTAGTGCACCTGTCAATGGCTGATCATTATCTCTCCGACTGTCGATGTGTGATCAATATCTGCCTACATGGAATCATTATGTCTGTATATGTATGTCAATTCATAACTAGTGCACCTGTCAATGGCCGATCATTATCTCACTGACTGTCGATGTGTGATCAATATCTACCTACATGGAATCATTATGTCTATCTGTCTATGGCAAATCATAACGAGTGCACCTCTCAATGGCTGATCATTATATCTCTGACTGTCGATGTCTGATCAATATCTGCCTATATGGAATCATTATGTCTGTCTGTGTATGGCAATTCATAACTAGTGCACCTGTCAATGGCCGATCATTATCTCACTGACTGTCGATGTGCGATCAATATCTGCCTACATGGAATCATTATGTCTGTCTATCTATGGCAAATCATAACGAGTGCACCTGTCAAAGGCTGATCATTATTTCTCTGACTGTCGATGTCTGATCAATATCTGCCTACATGGAATCAGTATGTCTGTCTGTCTATGGCAAATCATAATTAGTGCTCCTGTCAATGGCTGATCATTATCCCTCTGACTGTCGATGTGTGATCAATATCTGCCTACATGGAATCATTATGTCTGTCTATCTATGGCAAATCATAACTAGTGCACCTGTCAATGGTTGATCATTATCTCTCTGATTGTCGATGTGTGATCAATATCTGCCTACATGGAATCATTATTTCTGTCTGTCTATGGCAAATCATAACTAGTGCACCTGTCAATGGCCGATCATTATCTCTCTGACTGTCGATGTGTGATCAATATCTACCTACATGGAATCATTATGTCTGTTTATCTATGGCAAATCATAACGAGTGCATCTGTCAATGGCTGATCATTATCTCTCTGACTGTCGATGTGTGATCAATATATGCCTATATGGAATCATTATGTCTGTCTCTCTATGGCAAATCATAATTAGTGCAGCTGTCAATGGCTGATCATTATCTCTCTGATTGTCGATGTGTGATCAATATCTGCCTACATGGAATCATTATGTCTGTCTATCTATGGCAAATCATAACAAGTGCACCTGTCAATGGCCGATCATTATCTCTCTGACTGTCGATGTGTGATCAATATCTGCCTACATCTAATCATTATGTCTGTCTATCTATGGCAAATCATAACGTGTGCACCTGTCAATGGCTATTGATTATCTCTCTGACTGTCGATGTGTGATCAATATCTGCCTACATGGAATCATTATGTCTGTCTGTCTATGGCAAATCATAACAAGTGCACCTGTCAATGGCCGATCATTATCTCTCTGACTGTCGATGTGTGATCAATATCTGCCTACATGGAATCATTATGTCTGTCTATCTATGGCAAATCATAACGAGTGCACCTGTCAATGGCTGATGATTATCTCTCTGACTGTCGATGTGTGATCAATATCTGCCTACATGGAATCATTATGTCTGTCTGTGTATGGCAATTCATAACTAGTGCACCTGTCAATGGCCGATCATTATCTCTCTGACTGTCGATGTGTGATCAATATCTGCCTACATGGAATCATTATGTCTGTCTATCTATGGCAAATCATAACGAGTGCACCTGTCAATGGCTGATGATTATCTCTCTGACTGTCGATGTGTGATCAATATCTGCCTACATGGAATCATTATGTCTGTCTGTGTATGGCAATTCATAACTAGTGCACCTGTCAATGGCCGATCATTATCTCTCTGACTGTCGAGGTGTGATCAATATCTGCCTACATGGAATCATTATGTCTGTCTATCTATGGCAAATCATAACGAGTGCACCTGTCAATGGCCGATCATTATCTCTCTGACTGTCGATGTGTGATCAATATCTGCCTACATGGAATCATTATGTCTGTCTGTCTATGGCAAATCATAAATAGTGCACCTGTCAATGGTTGATCATTATCTCTCTGACTGTCGATGTGTGATCAATATCTGCCTACATCTAATCATTATGTCTGTCTATCTATGGCAAATCATAACTAGTGCACCTGTCAATGGCCGATCATTATCTCTCTGACTGTCGATGTGTGATCAATATCTGCCTACATGGAATCATTATGTCGGTCTATCTATGGCAAATCATAACGAGTGCACCTGTCAATGGCCGATCATTATCTCTCTGACTGTCGATATGTGATCAATATCTGCCTACATCTAATCATTATGTCTGTCTATCTATGGCAAATCATAACGTGTGCACCTGTCAATGGCTATTGACTATCTCTCTGACTGTCGATGTGTGATCAATATCTGCCTACATGGAATCATTATGTCTGTCTATATATGGCAAATCATATCTAGTGCACCTGTCAATGGTTGATCATTATCTGTCTGACTGTCGATGTGTGATCAATATCAGAGTACATGGAATCATTATGTCTCTCTATCTATGGCAAATCATAAATAGTGCACCTGTCAATGGTTGATCATTATCTCTCTAACTGTCGATGTGTGATCAATATCTGCCTACATGGAATCATTATGTCTGACTATCTATGGCAAATCATAACTAGTGCACCTGTCAATGGTTGATCATTGTCTCTCTGAGCGTCGATGTGTGATCAATATCTGCCTACATGCAATCATTATGTCTCTCTATCTATGGGAAATCATAAATAGTGCACCTGTCAATGGTTGATCATTATCTCTCTGACTGTCGATGTGTGATCAATATCTGCCTGCATGGAATCATTATGTCTGTTTATCTATGGCAAATCATAACTAGTGCACCTGTCAATGGTTGATCATTATCTCTCTGACCGTCGATGTGTGATCAATATCTGCCTACATGGAATCATTATGTCTGTCTATCTATGGCAAATCATAACGTGTGCACTTGTCAATGGCCGATCATTATCTCTCTGACCGTCGATGTGTGATCAATATCTGCCTACATTTAATCATTATGTCTGTCTATCTATGGCAAATCATAACGTGTGCACCTGTCAATGGCTATTGATTATCTCTCTGACTGTCGATGTGTGATCAATATCTGCCTACATGGAATCATTATGTCTGTCTATCTATGGCAAATCATAACTAGTGCACCTGTCAATGGCCGATCATTATCTCTCTGACTGTCGATGTGTGATCAATATCTGCCTACATCTAATCATTATGTCTGTCTATCTATGGCAAATCATAACGTGTGCACCAGTCAATGGCTATTGATTATCTCTCTGACTGTCGATGTGTGATCAATATCTGCCTACATGGAATTATTATGTCTGTCTATCTATGGCAAATCATAACGAGTGTACCTGTCAATGGCTGATCATTATCTATCTGATTGTCGATGTGTGATCAATATCTGCCTACATGGAATCATTATGTCTGTCTGTCTATGGCAAATCATAACTAGTGCAACTGTCAATGGCTGATCATTATCTCTCTGACTGTCGATGTGTGATCAATATCTGCCTACATGGAATCATTATGTCTGTCTATCTATGGCAAATCAAAACGAGTGTACCTGTCAATGGCTGATCATTATCTCACTGATTGTCGATGTGTGATCAATATCTGCCTACATGGAATCATTATGTCTGTCCGTCTCTGGCAAATCATAACTAGTGCACCTGTCAATGGCTGATCATTATCTCTCTGACTGTCGATGTGTGATCAATATCTGCCTACATGGAATCATTATGTCTGTCTGTCTATGGCAAATCATAACTAGTGCACCTGTCAATGGCTGATCATTATCTGTCTGACTGTAGATGTGTGATCAATAAATGCCTACATGGAATCATTATGTCTGTCTATCTATGGCAAATCATAACTAGTGCACCTGACAATGGCCGATCATTATCTCTCTGACTGTCGATGTGTGATCAATATCTGCCTACATGGAATCATTATGTCTGTCTGTGTATGGCAATTTATAACTAGTGCACCTGTCAATGGCCGATCATTATCTCTCTGACTGTCGATGTGTGATCAATATCTGCCTACATGGAATCATTATGTCTGTCTATCTATAGCAAATCTTAACGAGTGCACCTGTCAATGGCTATTGATTATCTCTCTGACTGTCGAGGTGTGATCAATATCTGCCTACATGGAATCATTATGTCTGTCTGTGTATGGCAATTCATAACTAGTGCACCTGTCAATGGCCGATCATTATCTCTCTGACTGTCGATGTGTGATCAATATCTGCCTACATGGAATCATTATGTCTGTCTGTCTATGGCAAATCATAATTAGTGCAGCTGTCAATGGCTGATCATTATCTCTCTGATTGTCGATGTGTGATCAATATCTGCCTACATGGAATCATTATGTCTGTCTATCTATGGCAAATCATAACAAGTGCACCTGTCAATGGCCGATCATTATCTCTCTGACTGTCGATGTGTGATCAATATCTGCCTACATCTAATCATTATGTCTGTCTATCTATGGCAAATCATAACGTGTGCACCTGTCAATGGCTATTGATTATCTCTCTGACTGTCGATGTGTGATCAATATCTGCCTACATGGAATCATTATGTCTGTCTGTCTATGGCAAATCATAACAAGTGCACCTGTCAATGGCCGATCATTATCTCTCTGACTGTCGATGTGTGATCAATATCTGCCTACATGGAATCATTATGTCTGTCTATCTATGGCAAATCATAACGAGTGCACCTGTCAATGGCTGATGATTATCTCTCTGACTGTCGATGTGTGATCAATATCTGCCTACATGGAATCATTATGTCTGTCTGTGTATGGCAATTCATAACTAGTGCACCTGTCAATGGCCGATCATTATCTCTCTGACTGTCGATGTGTGATCAATATCTGCCTACATGGAATCATTATGTCTGTCTATCTATGGCAAATCATAACGAGTGCACCTGTCAATGGCTGATGATTATCTCTCTGACTGTCGATGTGTGATCAATATCTGCCTACATGGAATCATTATGTCTGTCTGTGTATGGCAATTCATAACTAGTGCACCTGTCAATGGCCGATCATTATCTCTCTGACTGTCGAGGTGTGATCAATATCTGCCTACATGGAATCATTATGTCTGTCTATCTATGGCAAATCATAACGAGTGCACCTGTCAATGGCCGATCATTATCTCTCTGACTGTCGATGTGTGATCAATATCTGCCTACATGGAATCATTATGTCTGTCTGTCTATGGCAAATCATAAATAGTGCACCTGTCAATGGTTGATCATTATCTCTCTGACTGTCGATGTGTGATCAATATCTGCCTACATCTAATCATTATGTCTGTCTATCTATGGCAAATCATAACTAGTGCACCTGTCAATGGCCGATCATTATCTCTCTGACTGTCGATGTGTGATCAATATCTGCCTACATGGAATCATTATGTCGGTCTATCTATGGCAAATCATAACGAGTGCACCTGTCAATGGCCGATCATTATCTCTCTGACTGTCGATATGTGATCAATATCTGCCTACATCTAATCATTATGTCTGTCTATCTATGGCAAATCATAACGTGTGCACCTGTCAATGGCTATTGACTATCTCTCTGACTGTCGATGTGTGATCAATATCTGCCTACATGGAATCATTATGTCTGTCTATATATGGCAAATCATAACTAGTGCACCTGTCAATGGTTGATCATTATCTGTCTGACTGTCGATGTGTGATCAATATCAGAGTAGATGGAATCATTATGTCTCTCTATCTATGGCAAATCATAAATAGTGCACCTGTCAATGGTTGATCATTATCTCTCTAACTGTCGATGTGTGATCAATATCTGCCTACATGGAATCATTATGTCTGACTCTCTATGGCAAATCATAACTAGTGCACCTGTCAATGGTTGATCATTATCTCTCTGAGCGTCGATGTGTGATCAATATCTGCCTACATGCAATCATTATGTCTCTCTATCTATGGGAAATCATAAATAGTGCACCTGTCAATGGTTGATCATTATCTCTCTGACTGTCGATGTGTGATCAATATCTGCCTGCATGGAATCATTATGTCTGTTTATCTATGGCAAATCATAACTAGTGCACCTGTCAATGGTTGATCATTATCTCTCTGACCGTCGATGTGTGATCAATATCTGCCTACATGGAATCATTATGTCTGTCTATCTATGGCAAATCATAACGTGTGCACTTGTCAATGGCCGATCATTATCTCTCTGACCGTCGATGTGTGATCAATATCTGCCTACATTTAATCATTATGTCTGTCTATCTATGGCAAATCATAACGTGTGCACCTGTCAATGGCTATTGATTATCTCTCTGACTGTCGATGTGTGATCAATATCTGCCTACATGGAATCATTATGTCTGTCTATCTATGGCAAATCATAACTAGTGCACCTGTCAATGGCCGATCATTATCTCTCTGACTGTCGATGTGTGATCAATATCTGCCTACATCTAATCATTATGTCTGTCTATCTATGGCAAATCATAACGTGTGCACCAGTCAATGGCTATTGATTATCTCTCTGACTGTCGATGTGTGATCAATATCTGCCTACATGGAATTATTATGTCTGTCTATCTATGGCAAATCATAACGAGTGTACCTGTCAATGGCTGATCATTATCTCTCTGATTGTCGATGTGTGATCAATATCTGCCTACATGGAATCATTATGTCTGTCTGTCTATGGCAAATCATAACTAGTGCAACTGTCAATGGCTGATCATTATCTCTCTGACTGTCGATGTGTGATCAATATCTGCCTACATCTAATCATTATGTCTGTCTATCTATGGCAAATCATAACGTGTGCACCTGTCAATGGCTATTGATTATCTCTCTGACTGTCGATGTGTGATCAATATCTGCCTACATGGAATCATTATGTCTGTCTGTCTATGGCAAATCATAACAAGTGCACCTGTCAATGGCCGATCATTATCTCTCTGACTGTCGATGTGTGATCAATATCTGCCTACATGGAATCATTATGTCTGTCTATCTATGGCAAATCATAACGAGTGCACCTGTCAATGGCTGATGATTATCTCTCTGACTGTCGATGTGTGATCAATATCTGCCTACATGGAATCATTATGTCTGTCTGTGTATGGCAATTCATAACTAGTGCACCTGTCAATGGCCGATCATTATCTCTCTGACTGTCGATGTGTGATCAATATCTGCCTACATGGAATCATTATGTCTGTCTATCTATGGCAAATCATAACGAGTGCACCTGTCAATGGCTGATGATTATCTCTCTGACTGTCGATGTGTGATCAATATCTGCCTACATGGAATCATTATGTCTGTCTGTGTATGGCAATTCATAACTAGTGCACCTGTCAATGGCCGATCATTATCTCTCTGACTGTCGAGGTGTGATCAATATCTGCCTACATGGAATCATTATGTCTGTCTATCTATGGCAAATCATAACGAGTGCACCTGTCAATGGCCGATCATTATCTCTCTGACTGTCGATGTGTGATCAATATCTGCCTACATGGAATCATTATGTCTGTCTGTCTATGGCAAATCATAAATAGTGCACCTGTCAATGGTTGATCATTATCTCTCTGACTGTCGATGTGTGATCAATATCTGCCTACATCTAATCATTATGTCTGTCTATCTATGGCAAATCATAACTAGTGCACCTGTCAATGGCCGATCATTATCTCTCTGACTGTCGATGTGTGATCAATATCTGCCTACATGGAATCATTATGTCGGTCTATCTATGGCAAATCATAACGAGTGCACCTGTCAATGGCCGATCATTATCTCTCTGACTGTCGATATGTGATCAATATCTGCCTACATCTAATCATTATGTCTGTCTATCTATGGCAAATCATAACGTGTGCACCTGTCAATGGCTATTGACTATCTCTCTGACTGTCGATGTGTGATCAATATCTGCCTACATGGAATCATTATGTCTGTCTATATATGGCAAATCATAACTAGTGCACCTGTCAATGGTTGATCATTATCTGTCTGACTGTCGATGTGTGATCAATATCAGAGTAGATGGAATCATTATGTCTCTCTATCTATGGCAAATCATAAATAGTGCACCTGTCAATGGTTGATCATTATCTCTCTAACTGTCGATGTGTGATCAATATCTGCCTACATGGAATCATTATGTCTGACTCTCTATGGCAAATCATAACTAGTGCACCTGTCAATGGTTGATCATTATCTCTCTGAGCGTCGATGTGTGATCAATATCTGCCTACATGCAATCATTATGTCTCTCTATCTATGGGAAATCATAAATAGTGCACCTGTCAATGGTTGATCATTATCTCTCTGACTGTCGATGTGTGATCAATATCTGCCTGCATGGAATCATTATGTCTGTTTATCTATGGCAAATCATAACTAGTGCACCTGTCAATGGTTGATCATTATCTCTCTGACCGTCGATGTGTGATCAATATCTGCCTACATGGAATCATTATGTCTGTCTATCTATGGCAAATCATAACGTGTGCACTTGTCAATGGCCGATCATTATCTCTCTGACCGTCGATGTGTGATCAATATCTGCCTACATTTAATCATTATGTCTGTCTATCTATGGCAAATCATAACGTGTGCACCTGTCAATGGCTATTGATTATCTCTCTGACTGTCGATGTGTGATCAATATCTGCCTACATGGAATCATTATGTCTGTCTATCTATGGCAAATCATAACTAGTGCACCTGTCAATGGCCGATCATTATCTCTCTGACTGTCGATGTGTGATCAATATCTGCCTACATCTAATCATTATGTCTGTCTATCTATGGCAAATCATAACGTGTGCACCAGTCAATGGCTATTGATTATCTCTCTGACTGTCGATGTGTGATCAATATCTGCCTACATGGAATTATTATGTCTGTCTATCTATGGCAAATCATAACGAGTGTACCTGTCAATGGCTGATCATTATCTCTCTGATTGTCGATGTGTGATCAATATCTGCCTACATGGAATCATTATGTCTGTCTGTCTATGGCAAATCATAACTAGTGCAACTGTCAATGGCTGATCATTATCTCTCTGACTGTCGATGTGTGATCAATATCTGCCTACATGGAATCATTATGTCTGTCTATCTATGGCAAATCATAACAAGTGCACCTGTCAATGGCCGATCATTATCTCTCTGACTGTCGATGTGTGATCAATATCTGCCTACATCTAATCATTATGTCTGTCTATCTATGGCAAATCATAACGTGTGCACCTGTCAATGGCTATTGATTATCTCTCTGACTGTCGATGTGTGATCAATATCTGCCTACATGGAATCATTATGTCTGTCTGTCTATGGCAAATCATAACAAGTGCACCTGTCAATGGCCGATCATTATCTCTCTGACTGTCGATGTGTGATCAATATCTGCCTACATGGAATCATTATGTCTGTCTATCTATGGCAAATCATAACGAGTGCACCTGTCAATGGCTGATGATTATCTCTCTGACTGTCGATGTGTGATCAATATCTGCCTACATGGAATCATTATGTCTGTCTGTGTATGGCAATTCATAACTAGTGCACCTGTCAATGGCCGATCATTATCTCTCTGACTGTCGATGTGTGATCAATATCTGCCTACATGGAATCATTATGTCTGTCTATGGCAAATCATAACGAGTGCACCTGTCAATGGCTGATGATTATCTCTCTGACTGTCGATGTGTGATCAATATCTGCCTACATGGAATCATTATGTCTGTCTGTGTATGGCAATTCATAACTAGTGCACCTGTCAATGGCCGATCATTATCTCTCTGACTGTCGAGGTGTGATCAATATCTGCCTACATGGAATCATTATGTCTGTCTATCTATGGCAAATCATAACGAGTGCACCTGTCAATGGCAGATCATTATCTCTCTGACTGTCGATGTGTGATCAATATCTGCCTACATGGAATCATTATGTCTGTCTGTCTATGGCAAATCATAAATAGTGCACCTGTCAATGGTTGATCATTATCTCTCTGACTGTCGATGTGTGATCAATATCTGCCTACATCTAATCATTATGTCTGTCTATCTATGGCAAATCATAACTAGTGCACCTGTCAATGGCCGATCATTATCTCTCTGACTGTCGATGTGTGATCAATATCTGCCTACATGGAATCATTATGTCGGTCTATCTATGGCAAATCATAACGAGTGCACCTGTCAATGGCCGATCATTATCTCTCTGACTGTCGATATGTGATCAATATCTGCCTACATCTAATCATTATGTCTGTCTATCTATGGCAAATCATAACGTGTGCACCTGTCAATGGCTATTGACTATCTCTCTGACTGTCGATGTGTGATCAATATCTGCCTACATGGAATCATTATGTCTGTCTATATATGGCAAATCATAACTAGTGCACCTGTCAATGGTTGATCATTATCTGTCTGACTGTCGATGTGTGATCAATATCAGAGTAGATGGAATCATTATGTCTCTCTATCTATGGCAAATCATAAATAGTGCACCTGTCAATGGTTGATCATTATCTCTCTAACTGTCGATGTGTGATCAATATCTGCCTACATGGAATCATTATGTCTGACTATCTATGGCAAATCATAACTAGTGCACCTGTCAATGGTTGATCATTATCTCTCTGAGCGTCGATGTGTGATCAATATCTGCCTACATGCAATCATTATGTCTGTCTGTCTATGGCAAATCATAACAAGTGCACCTGTCAATGGTTGATCATTATCTCTCTGACTGTCGATGTGTGATCAATATCTGCCTGCATGGAATCATTATGTCTGTTTATCTATGGCAAATCATAACTAGTGCACCTGTCAATGGTTGATCATTATCTCTCTGACCGTCGATGTGTGATCAATATCTGCCTACATGGAATCATTATGTCTGTCTATCTATGGCAAATCATAACGTGTGCACTTGTCAATGGCCGATCATTATCTCTCTGACCGTCGATGTGTGATCAATATCTGCCTACATTTAATCATTATGTCTGTCTATCTATGGCAAATCATAACGTGTGCACCTGTCAATGGCTATTGATTATCTCTCTGACTGTCGATGTGTGATCAATATCTGCCTACATGGAATCATTATGTCTGTCTATCTATGGCAAATCATAACTAGTGCACCTGTCAATGGCCGATCATTATCTCTCTGACTGTCGATGTGTGATCAATATCTGCCTACATCTAATCATTATGTCTGTCTATCTATGGCAAATCATAACGTGTGCACCAGTCAATGGCTATTGATTATCTCTCTGACTGTCGATGTGTGATCAATATCTGCCTACATGGAATTATTATGTCTGTCTATCTATGGCAAATCATAACGAGTGTACCTGTCAATGGCTGATCATTATCTCTCTGATTGTCGATGTGTGATCAATATCTGCCTACATGGAATCATTATGTCTGTCTGTCTATGGCAAATCATAACTAGTGCAACTGTCAATGGCTGATCATTATCTCTCTGACTGTCGATGTGTGATCAATATCTGCCTACATGGAATCATTATGTCTGTCTATCTATGGCAAATCAAAACGAGTGTACCTGTCAATGGCTGATCATTATCTCACTGATTGTCGATGTGTGATCAATATCTGCCTACATGGAATCATTATGTCTGTCCGTCTATGGCAAATCATAACTACTGCACCTGTCAATGGCTGATCATTATCTCTCTGACTGTCGATGTGTGATCAATATCTGCCTACATGGAATCATTATGTCTGTCTGTCTATGGCAAATCATAACTAGTGCACCTGTCAATAGCTGATCATTATCTGTCTGACTGTAGATGTGTGATCAATAAATGCCTACATGGAATCATTATGTCTGTCTATCTATGGCAAATCATAACTAGTGCACCTGACAATGGCCGATCATTATCTCTCTGACTGTCGATGTGTGATCAATATCTGCCTACATGGAATCATTATGTCTGTCTGTGTATGGCAATTTATAACTAGTGCACCTGTCAATGGCCGATCATTATCTGTCTGACTGTCGATGTGTGATCAATATCTGCCTACATGGAATCATTATGTCTGTCTATCTATAGCAAATCTTAACGAGTGCACCTGTCAATGGCTATTGATTATCTCTCTGACTGTCGATGTGTGATCAATATCTGCCTACATGGAATCATTATGTCTGTTTCTCTATGGCAAATCATAACCAGTGTAACTGTCAATGGCTGATCATTATCTCTCTGACTGTCGATGTGTGATCAATATCTGCCTACATGGAATCATTATGTCTGTCTGTGTATGGCAATTCATAACTAGTGCACCTGTCAATGGCCGATCATTATCTCTCTGACTGTCGATGTGTGATCAATAAATGCCTACATGGAATCATTATGTCTGTCTATCTATGGCAAATCATAACTATTGCACCTGACAATGGCCGATCATTATCTCTCTGACTGTCGATGTGTGATCAATATCTGCCTACATGGAATCATTATGTCTGTCTGTCTATGGCAATTTATAACTAGTGCACCTTTCAATGGCCGATCATTATCTCTCTGACTGTCGATGTGTGATCAATATCTGCCTACATGGAATCATTATGTCTGTCTATCTATAGCAAATCTTAACGAGTGCACCTGTCAATGGCTATTGATTATCTCTCTGACTGTCGATGTGTGATCAATATCTGCCTACATGGAATCATTATGTCTGTTTCTCTATGGCAAATCATAACCAGTGTAACTGTCAATGGCTGATCATTATCTCTCTGACTGTCGATGTGTGATCAATATCTGCCTACATGGAATCATTATGTCTGTCTGTGTATGGCAATTCATAACTAGTGCACCTGTCAATGGCCGATCATTATCTCTCTGACTGTCGATGTGTGATTAATATCTGCCTACATGGAATCATTATGTCTGTCTATCTATGGCAAATCATAACTAGTGCACCTGTCAATGGCTGATCATTATCTCTCTGACTGTCGATGTGTGATCAATATCTGCCTACATGGAATCATTATGTCTGTCTGTGTATGGCAAATCATAACTAGTGCACCTGTCAATGGCCGATCATTATCTCTCTGACTGTCGATGTGTGATCAATATCTGCATACATGGAATCATTATGTCTGTCTATCTATGGCAAATCATAACTAGTGCACCTGTCAATGGCTATTGATTATCTCTCTGACTGTCTATGTGTGATCAATATCTGCCTACATGGAATCATTATGTCAGTCTATCTATGGTAAATCATAACGAGTGCACCTGTCAATGGCCGATCATTATCTCTCTGACTGTCGATGTGTGATCAATATCTGCTTACATCTAATCATTATGTCTGTCTATCTATGGCAAATCATAACGTGTGCACCTGTCAATGGCTGATCATTATCTCTCTGACTGTCGATGTGTGATCAACATCTGCCTACATGGAATCATGATGTCTGACTGTCTATGGCAATTCATAACTAGTGCACCTGTCAATGGCTGATCATTATCTCTCCGACTGTCGATGTGTGATCAATATCTGCCTACATGGAATCATTATGTCTGTATGTGTATGGCAATTCATAACTAGTGCATCTGTCAATGGCCGATCATTATCTCTCTGACTGTCGATGTGTGATCAATATCTGCCTACATGGAATCATTATGTCTATCTGTCTATGGCAAATCATAACGAGTGCACCTCTCACTGGCTGATCATTATATCTCTGACTGTCGATGTCTGATCAATATCTGCCTATATGGAATCATTATGTCTCTCTGTGTATGGCAATTCATAACTAGTGCACGTGTCAATGGCCGATCATTATCTCAATGACTGTCGATGTGTGATCAATATCTGCCTACATGGAATCATTATGTCTGTCTATCTATGGCAAATCATAACGAGTGCACCTGTCAAAGGCTGATCATTATTTCTCTGACTGTCGATGTCTGATCAATATCTGCCTACATGGAATCAGTATGTCTGTCTGTCTATGGCAAATCATAATTAGTGCTCCTGTCAATGGCTGATCATTATCCCTCTAACTGTCGATGTGTGATCAATATCTGCCTACATGGAATCATTATGTCTGTCAATCTATGGCAAATCATAACTAGTGCACCTGTCAATGGCCGATCATTATCTCTCTGACTGTCGATGTGTGATCAATATCTGCCTACATGGAATCATTATGTCTGTCTATCTATGGCAAATCATACCGAGTGCATCTGTCAATGGCTGATCATTATCTATCTGACTGTCGATGTGTGATCAATATATGCCTATATGGAATCATTATGTCTGTCTCTCTATGGCAAATCATAATTAGTGCACCTGTCAATGGCTGATCATTATCTCTCTGATTGTCGATGTGTGATCAATATCTGCCTACATGGAATCATTATGTCTGTCTATCTATGGCAAATCATAACAAGTGCACCTGTCAATGGCTGATCATTATCTCTCTGACTGTCGATGTGTGATCAATATCTGCCTACATGGAATCATTATGTCTGTCTATCTATGGCAAATCATAACTAGTGCACCTGACAATGGCCGATCATTATCTCTCTGACTGTCGATGTGTGATCAATATCTGCCTACATGGAATCATTATGTCTGTCTGTGTATGGCAATTTATAACTAGTGCACCTGTCAATGGCCGATCATTATCTCTCTGACTGTCGATGTGTGATCAATATCTGCCTACATCTAATCATTATGTCTGTCTATCTATGGCAAATCATAACGTGTGCACCTGTCAGTGGCTATTGATTATCTCTCTGAGTGTCGATGTGTGATCAATATCTGCCTACATGGAATCATTATGTCTGTCTGTCTATGGCAAATCATAACAAGTGCACCTGTCAATGGCCGATCATTATCTCTCTGACTGTCGATGTGTGATCAATATCTGCCTACATGGAATCATTATGTCTGTCTATCTATGGCAAATCATAACGAGTGCACCTGTCAATGGCTGATGATTATCTCTCTGACTGTCGATGTGTGATCAATATCTGCCTACATGGAATCATTATGTCTGTCTGTGTATGGCAATTCATGACTAGTGCACCTGTCAATGGCCGATCATTATCTCTCTGACTGTCGATGTGTGATCAATATCTGCCTACATGGAATCATTATGTCTGTCTATCCATGGCAAATCATAACGAGTGCACCTGTCAATGGCTGATGATTATCTCTCTGACTGTCGATGTGTGATCAATATCTGCCTACATGGTATCATTATGTCTGTCTGTGTATGGCAATCCATAACTAGTGCACCTGTCAATGGCCGATCATTATCTCTCTGACTGTCGAGGTGTGATCAATATCTGCCTACATGGAATCATTATGTCTGTCTATCTATGGCAAATCATAACGAGTGCACCTGTCAATGGCCGATCATTATCTCTCTGACTGTCGATGTGTGATCAATATCTGCCTACATGGAATCATTATGTCTGTCTGTCTATGGCAAATCATAAATAGTGCACCTGTCAATGGTTGATCATTATCTCTCTGACTGTCGATGTGTGATCAATATCTGCCTACATCTAATCATTATGTCTGTCTATCTATGGCAAATCATAACGTGTGCACCTGTCAATGGCTATTGATTATCTCTCTGAATGTCGATGTGTGATCAATATCTGCCTACATGGAATCATTATGTCTGTCTGTCTATGGCAAATCATAACAAGTGCACCTGTCAATGGCCGATCATTATCTCTCTGACTGTCGATGTGTGATCAATATCTGCCTACATGGAATCATTATGTCTCTCTATCTATGGCAAATCATAAATAGTGCACCTCTCAATGGTTGATCATTATCTCTCTGACTGTCGATGTGTGATCAATATCTGCCTACATGGAATCATTATGTCTGTCTATCTATGGGAAATCATAACTAGTGCACCTGTCAATGGTTGATCATTATCTCTCTGACCGTCGATGTGTGATCAATATCTCCCTACATGGAATCATTATGTCTGTCTATCTATGGCAAATCATAAATAGTGCACCTGTCAATGGTTGATTATTATCTCTCTGATTGTCGATGTGTGATCAATATCTGCCTACATGAAATCATTATGTCTGTCTATCTATGGCAAATCATAACTAGTGCACCTGTCAATGGCTGATCATTATCTCTCTGATTGTCGATGTGTGATCAATATCTGCCTACATGGAATCATTATGTCTGTCTGTCTATGGCAAATCATAAATAGTGCACCTGTCAATGGTTGATCATTATCTCTCTGACTGTCGATGTGTGATCAATATCTGCCTACATCTAATCATTATGTCTGTCTATCTATGGCAAATCATAACGTGTGCACCTGTCAATGGCTATTGATTATCTCTCTGAATGTCGATGTGTGATCAATATCTGCCTATATGGAATCATTATGTCTGTCTGTCTATGGCAAATCATAACAAGTGCACCTGTCAATGGCCGATCATTATCTCTCTGACTGTCGATGTGTGATCAATATCTGCCTACATGGAATCATTATGTCTGTCTATCTATGGCAAATCATAACGAGTGCACCTGTCAATGGCTGATGATTATCTCTCTGACTGTCGATGTGTGATCAATATCTGCCTACATGGAATCATTATGTCTGTCTGTGTATGGCAATTCATAACTAGTGCACCTGTCAATGGCCGATCATTATCTCTCTGACTGTCGATGTGTGATCAATATCTGCCTACATGGAATCATTATGTCTGTTTTTCTATGGCAAATCATGACGAGTGCACCTGTCAATGGCTGATGATTATCTCTCTGAGTGTCGATGTGTGATCAATATCTGCCTACATGGAATCATTATGTCTGTGTATCTATGGCAAATCATAACAAGTGCACCTGTCAATGGCCGATCATTATCTCTCTGACTGTCGATGTGTGATCAATATCTGCCTACATGGAATCATTATGTCTGTCTATCTATGGCAAATCATAACGAGTGCACCTGTCAATGGCTGATCATTATCTCTCTGACTGTCGATGTGTGATCAATATCTGCCTACATGGAATCATTATGTCTGTCTATCTATGGCAAATCATAACTAGTGCCCCTGACAATGGCCGATCATTATCTCTCTGACTGTCGATGTGTGATCAATATCTGCCTACATGGAATCATTATGTCTGTCTGTGTATGGCAATTTATAACTAGTGCACCTGTCAATGGCCGATCATTATCTCTCTGACTGTCCATGTGTGATCAATATCTGCCTACATCTAATCATAATGTCTGTCTATCTATGGCAAATCATAACGTGTGCACCTGTCAATGGCTATTGATTATCTCTCTGACTGTCGATGTCTGATCAATATCTGCCTACATGGAATCATTATGTCTGTCTGTCTATGGCAAATCATAACAAGTGCACCTGTCAATGGCCGATCATTATCTCTCTGACTGTCGATGTGTGATCAATATCTGCCTACATGGAATCATTATGTCTGTCTATCTATGGCAAATCATAACGAGTGCACCTGTCAATGGCTGATGATTATCTCTCTGACTGTCGATGTGTGATCAATATCTGCCTACATGGAATCATTATGTCTGTCTGTGTATGGCAATTCATAACTAGTGCACCTGTCAATGGCCGATCATTATCTCTCTGACTGTCGATGTGTGATCAATATCTGCCTACATGGAATCATTATGTCTGTCTATCCATGGCAAATCATAACGAGTGCACCTGTCAATGGCTGATGATTATCTCTCTGACTGTCGATGTGTGATCAATATCTGCCTACATGGTATCATTATGTCTGTCTGTGTATGGCAATCCATAACTAGTGCACCTGTCAATGGCCGATCATTATCTCTCTGACTGTCGAGGTGTGATCAATATCTGCCTACATGGAATCATTATGTCTGTCTATCTATGGCAAATCATAACGAGTGCACCTGTCAATGGCCGATCATTATCTCTCTGACTGTCGATGTGCGATCAATATCTGCCTACATGGAATCATTATGTCTGTCTGTCTATGGCAAATCATAAATAGTGCACCTGTCAATGGTTGATCATTATCTCTCTGACTGTCGATGTGTGATCAATATCTGCCTACATGGAATCATTATGTCTGTCTATATATGGCAAATCATAACTAGTGCACCTGTCAATGGTTGATCATTATCACTCTGACTGTCGATGTGTGATCAATATCTGCCTATATGGAATCATTATGTCTGTCTGTCTATGGCAAATCATAACAAGTGCACCTGTCAATGGCCGATCATTATCTCTCTGACTGTCGATGTGTGATCAATATCTGCCTACATGGAATCATTATGTCTCTCTATCTATGGCAAATCATAAATAGTGCACCTGTCAATGGTTGATCATTATCTCTCTGACTGTCGATGTGTGATCAATATCTGCCTACATTGAATCATTATGTCTGTCTATCTATGGCAAATCATAACTAGTGCACCTGTCAATGGTTGATCATTTTCTCTCTGACCGTCGATGTGTGATCAATATCTGCCTACATGGAATCATTATGTCTGTCTATCTCTGGCAAATCATAAATAGTGCACCTGTCAATCGTTGATCATTATCTCTCTGATTGTCGATGTGTGATCAATATCTGCCTACATGAAATCATTATGTCTGTCTATCTATGGCAAATCATAACCAGTGCACCTGTCAATGGTTGATCATTATCTCTCTGACTGTCGATGTGTGATCAATATCTGCCTACATGGAATCATTATGTCTGTCTGTCTATGGCAAATCATAAATAGTGCACCTGTCAATGGTTGATCATTATCTCTCTGACTGTCGATGTGTGATCAATATCTGCCTACATCTAATCATTATGTCTGTCTATCTATGGCAAATCATAACGTGTGCACCTGTCAATGGCTATTGATTATCTCTCTGAATGTTGATGTGTGATCAATATTTGCCTACATGGAATCATTATGTCTGTCTGTCTATGGCAAATCATAACAAGTGCACCTGTCAATGGCCGATCATTATCTCTCTGACTGTCGATGTGTGATCAATATCTGCCTACATGGAATCATTATGTCTCTCTATCTATGGCAAATCATAAATAGTGCACCTGTCAATGGTTGATCATTATCTCTCTGACTGTCGATGTGTGATCAATATCTGCCTACATGGAATCATTATGTCTGTCTATATATGGCAAATCATAACTAGTGCACCTGTCAATGGTTGATCATTATCACTCTGACTGTCGATGTGTGATCAATATCTGCCTATATGGAATCATTATGTCTGTCTATCTATGGCAAATCATAACTAGTGCACCTGTCAATGGTTGATCATTATCTCTCTGACTGTCGATGTGTGATCAATATCTGCCTACATGGAATCATTATGTCTGTCTATCTATGGCAAATCATAACTAGTACACCTGTCAATGGCTGATCATTATCTCTCTGACTGTCGATGTGTGATCAATATCTGCCTACATGTAATCATTATGTCTCTCTATCTATGGCAATTCATAACTAGTGCATCTGTCAATGGCCGATCATTATCTCTCTGACTGTCGATGTGTGATCAATATCTGCCTACATGGAATCATTATGTCTGTCTATCTATAGCAAATCATAAATAGTGCACCTGTCAATGGCTGATCATTATCTCTCTGACTGTCGATGTTTGATCAATATCTGCCTACATGGAATCATTATGTCTGTCTATCTATGGCAAATCATAACGAGTGCACCTGTCAATGGCTGATCATTATCTCTCTGACTGTCGATATGTTATCAATATCTGCCTACATGGAATCATTATGTCTATCTATGGCAAATCATAACGAGTGCACCTGTCAATGGTTGATCATTATCTCTCTGACTGTCGATGTGTGATCAATATCTGCCTACATGGAATCATTATGTCTGTCTATCTATGGCAAATCATAACTAGTGCACCTGTCAATGGTTGATCATTATCTCTCTGATTGTCGATGTGTGATCAATATCTGCCTACATGGAATCATTATGTCTGTCTATATATGGCAAATCATAAATAGTGCACCTGTCAATGGTTGATCATTATCTCTCTGACTGTCGATGTGTGATCAATATCTGCCTACATGGAATCATTATGTCTGCCTATCTATGGCAAATCATAACTAGTGCACCTGTCAATGGTTGATCATTATCTCTCTGACTGTCGATGTGTGATCAATATCTGCCTACATGGAATCATTATGTCTCTCTATCTATGGCAAATCATAACTAGTGCACCTCTCAATGGCTGATCATTATCTCTCTGACTGTCGATGTGTGATCAATATCTGCCTACATTGAATCATTATGTCTCTCTATCTATGGCAATTCATAACTAGTGCATCTGTTAATGGCCGATCATTATCTCTCTGACTGTCGATGTGTGATCAATATCTGCCTACATGGAATCATTATGTCTGTCTATCTATAGCAAATCATAAATAGTGCACCTGTCAATGGCTGATCATTATCTCTCTGACTGTCGATGTTTGATCAATATCTGCCTACATGGAATCATTATGTCTGTCTATCTATGGCAAATCATAACGAGTGCACCTGTCAATGGCTGATCATTATCTCTCTGACTGTCGATATGTTATCAATATCTGCCTACATGGAATCATTATGTCTATCTATGGCAAATCATAACGAGTGCACCTCTCAATGGCTGATCATTATCTCTCTGACTGTCGATGTGTGATCAATATCTGCCTACATGGAATCATTATGTCTCTCTATCTATGGCAAATCATAACTAGTGCACCTCTCAATGGCTGATCATTATCTCTCTGACTGTCGATGTGTGATCAATATCTGCCTACATGGAATGATTATGTCTGTCTGTGTATGGCAATTCATAACTAGTGCATCTGTCAATGGCCGATCATTATCTCTCTGACTGTCGATGTGTGATCAATATCTGCCTACATGGAATCATTATGTCTGTCTGTCTATGGCAAATCATAATTAGTGCTCCTGTCAATGGTTGATCATTATCTCTCTGACTGTCGATGTGTGATCAATATCTGCCTACATGGAATCATTATGTCTCTCTATCTATGGCAAATCATAACTAGTGCACCTCTCAATGGCTGATCATTATCTCTCTGACTGTCGATGTGTGATCAATATCTGCCTACATGGAATCATTATGTCTGTCTGTGTATGGCAATTCATAACTAGTGCATCTGTCAATGGCCGATCATTATCTCTCTGACTGTCGATGTGTGATCAATATCTGCCTACATGGTATCATTATGTCTGTCTATCTATAGCAAATCATAAATAGTGCACCTGTCAATGGCTGATCATTATCTCTCTGACTGTCGATGTGTGATCAATATCTGCCTACATGGAATCATTATATCTGTCTATCTATGGCAAATCATAACTAGTGCACCTGTCAATGGCTGATCATTATCTCTCTGACTGTCGATATGTTATCAATATCTGCCTACATGGAATCATTATGTCTATCTATGGCAAATCATAACGAGTGCACCTGTCAATGACTTCATATTTTCATACCACAACTTTTAATTTGCAGTGTGGATTAGAAATAATATATATATATATATATATATATATATATATATATATATATATCATTCAGCAGAATTCGAACTTGCATTCCTTAACATCGAGAACCTATCTTTTCATGACAGCTACCTTAATGTAACAAATAAAATCTGTAGCAATCATTTAAATCTAGCCATATTGTTTTAAGTCTTATTTTCGTTTTTCTGCTACGAATTTTTTTTTACAAGTGTTCGTATAATGACGATCTGGGAGTTGCGATAAACAAACAATTGAAATTAAGATGTCAAAAGTTAATTAAGAATTTATTCTTTCAACTTTTCCCAACGCAATCGGATATACACATTGAATCACAGTAGCAAATGCATTTTAGGATTAGAGTGTTTTCCGTTATATGACACTGTTTTCATGTTAGTAATCTAGGTTTTCTTATGTATGTGATGTAAGATTTTGTCATTTTTCTGCCATTATGATTTGCGCGGGAGTTCATCACTTATGATTAATAAATCTCCGACGGTTGATTGTCAAGTCTCATGTGCGTGATGTCGCTAATATGCATGTAGAAAGATGTTTGGACATTTATGCGGTAGGCTATAAAGTAGAGTATATATTTCGTGTCATTTCGCTTTGTGACAGCATTAAGTAATAGTGCTTATTAGTTATGAATACGAAGCCCAAATTACGTACAAAGCGTCAACGTATGATAGAATCTTTGATACTAGAAGGTTGAATTATTTTCTTGCAACACAACAATGTAAGAAATGGAGCCAACAAAGAGAAGTCTGTAATTCATAATTCTTGCACAGCCCCCACACAACCCTGATTTGGCACTATCAGACTCCTGCTTGTTCCTGAAAGTGAAAAATAGATTTCAACTGATGACGAAGTCGAAAGCTGGTTTGGAAAATCTGATACTCACAGAACAGAATGAAGGCAAGAAAGACAAAGGAAAGCAACACATAACCGAAGAAACTAAATTTGTTGTGCTTGATTGGAGCAAAATAATCTGGAAACTTTCTTGATAGGCGAAATAAAAAAATAAAATTTTGGTCGACAACTATTTAGGACTAAATGGCGACTTGATATAAAATTGTAATTTTGGACGGAAAAAAAATTAAGTCATTTACATTCTAATTTCAGGATTCTGTTTGATCTAACACTCGTTTTATAATATCAGTAAAATATCTATTTTTTAAATTTCATGAAAAAACACGGTTGCATATATATATATATATATATATATATATATATATATATATATAATTGTGTGTATTTAGGCAGCATTTTTTCATAAAGGCATGTTTCATTAAATAATATGGACAAGTTTTGTTGATTTTAAGCAAATTCTTTTCATATCGTCTGATAAGCCTAATAACATCATTGAAAGACGGAAGAAAATCACCATATTTTTTAAAATCCTATCTAAGCTGTTTTGCATACGAGAAGCTGGAAGCGAAAATCGCAACGTGGCCCATGACATCACACATGACTCCGCGAGTGTGAAAACGAGAAGTGTTAAGTATGGGAATCCGTTGGTATAAACCAAAGTCTCGTATGCACGAGCTTGCCGTTGCTCGGAAATCTTCCATGTAAACAAAACAGACTATCATTGTTGCTATGTTCGTGTATTGTTTAATTTATTGTAATGTAATTGTCAGCTTTGATGATGGCTTATGTAAACCGAAATCTTAGATAGGATTAAAAAACATATGTCAATATGGTGATTTATCTTTCGTCTTTCAATGATAATGTTATTAAGCTTATTAGACAATATGAAAAGGAATTTGCTTAAAATAAATACACAAAACTTGTTTATATTATTTAATGAAACGTACATTAATATATATATATATATATATATATATATATATATATATATATATATATATATATATATATATGAATCTTATCGCAGGATATATATATATATATATATATATATATATATATATATATATATATATAAATATATATATATATATCTGAATGTAATGAGAACGAAAATAATATATAAATTCTAACGTTCACAGCATTAATTCAAAAGAGGGCTCAGTACCGATAGTAGGGCAACAATTACTCATTATTATTTTTTCATATAGACAATATATATATATATATATATATATATATATATGAATCTTATCGCAGGATATATATATATATATATATATATATATATATATATATATATATATATATATATATATATATATATATATATATATATCTGAATGTAATGAGAACGAAAATAATATATAAATTCTAACGTTCACAGCATTAATTCAAAAGAGGGCTCAGTACCGATAGTAGGGCAACAATTACTCATTATTATTTTTTCATATAGACAATTTACTCACTATAAAGATGCAACTTCGTTTCAATGCTTTTAAAATTGCAGTTTTACATATGTTCGAATGTAATATCGTATATTAAAGAATATTGCTCTAGTATTGTATTGAGCCCTAATTTTAAATTAATGTTGTGAACGTTTGAATTTATATTTTATTCATTCTCATTTCATTTGGATATATATATATATATATATATATATATATATATATATATAGATAGATAGATAGATAGATATACACGAGAGATTTTATGAGATTTGAAAAAGATACTTGAGTTGCGGAGGCCACAGGATGAGAAAGAGTTACTGAATGGCAATTCTTCTCAGTACTTCTGTATCCTGGACCCTATCTTGCCATTTCATTTTTAAAATATTTCTTAAACATCTCATGCGAAAACTATTTAACCTTCACACCTGACCAGGATACAAGGTCCACGTCTCACTTCCGTAAAGGAGTGTTGAGAGGACACATGTTAAGTAAAATAGAATCTTGGATTTTATCTGAAGTTTATCATTTTACCATGCTCTTTTCATGAGTTTCTTGAATACAACTGTGGCCATTAGTATTCTGCTTGTCAACTCCTCATCCAAAGACAGGGTCGATGTTATGGTGGATCCCAAGTAAACAAACTTAATTATTGTTTTCAAAGAGTCACCACCAAGTTTTATCTGTTGTGGTGAGTTTGTCCCTTGTCCTATTTTTTCAGTTTTCTTGACGCTGAGTGGCAACCCGAAGAGATCGCATGTTGCCGCTAAACGATCGACTAGTGATTGAAGCTCAATTTCCCTGTGCGAAAAGTAATTACGCGACATCTGTCCTTCTTTACGGCAACGAATATTCGACGATTTCTTCAAAGATGAAGAAGAGACTCGAGGCGACGGAGATGTGGTTCTACAGAAGGATGCTAAGGATATCATGGACCGATCGTGTGAGCAATGATGAGGTCTTAGAGAGGTTGAAAACAAGGAGGAGACTTATAATTAACATCAGGAAGAGGCAACTGGAGTTTCTGGGGCACATAATGAGGAAAGAGGGCGTGGAGAATCTGATACTTACGGGTCGAATAGAGGGAAAGAGAGACAAGGGAAAGCAGTGCGTGTTATTCTTGACGGGCTTAAGCAATTAGATGACAGAACGTGGTATGGGGGAGGAAACAGAGGGAGGGGACTTGTTGAAAGCTGCAAGGGATAGAGGGTGGTGGAGCGCCATGATGGCCTACGTCCTGAAAGTACATGACACATAAAAAGAAAGAATTCACACTTCAGTCGTTAGTCGTTTTGAGTTCAGGTTTTTCAGATTGAAAAGAGAACCTGTTTTTTAGGTAAGCTCCATCCTCCCTCCTATCAAGCAGCTCTAAGCAGTTGGAAGCTGAACAAAAGCCATGCAAAACTGTTGGGCCAATGAAAATCTTTGATGATAAATTAATGATTATATGCAAATTTCCAAGTAGAAAATATTTGATCTTATGCTAATAAGGTAGAATAATTTCTACAAAGTCATTATATTTCAATATTAGTTTGCTTTTTACACAAAATCATGGCTAAAACATTTTGGAGGTATAATTTACAAGCTACTAGCAGTAGAGCCAAGAGTTGCCCGGGGTTGTAACAGTAAGAGATAGATCAAGTATCGACTATCATAAAGACTGAAAAATAAAATTGACAAAGATTATTGTTTAAGGTTGACGGACACGCATGTCTTAATTAGTTTTTTTTTTTTTTACGAATTGGTCAAACCCAAACTCAAACAAAAACATTGTTTTCAATCGTTATGAGTCTACCGATTGAATAGAATTTTATTATAAACAATTGTCTTGTAAATGGAATTTTTAAAGCATTCTGAATGTAAAAATAAAGAAAAAAGTGTGCAAGACAATAAGAAATACTACCTGCCCCCACCCCAAAAAAGTGAAGTTTTGTTGAAATCGGTTGAAAAATGTAGGAAATCCGAACACACACACACACACACACACACAACCTGGGTTTTATAATAAGTATAACTCGATATGAGTTGTCCTCCTTTCATTCTCGCGACAGTGATGCCTCTTAATCGTGTTTTCAAATTGAGTTCGTGCAAAAACAATTGTGTTTTTCCAATTTTTGGCGCTGTCAGAACCACCACGAGGTAATTTTACGTAGTCTTGGGAAGTTTTGTTGAAGTCGGTTGAAAAATGTAGGAAATCCGATCCAATATATAAACGTACAGACACACACACACACAACCTGGGTTTTATAATAAGTATGATTTCTTGACCCAAGTTAACCACCAATCAGAGCCTCTTTTTGAGTGCAACTGTTGGGTCTGTTGTACTTAGAGGAACTAATGAAATCGAGAATGTCTTTGGTGAAGATAAAAAATAATGTATGTTTAAAGATAGAGCCTTGGTTAATCCCCGTATTAATATGAAATGATCTAGAAGTGTGCCCGTACAACACAAATTCCACAAATTCATTACACAATTTGTTAGGAATGACTATATTAAGCCAAACCAAATATTCATCCCAGAGGCATTGTAGCCCACGATCTCGTGGAAAAGACCAGCGTGCCAAAACCTGTCGTACGTCTTTCAGATATCTTGAGCCACAGACTGAGTTTCGTCGTTCTTATTTAAAGCTTGATAGACAATTTCAGTGATGGAAATTCACATATGGGCGCTAGACCCGTCGAAACGGAAACCATGTTGTTTATTCGAAAGAAGGCCGTGTGAAGTAAAATGTTTAACCAATTCATTGCTGATTAGAACCTCAAGTACTTTGCCAAAATAAGGGAAGAGACTGTTCCCCGGAGTTCTTAAAGTCTGGAACTGCATAGGAGGATCTCCAACAAGCTAGAAAGCAAGTAACAGTGAGACATTTATTTAAAGTTTAAAGAAAAGAGGAGCCAGTTCAAGAACACGTTTCTTTGGGCACCTGTAGGGTCACAGTCGAATCTACAAGCCTTGTGAGGATCTAGTTTAGAAATGATAGCAGAAAACATGGACAGTGTTATGTGCATAACACTCACTACAGACTCTGTTCTTGGCGTGGGGATCATCCAGATGAGTTGAGAGCAGAGTTGGAAGATAATTTCTGAGCAAGCCACTCTGCTTTATCTGCAGTAGATGCCAATACAGAGGATTTGCTATTATTTAGCACACTCTCTCAGAGCCGCCAGTAATCTCTAGACACAAACGTGCTAGAGAGACTATATGGTGTCTCATTCTATAAGCAAATAGTGACTGTACCTCTTTGTGGACATGCTTCCACTCATTACGAACAATGACTAACAAAGGTTAGTTACAATCAAACCTGAGGCTCCGGTATATTGCCGGAAGAAAACCACAAAATCTATACTACAGGGATGAAAAATAGATTGTGAGAGTCTTGTTAGTTGATTCAAGATTAACAGCGAGACAAGTGAGGAGTGAATGCAGTCTTAACAATGAGGCTTCAGTTGATACAGTAAACAAAAAATCAACTTGAACAGGCATATAGCACGAAAGAGCATTAGTAACAAAAACAAAACAACATTGGAATAAAATATATATATATATATATATATATATATATATATATATATATATATATATATATATATATATATATGAATAAAAGTAGTCAAAAGAATATATAACATGGGATACTGGAAAATTGCAAAAACTAATTTTTTAGTGATGGATGCAAAATAGAGTTACAATCAAATGCAAGAGATTATTTTGAAAGACCAGTGGGAGTAAGAAACATTTCAAGATATACTACAAAGATGGTAGTATTTGGTGATCGACACATAATGGTGTCAGGTGCATCAGAAACGATAGTAGAAGAAAAATGGTAAAAGTTGATGGATGTAATTTTTGTGATGGATGCAACTTTCCCCATGGCTCTCAAAGATCATAAAATATTCAGAGAAAAGCATACTGCTAATTACTCACCTGATTAATTAACCCCAAAAGAGAAAGAGATATTATACAAACACACACACACATTATATATCTTACAATAATAAGAAAGAACAGTAAGATTTATAATCTGGTGCTCTTAGTAATTATGTGCGATACAAACAGTAGAGTATAATATTATAATTATTTTCTTTTTTAAAAATATGATTCCATCGCAACACTGAAATTTCTGTGTTTCAAAGCTGAAACTAAAATTGTAAATTTAATTATAAAAATTAAACTTAAACTTAAAATCCAGAGTTTTATTCGTTTAATTTTTTATAATTAAATTTACAATTTTAGTTTCAGTTTTGAAACATAGAAATTTCTATCATGACGGATTCATATTTTTTAAAAAGAAAATAATTATAATATATTATCATTTTAAATGTTATTTTAGTTGATATGGGTATTTAAGTAGGCACTCTGTTTATTTATCAAACTGTTTTTTTTTTGTCTACTGGTCTGATTATTCGAGAAATATTATGAAATTAAAATTTGCACTTTCCAGCAGGATTTGAACATGCTTTGCCAAATGACCTAATTAAATAAGCTCTGGGGAACATTGGTTCAGAGAAGGCTTGAAGCAAAAATCTTTCATAATCCGCATCCAAACTTGAACAAAGAGAAATACATGAACAGGGCGTCTACTCAATTACAAGTATCCACTAAAAATAACATTTAATGTTAAAAATCTGTCAGATTAATCAAAAAACTATTCTAACACACACACACACACACGTGTGTGAGAGAGAGAGAGAGAGAATATAGTGTATGCTATATTTATAGGTAAAATTGCTCACTACCTCTAATAGAGCCATATGTAGAAATAGCCAACAAATCACTATTAAAAATCAAACCCACCTGTAAAAAAAGAATGTGCATTAAATGCCAATTGCTTTGAAAACTATATAATATACAAAGCTACTTTAAAATCAGAAGATAATGAATATACATAATTTTTTTCTCCTGATGATGGCCATGCTGGCTGGAACTAGTCAAGGAACCCAATTTAAATAATAAAACAAAAATATTAATATACAAATCAGTGGTATATATATATATATATATATATATATATATATATATATATATATGTATATATATATGTGGAATACTGTTTCCATATATAATCTGGTGCCCCTGATGTTCATCTCAAGGTTCTCAACAAAATTCAAAGATAGATATACAATATGATTGGTCCTGACTTGGGATCTCAACTTCAGTAACTTTCTCACAGATGTAATTTGCCCATGTGGAAAGATGTGTAAAAATATGCGCGGCCTAAAAATACATCAGGCAAAAATGAAGTGTCAGGTGCGGTCGAACCAACAGCAGCGCGCAGGAATTTTTCCTGGTGAGACGCAGGAGGTGCAGGGCCGGAAAGCTCACCACAGTGCCCAGTCCCCCCAAGCAGAGGTTCAAGCTGTGCCTGATGCTCCATTTCGAAGAAAGATAAAATGGCCACCAGCCAGTAACAAACACGCCTGGCAGGATTTCGACGTGGACATCAGCGAGATCATTCAAATAACATCAAGAGGTTCGGTGGATAAACGACTAGCGACAATGTCAAAAATTATCACTAGTTACGCAGCAGGGAAATTTGGATATGAGGAGCGGAAGGAAAAGAAGGATATTAGCAAAGAAAATAGGAGGGAACTAAAGATTAAACAATTCAGGTCGGAGCTCAGATCTCTTCGGAAACAATTTAAAAGCGCGAAACCCGAAGAGAGACAAACCTTACGGGAGCTTCGAGACTTAATTCGTTTAAGAATTAAGTCTTTACGTAGAGCAGAATGGCATAGACGAAGGAGGAAAGAAAGGGCAAAGAAACGTATGGCATTTCTCTCAAATCCATTCAATTTCACAAAGAAGCTGTTAGGGGAAAAACGAAGTGGTCAGTTGGAGAGTAGACCTAGTGAAATTAATGCTTTCCTACAAGAAACTCTGAGTGATCCAAACAGACAGCTAGAATTTGTAGAAAATGCGTCCCTGGTAATCCCTAATGCACCATTAACGCCTTTTGACGTGAAAGAACCAACTTGGATGGAAATTAACGCAGTCATTAAAGCAGCCAGAACGGCCGCCACACCAGGTCCAAACGGAGTGCCTTACATAGTTTACAAACGTTGTCCAAAGCTTCGTCGGATGTTATGGAAGTTATTGAAAGTTATTTGGAGAAGAGGAAAAATAACTGGACAATGGAGACACTCTCAAGGCATTTGGATCCCTAAAGAGGAGGAATCCAGAAGGATAGACCAATTTAGATGCATCTCCCTGTTGAACACAGAGGGTAAAATATTTTTTAGCATCTTAAACCGACGCTTGGCAGATTTCCTTCTTAAAAATAAGTACATAGACACCTCTGTGCAAAAAGGTGGAGTACCAGGAATATCGGGATATATGGAGCATATAGGGGGCGTTTCGCAATTGTTAAAAGAAGCGAAGGCAAATAGGGGCGATATAGCAATCGTGTGGCTAGATCTCAAAAACGCCTACGGATCAATACCACATAAACTAGTAGAAGAAGCCCTCCATCGCCATTACGTACCAAGTAAAATTACTGATTTAATCGCTGATTACTATAATAACTTCCAAATGAGAACGTTATCAGGAAATACAGCGTCGTCATGGCATAAATTGGAGAAAGGCATCATAACGGAATGTACAATCTCAGCGACCCTGTTCTGTCTAGCCATGAACATGTTAATTAAAGCGGCAGAAACAGAATGTAAAGGCCCGGTCACCAGATCAGGATTAATAATAAGAGCCTACATGGATGACATGACAATAACTACTACATCCGTTATTGGCGCGAGATGGCTACTGAAGGGGATTGAAAAGCAGATCACATGGGCCCGAATGAGCTTCAACCCCGAGAAATCTAGGTCACTCGTTTTAAGGAAAGGTAACATATTAGATAAGGAGCGATTCAGACTAACCGGGGGAGACATACCAACAATTAGGGAAAAGCCCGTAAAAAGCCTTGGAAAACGTATAGATCACTCTCTAAAAGACGCAACAGCAATCCAAGAAACAAAAGACAAACTAGAAACTTGGTTAAAGAGAGTTGACAAATCCGGCTTGCCAAGCAGATCTAAAGCTTGGATTTATCAGCATGCCATTCTTCCTAAGATCTTATGGCCATTGTCTATTTATGAATTTACGTCTTCTCATATAGAACAATTAGAAAAAAGAATTAGCACACGACTACGAAGATGGTTAGGCCTACCGAAAAGTTTGACCAGTGCTGCTCTATATGGCAACACAAACGCCCTGCAACTTCCTTTCAAAAGCCTAATAGAGGAATACAAAGTCACCAAAATTAGAGCAATAACGCAGTATGAGTTATCCAAAGACCCAAAGGTGGCTGGAGCAGGCACTGAAGTCTACTCAGGAAGAAAATGGAGAGCAGAGAACGCATTGCGTGTCGCTAAAGAAAGACTCCGCGAAAAGGCCATATTAGGTGCCGTAGCTACTGGACGAGCTGGCCTAGGGTTCTTTCCTACCATTCGGGTGGACAGAGCCAAAGGTAAAGAAAAGAACCTTTTAATACAAGAAGAAGTACGTAAGGGCGAGGAGGAGAAAAGGGTGGCAAAGATGGTAGGACTAAGGCAACAAGGTGCGTGGACCAATTGGGAATCCATGATTTATATGAAAATCAAATGGTCGGATATATGGAGAAATGATACCAACATAATGTTCCTGATTCAATCTGTATACGACACCCTTCCCAGTCCTACCAACCTCCATTGATGGTACGAGACAGAATCGCCACTATGCCACTTGTGTTCGCGTCCAGGAAGCCTAAAACATATTCTAAGTAGCTGTAAGACAGCACTAACAGAAGGCCGGTATAGATGTAGGCATGATGAAATATTAAAAGAGATAGCAAAGATAGTTAGTATGGCCATCAGCACCAATACTTTAAACACAAATAAAAGAGCCATAGAGTTCCATAGAGCTGGTGAGAAACCCCCCAAAAAGCACAAGAACATAGCAAATATTCTGTCACAGGCAACAGACTGGGAATTAAGGGTCGACTTAGGGAAAAGACTAAAATTCCCTAATCACATCGTGCAAACATTATTACGCCCCGATTTAGTGTTCTACTCTAACAATATTAAAAAGGTTATAATGTGGGAACTGACAGTGCCTTGGGAAGAGCATGCAGAAGAAGCCCACGAACGGAAGATGTTAAAATATGATGAACTATTAGCGAGTTGCAAAAACAATGGGTGGAAGTCAAGCTGTTTGCCAATCGAGGTGGGAGTAAGGGGTTTTGTTGCAAGGTCCCTATGCAAAGCTCTAACTGATATTGGCGTAGTAGGTGCTAACAAAAGAAAGGCGATTCGGACCATAACTAATACAGCAGAAAGGACAGCAAAATGGTGCCGGGTAAATTTGTAAATAATTTTAATATAATTGCAACATGGCAATATTATAAACATTTTAATTTAAAAGCATTTATAATTTTTTTTTTTTTTTTTGTGTGCGTGCGAATGTGAGTAAAAATACACGAATTGAATTGTACAAGTACAGCCAAAGAATATATCTCGTCAATTTGTAAATTGTATTATTTGTAAATATGTTTTTAAACCCGTATTATACGCGGTACCTTTTAAGTTACTATTTACCTTTTTAGCGGTTCCGGCGCGACACATCTCGTAAGACTTTTTGTCCATTATTCTTATAATTTTTTTTTTTTTTTCGAACGCAAGACTTTTTTCTTTTATTCGAACGTAAGGCCTTTCGTCTATTTTTTTTAATTTTTTTTTATTTATTTTTTATTTGAACGCAAGACTTTTTGTCTATTTATTTATTTAATTTTTATTCGAACGTAAGGCCTTATTCGAACGTTGGACCTTTTGTCTAATTTATTTATTTAATTTTTTATTTTAGACGAACATTTCACATTTTTTGTATATTTTAAATCGGAATCATAACGCGCACATAGTGTATTTATAGTGTTTTTCCTCTTGATCATTGCCATATATCGTATATCATTTTTATTTTATTGTATTAGTTTGTCATCGGTTTTTAGCGATACATATATATAAATATAACTTTAAAAAATATTTTTTTTTATTCCAACGTAAGACATTTGTCTAATTTATTTTATCTTTTTATTTATATGAACATTTCTCTCTTTTGTATATATTATTTGTATTAAGAAACAGGCTAACGATAAAATGTGATAATAGCGTTGAGTTCAAGTAACCCCGTCAAAAAAGGAAAAAAGTACAAAATAAAAACGGCAAATAATTAAACCTTAAAATATTCAAGGAAATAGGGTAAGATTTAGGAATATTAAGATTACCTCCTCAGTTATCTATCGAAACTGCAATCCACCGAAATAAGAAAAGAAACCAGTCCCAACCGCAGGCCATTTAAAACTAAGTCCGCGCAGCAGATTGGTTGTTACTAACATCCAATCGGATGTGCGGAACACGTGGTCTTTCTTCCTCTTATTCTTTAAAAAAGGCCAGAGTAGCTGTTAGTGTTTAATCAAAAGGGGGAATCAGGGGTTGATCTCCCCTGATTGGGTCGATTTGGTGATGGGGAGTATGATGTTGAAAGACCCGAAACTCCCTGATGAACCAAGTCAAAACATCACTGACGACCCCCTTGTGTGACTACTTAAAAGCGTATTTACGAATTACGAATTATGGCTTCCCTCTAACTTTTCTATGAATATTTTCATGGCATCTGCTCTGATGCGCTATTTTCACTGGTGCCCTGAGTGCCTGAATTTAAGCGTTGCTAATAGGTTGGTGTCTCAGTCCCATTTTACTGTCAAAACAGTTAAATTGTAACTGCCTCTTTTACTCTATCAGCTTTTTCTCTCACACTTCCCAACCGTGGAACTACCTTCCTCTTACTTGCTTCCCTGTTAACTATAATCTTCAAAAATTTAAATGTAATGTCAATCACAAATTTCTGATGCCTTGATACCCATTCGTCTTTTTATCCTTTCTTCAATACCCCCTATACCCGGTCTTTTCCTTTACTTACACTCTTTATAACACCTTGCGTACTAGTGGCACTCCTGTCTTGCTTGGGTCAAAATGCTTATAAAAGCATATATATATATATATATATATATATATATATATATATATATATATATATATATATATATATATGCATCATTCAAGAATGTATGGTTGAATAATTTACACATTTTAATCATCTCATATTCACAGATTTTTTTCTTAATGCTGTAATTAAACTGATTGAGGAAGACACTATAGATGTTTTTATACTTTATATATATATATATATATATATATATACACACATACATATACATATATATATATACATATATATATATATATATATATACATATATATATATATATATATATATATACATATATATATATAAAAACGTGAACATAGAAGTCAACACTTAGAGGTGACAGTCTGTTTCATGCTAGATGCAATCATCAGGCCACCTGCTGATTGCATCTAGCATTAAGACTGTCACATCTAAGTGTTGATTTCTATATTCACTTTTATATTTACACACGCTCTATCTCTGATATTGAGCACTTTATCCCATAAATATAGCACACCTTAAGACTATATTTCTTCATATATATATATATATATATATATATATATATATATATATATATATATATATATGAAGTACATGTAATGTATCCGTTGGTATATAATCCCAGTGGATACTAATAATATAAATCCTAATATTGGTATATAATCCCAGTGGGCCCTAATAATATAAAATATTAAAAAGTAGTCCATAAAAAGAGCTCAATGTAACAGAGCACATAAATTACATAACAAGGAATCAACAATTACCTCTTAAGAATAGACTATTTCTACTGATGTAGGCACATCAACTTTATTCAACTTAAAATGAACTGTCTTGGATCCTGGAATTCAAATTTAATATTTACAAGAAACAGTTTAAAAAATTGATAAATAACAGACAACAACAAAAACAAAAAACACCCCGACTGATGCTAAGGGAGGGCAGATGTTGTCTGGCTTAAATGAAAAATTCACTACACAATTCAACCTAGATGTAACTATTAACACTGCAAGTTGTGGTTATAAGAAGAAAGAAAGAAAGAAAGAAAGAAGAAATAATACTAAGGGAAACCGAAAGAAAAAAGTTATTAAATATGAAAATTATTAAGTAATTATATTGAAAAAATATTAACACTCAAATTTAGCTAAATATGCTTAGAAATAAAATATAATACGACAAACAATAAATCATTATTAGATAGTTTATATTAAGAAAAAATATTAAGAAAAATTAATAAAAAACATTAAAAAAATAATTTTATCAACGTTTAAAATATAAAAAAAATTAAAATATTAAAAATACAAATAATACCCAGAATATATAAAAAAAACTTTTTAAGAAAAATTTTTAAATTTAAAGTAAGTTAAAATATTAACTGTCTATGTCTGATCACTATCTCTCTGTTTGATTATCGAATATAATAAAATAATATAATTAATTTAATAAATAATAATAATAATAATAATAATAATAATGATAATAATAATTTAGTAATAATAATAATAATAATCTAAAATAATCAATTTTGTAAATAATAAGTTAATATAATTAATTTAATATGATAATAATTCATTATAAATAATTTAAATAGAAGTTAAAATATTAAATTTTTAAAAATTAAAAATAAGTAAAAATATTAAGAATACAAACAATAGCCAGAATATCTGAATAAAAATGCACACCTTATTTTTTTTAAAATTTAAAAAGATAAAGAAAAGCTAAAAAGGAGTTTAAAAAATAGTGGAAGGTTATAGAATATGATTGATCTAAAGAAGACAAAATATAGAAAAAACTCAAGTGATCTGTATAATACTAGAAGAGTAATGTAGACATAAAGTAAGATCACAAATATTATATGTTTAAATCTACTCCTATGACAACATTTCAAAACCAATTCATTTCTTTGATTTAAAAAGTTTGCTTTATTAGATTTTATAATTCTAATTTTCTCTTCTAAACATTGGTCATACCTTACTCCTAAGACTACTAGGAGTATGAGCAAAACCTGAAATTTTCCAGTCAATCTGAGGGTTCAGATCTTTATCCCTCAGTTCCCAAAATCTTTTGTAGAGAGCTGTCTGATATTTTAATTTTGGGTTGGTGAAGGAATGTCTATGGGTGCAATATATATATATATATATATATATATATATATATATATATATATATAATTACATGAATCATTCATACAAAAAACAAATATAGAGGCTAATGTTTTTCTGTACAAATATAGTAATAAGAGAATTCATTTTTACTGGTAGGTTTTACTGGTATATTTGTACAAAAACGCACAACCTTAAATTTTAAATTCAAACTCAGCATTGCGACCGCACGTTCAAAAAGAATGACACATTTCTCATAGCATTTTTTTGGATTGCATCTCTATTTTCGTTGTCCTCTTATTACCGAGAAGTAAAAACAAGAACAAATCTATTTCCATACCTGAGGATGTCTGTAGGAACAGACGAAAGCTTGTAATAACTAAAAAAGACCTTATGCAGCTGGAATTTATAAACAGGGATCATATCATTCATATACAGGTTCGGGGTTAGTGTATCTTATTGTAATTGTTTGCGATGATGTATTCTCGCCATTTAAATCATTAACCTCTATATTTGTTTTTTTTGTATGAATGATTCATGTAATTATAAATTAAAATTGCACTTATATTGAAATATATATATATATATATATATATATATATATATATATATATATATATATATGATTGGACGCTTTTCTAAATTGTTACAGTTGACACTGCTTCTAGTTCAACTAAAAGTAATGGCAACCAATATTTTCACATGTAAATGACGGGTTATCATTATTTGCAGGGTGGGGGGAAACAAAAAGGAATGAATGGAAGAAAGGTATTTCAACAAGGAGATATTTTCTTGTACTTTTAATAATGGATGAAAAAAAGAGAGAAAATATATTAGTGCATACACATGCTTGGAGTTGTGGATAAACTATCCAATGTTCATGTTTAGTTATTTTTGTTCAAGTAATTTTGATTATCATTAAGTTTGAATTCCAGGATCCAAAACAGTTCACTTTAAGTTGAATAAAGCTGATGTACCTACATCAAAAACCAATATGGTAGAAATTTTTGAAAGAGGCTGTAATTTGTTTAATAAAGGTTATTCTTAATGAATATCTAATTTAATTAAGACTGGTTAATTAGCTGAAAAAAGATATTTTTTTAATATTATCTTAGGTGTTTGCATACTTATGTGCAGCCATATATATATATATATATATATATATATATGCATTGGTAAAGAATAGTTTTTCTTTTGTCTTTATTCATATTGCCTTTATACAGATATATGTTATATATATATGTGTGTGTGTGTGTGTGTAAACATCCATTGGTATATAATACAAGTGAATTCTAATAATATAAAATATTAAAACTGATCCACAAAGAGAGTTCAATGTATTTATTATAACAGACCAAATATAAATTGCATACAAAATTACCTCATTTTAATGATCATTTCACCTTACTAGTTAAAATTTCCTTGCTAGGATTTTCAAACCTATCGAGGTAATAAACTAATATAAAATAAAATAAAAACCTAAAACATATTTTAAAACAAAGCAGAGGAAAAAAGAAGAAAACGGAAAAAGTAAAGGAAATAGTCAAAAGATAAAAAAAAAGAAGAAATGGAGAGAGAAGTGAAGAACGTAAAGGAAGATATGTCTAGACATGGGGATAGTATCAAGAGACAGACACATATTAAAGTGACCTTGACTTATATATTAGAATATTCACCTCTGGTTTCTATCAGGAATTATACATAAAAAATGGTAAGATTTTTTTATCTTCTATTAACAAGTTCACTATTACTTTAATATTAAAAGATATAATATAATTTATATTAAAAAGTATATAATTATTTCAAAATTATTTTTATATTAAAAAACATTGTTTTAATTTTTTACTTTTAAGGGAATGTATTATTTCATATTCTACCTTTTATATTAAAAAGAACATATATTAATTTATATTAATAAAATGTAGATTTAAATTTTATAATATTACCATCTATAAGGAAATAAAATTTAAAAAATCAGAGAAGACTTTTTATTTTATATTAAAAGCCAACATTTAAGGAAGAGTAAGTGAAAAGAAATATCTATACTCAAAATTATAATGATTATGTGTATAAAGCAGTGCATATAAAATGATGGAGAAATAATCATTATAGTCAAGTTATTAAATAAATGAAATATATAAAATATAATTTAATAAGTAATAAGCACAAACTGATAATTGAATAAATGAAACAATATTAAGAGAAATGAGATATAATTATTAAATACAAATATATATATATATATATTCTTAAAGAATAGTAATATAATTAATTATTAAAATAGAAAACATCCACCATTAAAATTGCTAGAAGTGTGAGTGAAACCTATGATTTTTCAGTCAATCTGAGGGTTCAGATCTTTCTTTCTCAATTTTTTGGAAAGAGCAGTTTGGAATTTTAATTTTGGGTTGGAAAAAAAGTGTTTATGGGTATATAGTCTTTGTTTCCATTCACCTGCAGAAATCCAAATGTAAATATGGTGGTTGATCTTATTATTTGGGGTAAATGGTTGCTTGGTAAATCACATTCAAGGCTCTGCATTTTCCTTCAACTGGACAACGTGCACTATTTCTACAATTACAGGGGGGATCCATACCAGGTTTATTGTTGATACTATAGAATTTATTTAGAATATATTTATTGTGGGAGTTGATAATTTTATACATATTATTTGTACAGGAATAATTTATTTTGATAATTTTCCTATTGAAGATTTTACTTAGAGGGCAGTTATTATGGAAATGTTTATTTATAAGCTTCAAAAAGAATTATCCTATGTTAATTTTGGATAAATTACAAAAGGCAGGGGTTGAACCAAATTATATTTCTTTTTCTATTTCTATGCTTGCAAGTCATCTTATCCATACTCATGTTACTTTTGGGGTTTAAGTAAGATAGCTTATTTTTAAAGCCACTTTTTTGGAGTGCATTATCATTATCTTTGTTTTTATTAAAAATATATTTATTAGATGAAAACTTACTAACACTTGAGCCAACAGTGATTGGTATCTGCTTCAAATTAGTTTTGGGGTGATTTGAGTCAATATTAATGTAGTTAGGAGTTTCATGTTCCTTATGGTTAGGTTTAAAGATATTGGTGTTCAAGTTAAGAGTGATATCCAGATAATTTACTATTTTGAGGTTAGAAGTAATATCTATCTTGAACCCTACTAACTTAAAAGGTCTAATAATTTTTTTCTGTAGTTTTACAGTAAGTCAACCATTGTTATTGGGAACATTACTTGTATTAACGAACCATAAGATTGGCATCAGTTGTGATTAAAAGTTTATCAGTAATATTTTTAATTATATTTTTAGAGATTATACCTAGCTTGGATTTAGTGGAATTTATTAATCTAGATTGAGTATTATTTGAGAAGTCGGGTTTTTGGTCTTTAAATAGAATATAGGCATCTTTAGTATGGATTTTCCCCATTCTATCAGCAACTTTAAGACTATTGGTTAACTTGGCCATCACCTTATTAATCTTGAAGCTCCTATTATTATGTCTCTTTTTTGTAAGTATTACTTATTTTATTTGTTAGTATCTTGTAGTATTTACAGAGATTACATTTATATATATTTTTACACTTGTCTGCTCTAAGCCAAATTTCATTAGAGTTATTAATCATATATATATATATAGAGAGAGAGAGATGGATAATATATATATATATATATATATATATATATATATATATAGATGGATATTTATTTTTATTTTGGTAGATAAATAGACAGATAGATAGATAGATAGATAGATAGATAGATAGATAGATAGATAGATAGATAGATAGATAGATATACATGCTGACTTTCTGCACAATACATTTTTTTATCAGTTAATATTTAACAAGGCAACAATGGAAATTATGATTTTTGCATTCATTTTGATTCCAGAGTATAAATTATTCTCTCATGAGCCACACTTTTGGCATTCACTCCTTTTGCCTCTAATTCCGAAGACACTCTTTTCAGATAATCTGGATCTGGATATCCAAATCTGCAGAAGAAAAAAAAAATATTCAAAGTTTTTGTGCATTTCATTTAAAAAACATAATACAGGTAAGAATGGTTAGAAGAGAATATTTTCAATAAACTGGACCACTTAATTTGTAATAAATGTACATTTCCTGCTATTTTGACTGCAACGCATGCATTCATTCCTAACTGCACAAACTGATTTCTAATGCATTTGCATCATAAAATCATTTTCAATACATCTATATCATTTTCAGTGCATTTTTATAGTAAAATCAATTTCAATGCATACTTATAGTAAAATTATTTTCAATGCATTTTTATATAAAATCATTTTCAATGCATCCTTATAGTAAAATCATTTTCAATGCATTTTTATATAAAATCATTTTCAATGAATTTTTATAGTAAAATCATTTTCAATGCATTATTATAGTAAAATCATTTTCAATGCATTTTTATAGTCAAATCATTTTCAATGCATCTATATAGTAAAATCATTTTCAGTGCATTTTTATAGTAAAAAAGATTTTTAATGCATCCTTATAGTATAATCATTTTCAATGCATATCTATAATAAAATCATTTTCATTGAATTTCTATAGTAAAGTTCTGAAAAATGAAACTTCTTTGTTTAAGTAATAAAGTATTAACATTTTTGAATTTATGTTTGTGTTAGAAAATTTTGGAATTCAATCAGTTTGTGGTAGTTTGTAAATGAGAAAAGAAGCCATGTTTTATTGTCCAGTAATAAATTCAACATTACTGGCAAAATAAGATTATAACAGATATTATTTCAATGTATTGCTAATGAGTTTATGGTAAATATTCACTGAAAATTATTTCACCATAAAAATACATTCAAAATGAATTTATTACATGAATGCATTGAAAATGATTTTACTATAGAAATGCAATGAAAATGATTTTACTATAGAAATGCAATGAAAATGATTTTACTATACAAATGCATTGAAAAGGATTTTACTATAAAACTTAGATGCTTCAGGTGATAGCTATTATTTCTATTGTTAATCATCATTTGACTTCATTTAAATCTTGAGCACTGATTTTTTTTCTTACAAACTGAGTTTGATTATCAAACTGTTCATCATGTTCAAACCCATCTCATCCTTCTTTCAAGTGAGTTATCCATTCATAAATTGCTAATTTCTCTTAGGGAATGAGCACTGTAAACTTTTCTCAAAGCACTTAATGCTCTCAGTTTTTCAACAAAGTTTTACCATAGATTTGACATTAGTTGTTGCTTCAATTTCGACAGAATTCATGCCTGCTGTAAAGAGGGTTGTCTTTAAGTTAAATGTTTTCAATCTATTATGTCAAAATACCACACTGTAGGTGAAAACTGTGACCATAGAATTTCATTAGCACCAAGCTTTTCTTCTCAAATGAATCATTGTTCATGATTTGTGAAAGGAAATAAATTCAAATGTATTTTAAAACCTTTACTACACTGCAGGTGAAAATTGTTGCTGTAGAATTGTCTCCCTTTGCTACACTAGGCACATTCCGTCAATTTGAGATGGTTGCTATAAATAAACACTTATCAACTGTTATTTTCGGTATTTTAAGCTGGAAATCGCCTAGTACTGCTTTGGAACAAGGTTAAACTTCCGTTTTCCAGCACCATTTTGAATTCTTCTAGACTCTACATGAAGTGTAACACCAATTAAACCCATGTTAATTTTTTCGCAATCTTTTGTAAACAAAAATGGCGACCTCAATATCCAACAAAGCCTTTATTCAGGAGTTTTCTTTGATTAGGACTCTGATGATGATTGATGGTGAAATGGACAAAGATGATAACCATGCTAGTGACATGGAGGAAAGCAATATTACCACCAGCAGCTACTATCATCCATGCCTGACTAATTTTATGGGAGCAACTGGTGACCATCGATATAACTGATAGCCTTTCTGAAGGTGAATTATTTTGTCTATTTATAAACAACAAAATAATGACTTTATTTGTCAATGAGCAAATAAATATTATGTTGGTGCAAAAATAATGTCGTTTCTCTAATATGAGTCCGGTGAAAGAAAAAGCAAACAAATGCTGGTGTCTTCTCATATGTAAACATGAGGAAACATGTCACTTTTTTGACAAAATGAAAGCCTTCTTAGCAATTCTGCTTCTTTTAGCACCCCCAGAACTCCACAAGGAGTAATAAAAGTTAAAGTATGTTGAATTATTTATGTATTTTTTAATGTATTTGTTTATATTTCAGTTTTTATTTCATGTTTCAATTTTTTTGTGCTTTCAAAATGTCAAAACATGCCTGCAAAACATAATGCATTACATAAGGCATTACGTCAAAATATTAGTCATTCATTCTTTTATTAGTGTACAAAAATTAAAACCTATATGCATAATACAAAGAAAATTATAACCATTTTAAAATAGTAGGTGTTCATGTTTTTGCACCCTCAAAAAAATGCAGTGGCAGGGGGAACAATTCTAGAAAGAAATTAGCATGGTAATGATTAAACTGAAGTATTTTCAATCTATTATGTTAAAATACCCTTGGTTCATAAAGGTTTTATACATAAGTTCAAGTTTACTTGGAAAAGGGGAACAACAATCTTGTTGATCTCCATTTTCCAATGTCCCATTATAGGCATTAGTATATCTGTGATAAACTAACACCATAGCACAATGGATGGAGGGACTCGAATAGCTGAAAGAAATGAATACCAAATATGCATGGTGCAGCAGTTGAAGAATCTACTCAGGTTGTCTGTTTCACAAAATAGCAGTTCTTGAAGAGAAGATGTCTAAATTGAAATTCCTGTAATATGAAATGAATGGGGATGATTTTACCCTGTGTATCTGGCAGAGTTGGTTCTTAGCTGTGCAGGTCGGAACTGGTGGAACTAATGAATGCAACTTGTTAGAAGATTTTCTCATAGAAAGAAGAGTAGATAAGCAATCGCCTTGCAAAATTGCATCTGTGGGTAAAAGGGTTGTAAAGTGGAAAATTATTCATCACCAACAAGGCCTCATAAATGCTTTTGAACTATGTCAAGGCTGAAAAGTGAGGACTGGGGAGCTCCAACCCAGCAGTACTCCCTTTTTGGTTTGATCTGGCTCTTGTCAAAATGGAGGGTATTTTGATTTGGTTTGGTTTATGGCATATCAACCTCAATGGTTTATTTAATGCCGACAAGATTTTTATTGCTGGTAATATATCTTTTTTTTCCAAAATGCATTGCTGGAAATATTTTTTCTAAAAATGGATTGCTGGTAATAATGTATTGCTGGTAATAATTTTTTCTTCAAAAATCCATTGCTGGCAATATTTTTACAAAAATGGATGCTTCTGCTATATATTTGATAAAATCTAAAGAAGAATATGCAATGTTATTGGTCCTGATCTGACATCTTGCCTTCGTTCACTTTCCCAACACCATAACATAGCTTCCCTGTGTCTTTTCTATCATTGTAATTGTTCTGATGAACTTTCCTCTGTGGTACTTTTGTATGCAATTTGTCGCTCTACATTTGATAGGGTTGACTATCGATTTCTGGAGGCTGTTCTTTCTGTTGGCATTTTCAGGCCGTGCTTTTGCACCTGGATCAGACTTCTGTATGCGTCTCCCTGAATACTGGTGGAAGTGAATGGGGTTCAAGCTAAGCATTTCATATTGGCTGTTGACTTTTGCCTTTGCTGTATGTTCTTGCATTGGAACTTTTCCTTTGCAAGTTAAAGACAAATCTGGTCCTATGCAGAATTCCCCTACCTGGTGCTATCACCTTGGCCAGGTACTTTAACTATGCTGATGAAATTTCAGTTTTGTTGAACAGAGCAAAAATTGACAAAGTCAATAAAAATATCAGAGTGTATGAGATGTCAGAAGCCAAGAACAACCATGATAAATCTGTTGGTTTGCGATTTAGGTGCATAGAAGGGAGTTTATCTTCCCTGGACTTTCCTCTGGACAGATGGGCTGGTCAAGATACTCAGCATCCGTTTCAGTCCTGATCTCCTATTGGAAATGAATTGGTCAAAGTTTCAGGGGAAGGTCAAAGTCTCAGATTTTTCTGTGGTGTCAGAGGAATCTTTCTTTAAAAGGGGAGGGAAGAATTATGTGCCTTGCACATCTACCTGATTCTCTTTTATTGACTATACATACTTCCATTTCTGTATACCCCACCAATGGGTTTAGTTAAAGTTTTGTTCTCCTTTTGTGGGGGCAAGGCTCCCAATGTAGTTCAGAAGATCTATTAACTCCACACTTCTAAAGGCAGTCTGGGTATGTCTAACATTGAAATTTGTCAGTATATGCTTCACCTCGAATGTTCCAGCAATCAGATGGTGAGGGCGAATTCTGGAAGGAAGGTACCTGTAAGAACTTCCAATCCCCAAGAAGTGTGTACACATGCAAGGAGGAGGCCCAAGATGATGCTCCTCCTGTTGTAAATGTCGGATTGCTCTCAATCACCTCTTACAGGTGACAGATGGCATTTCCAATGTTTAGGCATTATTCTGTAAGGCATTATATCATGTATTGGGGTCCATTCAAGATGATCTGACAGGTGAGCTTGGTCTAATGAGGCAGGAGGCTTGTTCCATAAGACCTTGGGTGCTGGTTTTGAAATGCCTCACTAAAGTCAAGATTAGGCCAGAAAAGTGATGACTATTTCTATCAGAATTTGCCAAAAACTGAGTGAGTGTTGCACGTCTGTGTTGAGAGAAAGGAGCTGACTTTGAATGTCATTTTGATGCCAGTTGAGAACTCTGTGTTGAACATTGGTAACCCTGTCCAAAATATGGTAGTTTAGGTTTGTTTTATCATTCCATCAAGTTAACTTTGCTAGAGGATGTATGCTCATTGGTCTCTTTTATTTCTGTCCTCACTTTCTTTAGTTTAATTCCCAATCCACTCCACACCCCCATGTGTTAGGTGACAGAGATGTTGGGGTGCTTTTTGTTTTATTGAGTGTGTATTCCATATTTTTCTTTGTGTGCGGATGAGTGAGTGTTTGGTCAAATGCTTGTTCTTAATTATTAGGTTGGTGCAAAAATAATGTCGTTTTCTCACATATGTTACTATGCGAGAAAACGACATTATTTTTGCACCAACCTAATACTTAGTCCCGCATTAATTTTGTCCAGTTAACTGTTTTTTCTGCGACAATTAAGGATTGGTGGTGGCGGTGGTGGTGGTGGTGGTGGTGGTTTGGTATTACTATTACTATTTTCTTTAGTTTCATGTATATAAATTGTATTCATTGTAAATATTCATTGTGGTTTCATTTTTAAAATGTTATTTTTACTCCCTCACCCCAGACAAATTGTACATATGGGGACTAGTTATGACTACTCAAAGACTTTGAGGTATTATGGTGTCAAGAATGGTAAGTAAGAATGTGTTGTTTTCATGTGAGGGATACTGTGGTATGTTTGGGTCAGTAATTGTGGCTAGCTATGTTTAAGATAAGACAGTGTGAAGACCAGCATTCTCCTATCTCCTCTTTTGGCCTCGTAGTACATTTTTGTATTGGAACAAAATATTACTTTCTGCTATGGTACCTAAACTTTATGAATTTAAACTTATGAATTTGGTGGCAAGATCTCATCATTTTACAATTGAATTGGCTAGATGTAACTGTAAGTTCTATGCTAACAGTTAACTTCTCTCACATTTCACACTTGTGGAAGCATTTTTATTTTTCAGTTTACTATCATCTTCAAAAATTTTAATGCAAAATCAATTGATATTTTCTGTCATCTAATTCTAGTTTTTTTATTGTTCTCCAGAGTTTTTTTTTTTCTCATATTCTCTGACACTCTCTCTTATTGGCATTATGGCTTTGCTTGGGCTGAAAGGATTGAAATCATTATTCAATGCAAGAGGCCTCTTTGAGAGAACAGCCATTCATCATGGAATGGGAAAGTTCAGTGTTTGCTTGCAGATGATGAAATGTTACTAGCTTGGTTTTTGGAGATATTAAATGCTACAAGAGAGTTTTGTTACCCCCCTTGATCTGTTAGGGAGAGATCAGCTGCCAGGCTAGAGGTGCACCCATACACTCTTGTATGATTTGCATAGACATTTATTCATGATCTGAGCATGTTCTTAGGAATAGAGTAATGAGAGGCTAGCAACCTTGTTTTGTAGGGTTGAAAAATAATACATCACCTAAAAGACAGTGTAAATGCTTTTGAAGGTTGTGCAGCTCCAGTCAAAATATGACAGCAATACCTGACTTTGGGTTTGACATGGCTCTTGTAAAGATAGATTAATGCAGAAGGAGTTAGGTACTATTAAGGAGCGGTATGAGGAACCAATCATTTTCCCACTATCTTTAGTGATGGATCATATACATGAGTTCCACTTGAGGCCCCAAAAGATGTTCCAGGAGCTTCGTTGAGAGAAGACCAGTTCATCATGATAGGTGAACATTCAGGTTCTGCTCAGTGATGATGAAATTGGAGGAATACAAAAGGTGATTATTACCCTATGGCAGAGTTAAGTCACATGGACCACATTATGGTCATTTAGTGATGTCACTTTATAGTGACAAGAGTGGCCAGTCATTGTTTACAGCAGCCAAACCAAGCAGTTGCTATTTGATCCTGTGTCAAGGCACTTGAACTGAGGCTAAATCTGCCTCCTCCAGCAAATGCTACAATTTAGAAGTTCATGGTGCTATTGTGACACTGTTTAATGCTGGAAAATAACGGTTAAAAATATAATGAAGGTTAAACTGATCAGCTACAATGAAGAAAATTAAAGATTTTAATTTTAAGAAGAAATTAAGATTCTCAGAGAATGAGAATTGTGGGAGGGATAATATTATGATAAAGCAATGTGACAAATTTGAGAGACACTGGAGATAATTGAAATAGGCTGACTCAGTCAGGAAAATGGTCAGAGAACCTGAAGCTGAGAACAATAGCGTCTTAAGTTTATAAAATGAGAAAGTGCATAAAATGTAATTTTGCAAATAGGCAATCTTGACAATTGATGAATGATGGTAATTAAAAATGCTGGTTATCAAAGCACAATAGAAAGGAGATGGGCAAGAAATAGGAATGAAGAATAATATTCTCAGATATGATGAAATTGTGAAATGCCATTTTGGCATTGATGTATGATGGGCATTAAAAAAGTGTTGATTCAGCATATGGAATGTCCAGCATCAACAAAGGTATGATATGTCATCCAGAAATGGAGAACAGAGATTCTTTGTAAACAAGTATAGAATTTAGGGAATGGCTGATCAAGAAGGGCCATGTGTTCAATACCAGAATTTTGATAAGCTGAAAGTAAGACTTGCGTAAGCAAATTTCCGAATGATAATTTTAAATCTTAATTATGACAAGCCGGAAAACCCTAGGTAAGCAAAATGTTGAGGAGATAAGGTCTTCTAATTGATGAAGTAAATTGAGTCATGCCAAGACAACTGAGAAGCCATTGGCTGGTGGGTGCCACTAAGACAACAGGAAATGTGGAGAATTTATTAATGCCCTTCAAAAGGTATTAGTATAAGATGCTGATAGATGAGAGGAGTATGGACAGATCAATATCCTGTGACCATACCCAGTGAAAGAGGAGGTTGTATCAAAATTGCAAGTGTAAGCAATTTTAAACAATAGACCTTTGTTGGATTTAGAGGACTCACCAAGACTCCAGCCTGTCCTACCCATATAAGCAAATGCATGAGGCCAAGAAGAGAGTTCCCTTTGGAGTTCATCTCACAGATTATTCCAGAGTCCATATTGAAAACTGACCAGCTCACCGAGACTGCCCACATGATTTCTGCCAAGTACAAGAACTCTGGCTTTGAAGAAAAACTACATCAAGACCAAGAAGTAATCTTCATCTTTGTTCCAACAAAGTTAATCTGAAAAGCACCTCAAAGTTAACACTGAAAAACAGAACAAATTAACATCAAAAAACAGAACACAGATAATGCCAAAAAGCAAAATTGCACTATTGCCAAAACAGAATGAACTTCATATTGAAAATAGAATTTCATAGTCCAGCTCTAAGAATTTGCCCAAGTGTCACACTCATTTAAGATGGGTTTGGACAATAATTGTTGTAAACCAAAGAACCGATATAAAAGGTGAACTTTGTTACTTATTAAATGCATATCATATTTTGTTTTATTTTTCATTTTTTTTATTTGCATCTTCACCTTAGTGGATTGACTTGATACCAAAGATTCCAACAGCAGCTGAACCTGACCGTCCTGTGATTAAAAATTCACAACATGGGATAGGACAAAGGTTGGGACTGAACAGGTTACATCGATAACTTACTGCGGCATCATACATCCTAGATGTGCTTGAGGGCTTGGGTGCTACACATTTGGATCCAACCAATGACCTCAGAACCCAGAAGGTGGTACATTATTGATCCCATGACCAAAGGCAGCTGAATGTATCACATTATTGGTGACTGTGACCAAGGATCAACCCCCAGAAAGTGTCACACCATTTCCTTTTGGGAATATATCTTCCCCAGAAAGAAATTCCAGCTTGCAGTCCTCATTTAAGGAAAACCCAAGACTCGCTGTTTCACTTTCATGGAATATGTCCTCACCTGAGACATAGTAGATGAAATCAGCCCATTTGAATCTGGAGTCCGAAACAAGAATTTTCCAGATACAGAAGTATTTCCATAGTATATGTAAAACACTTCCTTTTTGTTTCTCCTTAGCCCCTGCTTACTGTGTAGATATACTGTTCTCCATGTGGGATACATATATATATATAGTTTTGTGTATGTCTTAGTGGTATAAAATCTCTCTGAGAACAAAATATGTTTGTCAATCCTTTTCTTTTCCACCATTTCATTCTGACTGTAAAATTCAATGTTGTTATATCATGGATATAATAATGCCCATAATAGTGGAAATAGAATAAATCTTTCTTCCAAGTCTCTCCTCTTGTTATAATATGCTATTAACTTGGGTTTTGGAGGTAGTGAATGTTACAAGCCAGTTTTTATTCCATTGAGATGTTAAAGACAGTTCAGAAGCAAAAACATTTGCCAGGCTAGAGAGGCACCCAAACTCTATTGTATGATCTGCCTAGATATTTACTATCGATCTGAGCATGTTGCTGCTGTTGCCGGTGTTCATGTAATGCTGAAAAGAAAAGTCCTCAATTAATACTGACAGAAGACTTTGTTCCTTTGCTGACATTAGACAAGATCTACATCTATACTTACTGAAAAGGACCTCCATATCTACTGGTTTTGTGGTGTATATCGTTCCAAGTGACAGTGTTGTTCATGTTGGTTGTTTTGGAGGTGCCCACAGTGAAAATTAATTTCTGAAGAAAGGCTTTCTGAAGCATTTTCAAGACAGTTTCTCCTTCCTTATTAGCTGGTAGATAAGCAATCCTACTTGTGCCATAGAATCTCTTTCCAGGATTGGGATGTCCCTTCTGAATGACAATGGAAACATACAACACATTCAAAAGAAATTTTCAAAAAAAATTTCTTTACATTAAATACGCAGCAATTTTCAAAAATTAATCTTAAAAATCTAAAAAGATTAATCTCAGACAATTTCTAAATATTATCATATATTTTTCCAAAAGTAAACATTCAGAATTTTTTCAAAAGTTAAATCTTTAAACGTTTCTTTAAGAAAAAAAACAACAGAAATTTTAAGAAGTTTTTCACAGAATATTACATTTATCCATTTGTAAAATTAAAAAATGTTTAGTATGCATCAAGGTAAACGGGTCCTCCCCACCTGGAAAATTTGCACAACACAATCTTTCTTTTATCAGTTCCCTTCTATTTAGATATTTGTTACATAAAAGTAATCTTTGTAAATATCAAGTCTCAGGAACCTTCACACCATAGAATAGTTGCACAACACTTTTCTCATCTCTCATCCCTATAAGAAATCTTCCTATTTCTAAACCCTGTAAGAAATCTTCCCATTTCTAAACCCTATAAGAAATCTTCCCATTTCTAAACCCTATAAGAAATCTTCCCATTTCTAAACCCTATAAGAAATCTTCTCATCTCCAAGCACTATAAGAAATTTTCTCATCTCTAAGCCATACAAGAAATCTTCCTATTTATAAGCCCTATAAGAAATCTTCCTATCTCTAAACCCTATAAGAAATCTTCCCATCTCCAAGCACTATAAGAAATTTTCTCATCTCTAAGCCCTATAAGAAATCTTCCTATCTAAGCCCTATAAGAAATCTTCCCATTTCTAAACCCTATAAGAAATCTTCCCATTTCTAAACCCTATAAGAAATCTTCCCATCTCCAAGCACTATAAGAAATTTTCTCATTTCTAAGCCATACAAGAAATCTTCCCATCTCCAAGCACTATAAGAAATTTTCTCATCTCTAAGCCCTATAAGAAATCTTTCCATCTCTAAGCCCTATAAGAAATCTTCCCATTTCTAAACCCTATAAGAAATCTTCCCATTTCTAAACCCTATAAGAAATTTTCTCATCTCTAAGCCATACAAGAAATCTCAAGGCTAAGACCTATAAGAAATCTTCCTATCTCTAAGCACTACAAGAAATCTCATCTCTAAGCTTTATAAAAATTTCATTTCTAAGCCCTATAAGAAATCTTCCCATTTCTAAACCCTATAAGAAATCTTCCCATCTCCAAGCACTATAAGAAATTTTCTCATCTCTAAGCCCTATAAGAAATCTTCCTATCTCTAAGCCCTATAAGAAATCTTCCCATTTCTAAACCCTATAAGAAATCTTTCCATTTCTAAACCCTATAAGAAATCTTCCCATTTCTAAACCCTATAAGAAATCTTCCCATCTCCAAGCACTATAAGAAATTTCCTCATTTCTAAGCCATGCAAGAAATCTTCACATCTCCAAGCACTATAAGAAATTTTCTCATCTCTAAGCCCTATAAGAAATCTTTCCATCTCTAAGTCCTATAAGAAATCTTCCCATTTCTAAACCCTATAAGAAATCTTCCCATCTCCAAGCACTATAAGAAATTTTCTCATCTCTAAGCCATACAAGAAATCTCAAGTCGAAGACCTATAAGAAATCTTCCCATCTCTAAGCACTATAAAAATCTTCCCATCTCTAAGCCCTACAAGAAATCTCATCTCTAAGCCTTATAAGAAATCTCATTTCTAAGCCCTATAAGAAATCTTCCCATCTCTAAACCTTATAAGAAATCACATTTCTAAGCCCTATAAGAAATCTTCTCATCTCTAAACCTTATAAGAAGTCTTCTCATCCCTAAGCCCTATAAGAAATCTTCCCATTTCTACATCAGATAAGAAATCTCTCTATTTCTACATGATATAAGAAATCTTTCTATTTCTAAGTGATATAAAAAATTTCCCATCTCTATGCAATATAAAATATCTTCCGGTCTTTAAGCCATATAATAAATTTTCCAAAATCTAAGCCATATAATACATCTCTCTAAGTTATATAATAGATCTTCCCACCTCTACACTTGATTATAAAACTTCCCATGCTGAAGCTATATAATAAAGCTTCATATCTGTAAACCCTATAATGAATATTCTTATCTCTACACTAGATATTAAATCTTTTCTACTTTAAACTATATAATAAATTTTCTAATCTCTACACCATATAATAAATCTTCCCAATTCTACTCTATATAATAAATCACTACATTATATAATAAATTTTCCCATCTGTAAGCTATATAATAAATGTATATTTATTCTATATAATAAATCTTCCTATTTCTCAGCCCTATAATAAATCTTACCATCTTTGCTCCATATATTTCTCATCTCTGCACCATATAATAAATCTTCCCATATCTATACCATATAATAAATCTTCACATCTATTCACTATATATAAATCTTTCCATTTCTAAGCCATATAATAAATCTTTCCTTCTATACTTCTTATAATTAAGAACTATTAATAAATATTATACAACTGAACTTTTGGTTACCTTTTGGTTACCATCGGGTATGTAATATTCCAAAACATATGTTCCACAACCTGAAAATCCTGGCAAAGAAGAATGGATTTCTTTTCTGACTGACATTCTTCCTGGAGGTTGTTGTCCACTTATTTGGCCATAAACTGTCTGGCAAACTGGACAGCTATGTCCGACTGCAGAGAAGCTGCGGTCAATGCAAGCAGAACAGAATGAATGCCCACACTTGTCCAAGGTTTTTTTGCCTGTAAAATCACAGAGGCAAATTGGACAGATGTCATTTGTTTCTGTTTCATCAGGCATATCCACATCCATGGTTGTCTCTTCAGCTGTTGCTACTGTTGGAGCTGAAATTGTCTGGTCATTGGTTTGATGACCAAATGCTGGATTTTGAGGCTGACCTAAACTGTTGAAAGAAAAGAAATAATTTACACATGCATTAAAACCTATAATATATTTAAAAATACATAATAAAATTTTAAAATATATATATATTAAATACAATATAATATAATTATTATAATAAATATAATGGATCTACTTAGTCAAAATAAAAAAATATATAATCATAATAAATTTTACAAAATTATAATAAATTTTATATAATCATAATAAATTTTACAAAATCATAATAAATTTTATATAATCATAATAAATTTTACAAAATCATAATAAATTTTATATAATCATAATAAATTTTACAAAATCATAATAAATTTTATATAATCATAATAAATTTTATACAGTCATAATAAATTTTATATAATCATAATAAGCCTACATGGAAGCCAACAATCTGCCACTGGGTGGCATGCCACTAGCATTTACTGCTGTTGGCATGTTTGTCTTGGCAATGTTACATCAAGGGTGACTGCTAGAGGCCCACCAGTGGCTGCTACTGGAAGACCGCTAGTGTTGCCATCAACAACCCACTAGCAGGTAACTAGTGGCTTGTGTGTAGCAAAATTTTACATAATCATAATAAATCTAATATAATTATAATATAATATTAAATACAATATACATCTCATATGACTAAATACAATATACATATGATATATATTATAATACATAAACTATATATAGAATAATATATATATACAACATATATATAATTACATATACAATATATATAATATTAAATACAATATACATATTCATATATATATTTTATAATATATATATGCTGGATTCTTAGACACACTTAAACTGTTTAAAGATAATAAATAGCTCCTTTATTCTTTTTTGTCATTTTTGTGCAATTTTTAGTGAATTTGTACAATATCCACTGCAATCAGAAAAAAATAATTTTTTTTCGCAAAATTATTTTTATTTTATTATAGACTCACTTAAAAGCTGCATGTTGTATGGACTTCTAAGTTAGCTCCTGCAGAGAGCTAATTGGGCCGCCAACTAAAAACTAAAGGAACCTCTGTAATGATAATTTTGAAGAAATAACGTTGAATTCTTCAATTCACTCCATGAAACTTTAAAACCTCACTTTAACTCTTATTTGGTTTATAAGTCCAATTCATGCCAAAAAGACCAATTTGGGTCAAAAGTTTGATTTAGGTCAAAAATTGAGTTCTTCAAATCATAAACTCTACAAAACTTCAAACCCTCAAGTCATGAAACCTTTCACTTTATCTCTGATTCCTTGGCATTTTGAAGAAATAAAATTAATTTCCTCAATCCACAAAATTTTGGACATAATTTAAACTGAATTCAAACAAAAAACCTAAATTCATAAAGTTTTTGTGTTACTTTAAACTCAGTATAAATTAAAAACTTAAAATCACTAATTTTTTTTATTATTTTAAAATATGAATTTTTAACTGTTCCCTTCTCATCTAGACAGAAATCCTAATGCTGGATATTCAAGCACCAGATGAAGCAAAGATTTTCAGTCTTTGGGTTATCCTGATTCCAAAAAGTTATAATATATCTATATAGAGCAAGTGTGGCACAAGTTAGAAGGATTTCAGACAAACAGATGAATAGTCAGAATTTGTTATTTATTTTAATATAGATTAATTATTCCAGATCATGGTTATCAAAAAGGAAAATATTTTTATTAAATTTTATAACAGTTAATAGAAGATTCCAGTTTGAGCTGTACATTTACTGTAAATTGATCACTCTATACAAGCAAAAACAAATATATTCAGTGGACATAATTTCTTATAATGTAAAAAAAATCAATAATTTTAAAAAAAATTCCTATTTGGTATATTACATATCTGGTTCTGTCTGGTTCATTACATCTACTAACTTGGGAAAGACATGAATCCATCTCTTCCTCTCAGGAATTGCATCCTATTTGCCTTTGTTGGCAACAAGTGTAGAAGAAAAATTCTGTATTTAAACTAGCCTGAAGACTCTTCTCCCTCAGCTATTGGTTGAATAACAGGAAAGACTGGGTTGGCTGGAAACCAGTCTACTGCAGAAAGAAATGACGACCTACTGCAGGAAAACCTTCTGCCTAGTCGGCCATGAATCAAAAGAGACATGATCGCACAAGCATATATCATGTATCATTTAACTGACTGACTGACTCTGGTACAGCTGGTGCATCTTACCCCCTGAATGTTTCATTAGATAAGGTACTGCGATTAATCATTTTATTTAATTTTTCTTGTGTTCATACAAGTGTTTTCTTTTTTAGACACAAAGTCTGTAATAGCTGTTCTGCATATCCGAGCACTTTTGGATATTCTTTTAGCCATTAGCAAGGACAATTTTTATTTTGTATTTTTAACTTTATATAACTGTCTGACGTTATAGGAATGTTTTATATTCTAGACATGGTTAAAATTGTGATCATGTTTATAGTTAATGTTATATATATATATATATATATATATATACAGTTGCGGCCAAAATGTTCAGAACGGCATTGTTTTCATCAGAAAAGTAGGTATAATTTTTTATCAAAGTTGTTTTATATTCTATATATTCTATAATTTTCTTGGACAATAAATACAATATTAATTGTTACTGTCTGAGATTTTGGTGTAATTTGAGAGGATAATACAAAAGTTATGGATGATTTAGTGATTTACTGCAAAACCCATGGTGGCCAAAATGATCAGAACAGCTGAAAAAAAAAAAAAAAAAAAAAAAATCAAAAATGACAGAGAATACTGGAATTATTTAATATTTAGTGTGAAGCCCTTTAGCATCACTCACACTTTGACATCTTCGACTGCATGAGGAAATTAAATTTTCAACACTTAGAGGCAACAGTCTCTTTCATGCTAGATGTAATCGTCAGGCCACTTTTATATTTACACATGCTCTATCTCAGATATTGAGCACTTTATCTCATAAATATATCACATCTTAAGACTATATTTCTTCATATATATATATATATATATATATATATATATATATATGCACAGGGTGTGATGGATAAATAATGGAACTCCTTATAATAAAAAAGGGAAAAATCCATATCACTGACTACAAACATGGTCACAATGTGCTGACAAGAGGGATTGTTGCCCAAATACACAAATATATATATATATATATACTAGCTTAAAAGCTGCCCTATTGGATGACATTTAAGCTAGCTCCTGTAGAGAGCTCTTAATTGGGCCTTCAAAACAATACACCAGCAGGAGTAAATGCAATAGGCAACAATAAACTACAGAAGAACTCAAAATTGATTGCTGCATTTAAATATTGCATTAATATTTAAGCTTACTTTTTAAAAGTAAAATCATAATTCTTCTGATGCCACTTAATTTAAAAACAATTTGATGTATGTAGGTCCTTACTTTTTGTAAAAACAATTATTTTTAATTTATGGGTGGCTCTCACTGGATCTTGCAATTAATTTTGATTGTTTCCAAATTTATTTCCAAGTTATAAAAATTGTTATCGTACAAAAAATTTGTAAATAAATCATTGAAAATAGTCATAGTAATCAAAACTTGGGAATCCAAAATTTCAGGATGGTGGGTCCTGAAATTTGATGTATCAAAAATACTTTTACAAACTTTGCGGGTCGGTTCCTCATGCCAAAAACAAGGACAGATGTTTATATAAACATATGTCTGCAAATCCTTCATTTTTGAATTATTAAGTTTGAAGAAAGTTTACAGTAGTTGGTGCTGTATTGCCATGTAGACTCAGCAATATTTTTCATTTGTGTACATTTGTGGATAGACTGTCTTTAATGTTTAACATGTATGGTAGCAAGTTAACTGTTCTATTTAACAATAGCAGGATATTCATATAGGGAGCAGGCAGATATGATACTGAGGAAGGTGTTGGTTAGGTCTAAATTAACACTTTCCTTACTTACACTGAAGCAACCTCGTTAATTACTAGGAGTAGATAGGTTTGCTTATTGTCCTGTTCACACTTTTCCATATACTGAACAGGAGTAGAGATTTATCCCTTGTTTCCTGTTTAGAATTAGGTTTCCAGTTGTTTTCTAAAGTCTTATCATCCTTTTCACTCAATATGTTTAGATGAACATTTGTCCTTGTTTTGGTGTGAGGAACCTGGCCCCAAAGATTTTAAAAGTATTTTTGAAAGATCCTGTATATGTGTAAAGAATTACTGCATCTATTTTTAATCTAATATTTTTATTACTTTAAATGTTATTATAATGTTACCATCCTGGCTAACTTAGTTGACTTCAGGCTCTGGGATTTTACAATTTAGGTAAACCCCACACTAACAAAATTAGATGTCATATACTAATATGTTAAATAGTTTCAGTATCCTAACTTAGGAGGAGTTAATTTATACCAAAGAAGGCATGAAACATACTAATTATTAAATCCAGAAGCTAGCACCAAACTTTTCACCTATAGTGTAAATCTGAAAGATTATGAATTTAGTGATTGATCAACAACTTGTCATGATTGATGATGGTGATATCTCATGATTCTGGAAATAAAGATCTGAAATTTCCTCACTCTAAAAACAACTTTTCCATCAGTGATGGTTCATGATGAAAATGATGATGTTTCATGATTCTAGAAAAAAGATCTGAAATTTCCTCACTCTTAAAAACGCCCTTTCCATCAGTGATGGTTCATGATGATAATGATGATGATGCTTCAGGATTCTAGAAAAAAAATCTGAAATTTCATCATTCTAAAAACAACCATTCCATCAGCGATGGTTCATGATGATGATGATGATGATGATGATGATGTTTCATGATTCTAGAAAAAAGATCTGAAATTTCCTCACTCTAAAAACACCCTTTCCATCAGTGATGGTTCATGATGATGATGATGATGTTTCAGGATTCTAGAAAAAAGATCTGAAATTTCATCATTCTAAAAACAACCGTTCCATCAGTGATGTTTCATGATGATGATGTTTCAGGATTCTAGAAAAAAGATCTGAAATTTCATCATTCTAAAAACAACTATTCCATCAGTGATGGTTCATGATGATGATGATGATGATGTTTCATGATTCTAGAAAAAAATCTGAAATTTCATCATTCTAAAAACAACTGTTCCATCAGTGATAGTTCATGATGATGATGATGATGATGTTTCATGATTCTAGAAAAAGATCTGAAATTTCCTCACTCTAAAAAGACCCTTTTCATCAGTGATGGTTCATTATAATGATGATGATGATGTTTCAGGATTCTAGAAAAAAGATCTGAAATTTCTTCATTCTAAAAACAACCGTTCCACCAGTGATGGTTCATGATGATGATGATGATGATGATGTTTCAAGATTCTAGAAGAAAATCTGAAATTTCCTCACTCTAAAAATACCCTTTCCATCAGTGATGGTTCATGATGATGATGATGATGTTTCATGATTCTAGAAAAAAAATCTGAAATTTCATCATTCTAAAAACAATTTTCCACCAGTGATGATTCATGATGATGATAATGATGATGATATTTCATCATTCTAGAAATAAAGATCTAAAATTTTTATCACTCTAAAAATAAACATTTCCACCACAAGCAAAAAGCTATAGTAATAAGATCAATACAGATGTATCTTCTTCATTCTATGAAAATCCAGAGTTGACAGTTTCAAAAGCTTCCCTTAACCACACAATTCTGAGAACAATTATGAACGAGTAAACCAAAATTTTAAAAGAAACGAAAAGAGACAATAACCCTGAGAATATTTAAAACACGCAAAACCAATATTGTAAATAACATTCATGAAAATAAAAATACACATTCTTGTCATTACTTTCAACACATGTCTCAAAGTCTTATTGTTGTATGTTTTATGCATTTCATTTTTTTTAGTATAAAAAAAGAGAGAAAAGTAATCCTTTATCAACAACTAATACATGTAACACAGGGTAACTTAAATTAACAACCCAAGAATCCACAAACTCATCAATAATTTATTTGTACCAATCCATTTTTAGTAGGAGTTTCAAAATTCTAATGGTAGTAGTAATTTTAACTCTTTCCTTATAAAGAAACATTCAGAATTCATTGACTGAGCAGCCAATGCTACTTCTGGTTGAAATTTTTCAGGAAAACAAGTTTCTCAAGTCCACTGTTACCATCCTTTCCAGTATTGATAGGGGCTTTTCTTCCTAACCTTTTGTTTGAAGTTGTGTGGAATGTCAATATATTGATTATGTCCTCATTCTTTGACACATATGACATCCATTTTAGTTGTTGCCACTGTTGGAAGTCCTCAAGTGATTCAATCTTTTTTATCTAGTACATTTCTTTGTTTGTGACTCTGTAACACCAATTCACAAAGTTTGAAAAAGGATGGTCCTGGCTAATACCTGCAGGCTTCACCCACTTGAAAACAATTTTTAATCATTGATCCGAGAAAGTGGCTATATATCACTTTGAGTTTAGATATTTCTGAATGAGTTTGGCATCATGTATGACATCTTTAGGGAATTTTAGATCAAATGAGGCTATTTAGAGACAGGACTTGTAGATTAATGTTTTGGTTTTGTAGCAACTTGTGGTGTTGTGTAAAACTATCCCTAGCTATACTAAATTTCCTTATCTTCTCTACTAAATTTGTTATAACTGATACATACGCCAAAGTATTTGAAATTTTATGATGGATTTAGTGTATGTGCCATTATTCCTTTCATTCCAATTCCACATAATAATTTCTGTTTTGGAAAGGTTTATCTTGAGTCCTGTTTCTTGAAGAACATAGTAGCAGATATTGATTTTTTGTTTAAGGTTACTTTTATGCTAGCTACGAATACCTGTCATCGACATAGTCCCCCAACAATGACCTTGGGAGGGAAAACAGAAAGGCTCTTTGCTATTAATAGATTTGTTTGGGATGTGGTTTGGAATGATTAAATCAGGGTTTAGCAATCCCTGGTCCCTGGGTCACATCAGGTCCATGAAGGATTTTTGTCCAACCAGTGTTGGATTTTTGTCCAACCTACCAGCTTAACCAAAGAGCAAAGACCAAGATAATTCTTACTTTCAGGATCTAGAGGGGATTTTGCATTTTTTTTTGGACATCACAATCCACATAAACACTTTGAATCTTGAGCTTCAAGGAAAGAACAAGTTTATATTTGAGACATCTGGTCAGATCATTACTTCTGAAAGAAAACTTTGTGTGAATCACAACTTTAGGAAGGAAATGACTCTCATTTTCCTAATCTACAAAATCATAAGAGAAATATAATAACAGATATACTTTGTGAGTTCTCTTCAGGATTTGAGAAGCAAGTTTTTCTCCCATTTCGCTGACTTCTGGCAATTTGGAAACCAATTTAAATTATTCGATAACATATGTAGCAAGTGACAGAAAAATATCAGTAAGTGTTAATCGACTTACAATGTGACAAATTTTTTAAACAAAATTTAATTCCGAATCCACTGTTTACTTCTACAAGAAACATGTTTTGACAAGTGGAAAATCTAAACGCCTACTGAATAATGTGAAAATAATGGCATCATTATTTGAAAGTACATATACTTGTGAACAACTTTTTTTCAAAAATGAAATATACTAAAATTCATTTAAGAACAAAGTTGGGTGATGACCACCTGGATGATGTTTTCGACCTGGCATCAGCAAATATTTCACCTGATACGGAAAAGTTGTTGAAAAATAAACAAAACAAGTGTCTCGTTAATTTACTATCACTTACTGTATTTCATTATTAGTAAGAAATTTGCAGTTTTTGTTAATTGTGTTAGTTGTTATACTTTTTTCCTTCTGTAAAATAAGGAACCATGTTTAAATAATATAAAATAATTTTTTCTTTAAACCCCCAGACCAAGGCAGCTTTTTGGATGGAGTGGTCTGAGATTGGGACAATTTATTATACTCAGTTATATTATGTGCCATGCATAATACAAGCTTAGGCGATCATGTTTTCTTTTAATACATGACTGATGAGGCAGATTTTTTTCCCGTAGTAGGTTGCCATTTCTTTCTGCGGTAGACCAGTTGCCATCCAAGGCTATAAAATTCGGTCTGTCCTGTTATTTACCCATAGCTGGGGGGAGAAAAAGAGGATTCATACCTTTTCCATGGGTATTAGCATGTAAGTGAATGTAATGGATTCAAATGGAATTTGAACTCAACTCTCCGATTCCTCAATCCGAGCTGTTATCCATTACTCCACCATACCTCATTTTATTATAGTACATTTAATATTATGCAGCGGATTGGAGAAGGGCAATAATATTTATTATAGTATATTTAATATTATTGCCCTTCTCCAATCCACTGCAGAGCTGGCTGGCTCACTGTATCCAAAATGATAAGATACCCATCTCTTCGCATTTATGCTAGGCTGAAATTGAATGGATTGGAACACTCGTTTCCTCTCTGCTATACTCCTAATGAGATTTGAAACGTTTTGGTATTGGGATCCTTGCCAATGTATAAATTTGTGAACTGATATGATTCTTCTATCAGATTTTATTCCGTCACTGCTGATTAGACCCCAAACAACCACCAGTGACAAGGAATGGATGTTCCCTCTGGGAGACACCAAGACTATGGAGAATATTGGGTCTCAAACCCACATCCGGCCTCAAGTGAAACTCTTATATATGATCCATTGCTAAAGGTGCAGGTAAAATGGTCAGCTCCCTGTACCACTCCAGTAAGTACCTGACTCCTCATGCTATCCTTTATCTTTATAAGAGCCATATCAGGCTGAAAATGGAGTACTGTTGCCATATTTGATCAGGAGCTGTCCAGTCCTCACTTTCCAGTCTTGATAGAGTTCAAAAGTGTCTTCAAGTTCTTGTTAAAGAAGAATTATTTTCCACCCTTCAACCTCTGTCACTCAAAGGCAGGATGTAGTGAGACTCTCACTGCTCTATCTCTACTACCATGGAAAGTGCTCAGATGAACTAGATTCTTTGGTTCTGCCAGGTATAACCTTCATGGCTAGGACTCACCATGCCACTTAGATTGTAGCAAACAACTCATATTCTCCCTGTATTCCATTGGTGAGAAGTAAGTTTCATTCAAAACAGCTTCTACTATGAACCTCTGCCCTGAGGAACAAACTCTCAAGAGGATGTATCCCCAATCACAACAATTTTAACCTGTTCAAATCTAGAGTCAACCATTATCTTCCTCCCTCCTATCCATATAAACTAACCCTTAACATGGAGTGAACCCCCTTGGGCCTTTTACAGAGTGAAACTTACTGTAATAAAAAACAAATCTGATCTAGACATCCAGTAGCATTAGAGCTTGGAGGGTAATTTCTACTGAATGAGAAACAAAAGTCTCTATTGATGTCATTGTATATTTGCTCAGCAGTAAACATAACTAAAAGATGAGCTACAGTGAATGCCCCATTCAGTATCATCAATTCACTCATCAGTTCCCTGACTTTAATCAGTTGTACATGTTCACAAGTGACTGAAACACTGTGCCTGTCTGTTCACAAGTGGGAGAGTATCATGGCCAAGTGCTGAGGAGTTATTATTTTTAAGTTTGATGGAGGAGGCAGACAAGTTGATGTGGCAGTTACATCTAGATACTTAGGAAAGACCAAAGTTGGTTTGAGTGAACTGGTTTCTTCAATCTGAAGGTATTTCTAACTGGGCACCAACTGCAAAATTATGCACTATTTTTATTTTATTTTTATCAAAACATCCTACCATATAAGATTTGGTTGTGATGCATGTATATATTATACTTTCATCAGATTGGCTATCATAATGAGTATATTGGGCTTTGTAACTTCGTATCACTTTGTTGGGATGCTGCTCTCTCATTCATTAATAATAATAATAATAATAATAATATAGCCGAGGTACAGATGTTTAGATATTTAAATAAACATACAAAAAAATGTCTATCAAAAACTTAAATCATTTTGGTAGCATAATTCTTATGCTTCCCCCAAAAAGTAGTGAAGAGATGCAGAAGGCAATTATCCCCCTTTTGACAGAACAAATTTATTTATGTCTTAGGGGGCCCTTGAAACTCTCATGACAGCCAGTTGCATTTTAGTAGATAAAAGAATACTATACATTGTAAATAGGAAAATAAAACATACCACCAAGATGGTACTCTGTCCCTCTTGGAGATGTTACAAATAAGAACTTCTTTTTCTTTGATTTGCTTCACATACTACTTGCTCTTTTTGTATGTTTTAATTTCATTGTGTTGAATAATGAATATATATATATATATATTGCTTTTTTGTAATATATATTTGTATACTTCACTGTTGTATATAAAATGTTTTCTGGTTTAAGTCAAATTTGGAATTCTTTTTTTGGGGTTACGTAACACCTACTGGGTGTTCTGGGGGTTGAATATATGACGTGGTCAATTAGTAGCATTGCTACCCAGTAGGATCTTTTGGTCAGACTGCCAAATGGGATGGTTGGTTGATTCTAATGGCATGAATATGTAAGGGCTTCACACCAGATGCAACTGGTTTGACACCATTTCCTTTGTTCTCAGCTCACTTCCAATTACTGGTTACTGAAGTAACTACTTCAATCTCAAGGCTCACCTACCCACGTGATTTTGATCTTAGGTAGATGAAATCAATCAGACACTGGGACTGTCATGCAAGATGAGTCTAAACTGAAGGTGATATCACACAAGTAAAAAGAAATAAATGAAAACAAAAAAGGTCTGGGTATGTTTAAAGAAAGCAAATCAACTTTTATCAGTCTGTTCTATACAGGGGTATGTGTTCTTCCAAACCTGTTTCTTCTGCGACTGACACTTTTATGCTTCTAGGCAAGTTCTGGGCTTCTAAGTTAACTGGTTTAGTTTTTAGGCATTGGCTTAGCTTTGTTCGTCAATATAACTTGCTGTTTGTAGAAAGGCGAAGTTGGAGGTTCTCACATCAGCAGGAATTGTAGAATCTCTCAGTCAACTCTCTCATAGCTCTCTCCAACTGCAAAACATGAACTAGTGAACTGCCTAATGGTGCTTGCTTATATGGACTTCAACCAAAACCAGGTGTGGGGTTAGACACAGCTTGGGGTCTTCGGTTGATCTCCAATTTCCAACAAGGGTCCCTTTGTTGTCTTGCCAAGAAAATTAATTACTTCCCATTTTTGGAAAGTTAATTACTTCCTATTTCTGGGGGAACCCCTTCATCCATGAGGAGAGGTTGCAGGGTAGCTATCCTTCTAAGCTCCTTCCTCCTCACATTGGTACATCACACCAATTCCTTTTGATGGGGATTAGTAACTTCTCCATCTCTTACTATTTTACCTCGATCTATCACCACTGCTACCACACAACCAATGGCATCTCGGTCATGCTGGTGTGGCTAAGCTTGCTTCATTAATTAACTCTTTGACACAATTGCTTATTCAGGATTTCTTATCCTGTTCCCAGATCATGAGCTGTTTAGGATTATCAACTGGAACTTTGTTTATGCAAACCCTTTTTGCGTCCTGCCAAAATTCCTACAATTAAAACATGGCCCTTGTGTCTGACCATTTCCTTGGTCGTATTACCTGTTTACACAATATCTATGCACTCTTGGGTGATAGATCGCATCTTTGCTGATTCTGGTTATTTTGTGTTTTCTTAACCAGCACTTTTAATGATAATCATCTATTAACTGTCAGAGATCCCCACATTGTCTTTTTGTAAAATTATCATTGATGCAATTTTTTGGTTTCTTGAGAAGAATAGACTTTCTGAAAAAAATAAAATCTTCTTATGTTGATCGGTATATCCCTAATTATAACTCTTAACCCGTCTTTCTGTCTTCAGCATTTTCCTCTTCAATTTTTATGGCTAATTAGTTAATTAATTACCATAGCTAAATAGTGTCACAGTTATATTAGTTATTTCCATTGTGTTAAGGGATTTGTAAATCCATGATATATTAAGGTCTAATGTGGACATTGGAGAGTGGAGAAGAACAAGACATTTCTTCTCTCATTCCAAGTACCTTTTGACAAGGTGCACAAAATCAAAATGAAATGTGTCTTATGGCAACAAAATATAAAGAAAGAAAGCACAAGATACAAACTAAAGTGTGATAGGATAAAGAACAAATAAGAAACTTTTATAAATATAACATGTTTCAATTTCATTAAAGCTTTATCAGAGAATGAGATAAGGAGAAAGAAATTCTGGGATTTTTATTTTTATGTTGTATGATTTTCATTGGTTAAGCAGGTTTCACATGCATTTGACTTGTTAAGCAATGTTCTGAAATCCCCAAGGGAAAACTACCAAGCATAAATAATGTCTACTAGACAAACACACACACTTATGAATATATATCCTCATCTGAACTCCACATAGACAAACTAGAATTGTGATACACTTACATATATAAATATTTACTTTTTTCAGTTAGGCTTGGAATCTCCTTCAGTTTAGAATGCCATATCTTATACTAATGCTGTTTAACAAGTCAAATGCATGTGAAGCCTGCTTAATCAATGAAAATCAAACAGTAAACTAAAAATACAAGAATTTCTTTCTTGTCTCATTCTATGATGAAGTTTTAATAAAAATGAAACATGTCAGATTGATAAACAGTCCTTATTTGTTCTTTATCCTATCATTATGTTGAATTTTGATCCATATTTGATCTGTATTAGATCCCAATTCAAACTAAAGTATATAATGTTACTTACCTGATCTCAGGTCTAAAAAACATATTCTTGAATTTTTCAAACAAATATTTATCTTCACAAGCACAATGGATTTGTTTTGGATAATCAGCATTGTAGGTTGTTAATACCTCAAAATAAGACTTTAAAATAATGTCTCCAATATATCCTATAAAAGAAATAAAAAATAGAATCATATGAGTTCAGTCAATTTTGCAAGAAAAATGTTCCAAATGTTCATTGAAATTTATTAACTCATTCTCGATATTTCTAAAGTTATAATAATAACACAAATCAATAAGGTCTGTCAAAATACGTAAAATTACTTGAATTTAAAAGTGAGCAGATTTTTGTGAAGAACTTATAACACAGAATATTATATTAATTATATACTGCCAGTCGCAGTCGCTAAGCAGCATAGTGGATCTTAGAAAACATAGAGTGTCTCCGAGATCTTGTGGGAGAAGAATTATTTTCCACCCACCTCTTTCAGAGGTGGGATGTGGTGAGCCTCTCACTGCTCTATCGCTAGTACCATCGAAAGTGGTTGGATTAACTAAATTCCTTGGTTCTGCCAAGTCTAACCTTCATGGCTAAGATCCACTATGCTGCTTAGATCGTAGAAAACATTCTCCCTGTATTCGATTGGCAAGAAATAAGTTCCACTCAGACAGCTTCTTCCTGCAAACTGCTGTGCTATGGAACAGGCTTCCAAGGGGATTGTTTACTTGATCACTACAATCTTAACCTGTTCAAGTCTCATGTTAACCATTCTCTTCCCTTCCTAACCCTATAAATTATCCCTTAATGTAACCCTATAGCTTGAGTGGCCACTGGGCCTTGTACAGGTGAATGTTACTGTAGAATAAAAATAAAAATCTTATATATAATAAAAATATAACAAAATAATATGCAGTCACACACAAAAGAATAAGCTTGTTGAAATCTCTTCTGACTTCTTGTTTTCCAGACAACTTTGACCTTCAAAAATTTAAATGCAATATTGTCCTGGTTATGATGATAAACTACATCCAGCAGCAAGGCCTCTGATTGAGAGATTGGAGGTTGGATATTTTGGTACAGTTACCACAGAGGTTTGGCAGATAATCCACCCCATGTGGACAAAAGTGAAGTTCACAACCCAGGTGTGAGAATGGCAGATTTCTCAAATGCCACAAAGATTTGAGTTGGGATGATAGCTAGAACAAGCAGTTCCATGAAAATTTTGAAACCAATAATAGGGCTAGTTCTCTTAAGTACCAGCTGACTGCTGCTTCCCCCAGTTACTGATAAACCTGTAGCAGTATAATCAAAGTTCCAGATAAGTAAGCAAGCAATATTGATAATTATCTTCTTAATTCTTCTTTTTTTTTTTATTGTTTTCTCTCCTTAATTGTGTTTTCTTTTTCTCATATTTTCTCACATTCAGGAACCATTTAGTATATTAGTGGCTTTATTGCCTTGCTTGGGGTGAAATGATAAAAAATATATAAGCAAAAATTAGGACTTTTTGTCTATGAACAAATGTATTGGAAAATTTAACAACTTTTTGATAGAAAGTAAAAGTATTAGGCAATTATTGGGCAGATTAGTAAATGCTGTATTCAGCATTTACTAGTCTGTCCTTTTATCTTCTATGACCACACATCTATGTAATAAATGGAAATGTCAGTGTATCACTGTGTCACACTTTTTCAACTTTAATCCTAGAGGCCGTAGCACAACATATCATACCATTTTGGAATTAGGCCAACTCTCTGAGAAAATTAAAAACATTCTGAAACTGATCTGGACCCACAATTATGAAATATATATATATATATAAACTGTATAAGTCTGTCTATATTTCTGAGATGAGGTATTATGTACATTATTTACATTATTCGAACTATTGTCCTCATCTTTGTTGCTATATTTATCACAACATTTCAGCCATTGTACACTCCGGCCTTCTTCAGGTGGTTGCAATGTCGAACTGAACCCTTTATTTCACTCACTGGGGTAGACTGTTCTAGTTCCACGTGCCATGTTTGATGGATGTCAGTTACCTCCTGTTAATTTCCCTCTGAAAGTAGAACTCACACTCTTTGGGTCCTGTCACTGGATCTAACCAACGCCTTTATCCATTGTGCCATGTGTCCTTGAGGACATCTAGGTATGAATTTCTGGGTATTATAAACCTAATGTCTTCAGAAACCATTTTTACCAGTGCTCATATTGCAATTTTTGCTGTTATCATTAAATGTTTTTACCAGAGCTTATATTGCAACTTTGTTGTTATCATTGCTTTTCTCTGGCACTCCTTATTACTGGCTCCCATATTGTATTTATTTCTATGCTTGGTCAGCTCAGGAGATTTTTGTGGCCTAGCATATGTGCTGATTCCTTAAGTTTATGAATTTTCCACTGACATCCATCAAACATGGCATGTGGAACTAGAACAGTCTACCCCAGTGGGCGAAATAAAGGGTTCAGTTCGACATTCCAACCACCTGAAGAAGGCTGGAGCATACAACGGCTGAAACATTGTGATAAATATGGTAACAAAGATGAGGACAATAGTCCGAATAATGTAAATAATATAAACTGTATAAATAAATAATTGCGAATATGAGTGTGTCCGTGTGTCACACTTTTCAACTTTGCTTCTTGAGGTCATAGCCTAACATATCATACCATTTTGGAATTAGGCCAGCTGAGATAATTAAAAAACATTCTGGGCCAGACCTAGAATATTGAAATTTTGGATTCCCAAGTTTTCATTACTGCAAGTTTTTTAGCAATTTCTTTTGTGACTTTTTGTGACAAATATTTTTGTACGATAACAATTTTTATAACTTGGAAATAAATTTGGAAATAATCGAAATTAATTGTAAAATCCTGCCGAAGTCTCTTATAGAATAACCCTAACTTTCAATAGCTAATTTCAAATGAAAAAAATTGCTGTTCTCAAATTACAGTGTTTCAAAATAAAAATTGTCTGTGTTTTCAATTTTACTCCTAGAGGCTGTACTCCAATATATAATACCATTTTGAAATCAGGCCAACTCCTGATCAAATTAAAAGCATTCTTGGACCAGATCTGAACCTGCAATCTTGAAATTTTGGATTCCCATCCCTGATTACGGCTCTCTTGAGCTGAAAGCTTGGACCTTATACAAATTTCAACTATGTTTTTTTAAATCTAATACAGTCCCATTTGTGAATCATTATTTGTATGAGAAAAAAAAATCAATAAATGCATTTGATTTAAAAATTATATTCTTTTTAATAAGAATCTGTTTGCAAGAACCATTGAACAATTACAGCTTAAAATATACTGAATATTTTCCTGGATATTTGTTAAATGTTTGTACCTTACTTTTGGGCATCTATTTTAAATGCCCTCATAGATACAAGGAAAAATATCTACACTGTACAAATTTTAATTTGGAATTATATCTACATGATAAAACAGGTGCTATATTGACGTTATCTTTTCCTTGTAGATAACAAGACAAAGTAGTACTATGTCTTACCATATAGATATTATTCCAAAATAAGATGATGTATGATGTACACATTTAAGCCAGGCTACATGCTGCTTATCACTAGAATATAAATAAAAGAATTTTTTAAAATATTTTAATTACATTTTCTTTATGCTAAATATGTTATAAAATGTTTTACTATGTAGATATCATTCCAAAGTAAAATTTGTATGGTGTAGATATTTTTTGCTTGTAGATAACAAGTCAAAATAGTACCAATATATGACTGTTTGGGAATATCAGGTACAATGCATAAAGAGTTGGAACTGGAAAACAGAGGACTGGGTTCAATTTCAGTCGTTTTTTTTTATATTGATTCATGTATAAATATCAATGGAAATTTATGAATACACCTTTTCTCCCATCCAGTTATGGATGAATTAGTAAAACTTGTATCAGTAAATCATATTATCCTCCAAAAAATTCTTACAATCTAAAAATATATTCTGTCTTTAAATACCCTGCAAAAAGCTAAGCCATGAAAAACAAATCAATCAATCTATCAGTCTTTGAAAGAATTTCAGGATTTGTAACTAAGCCTTTTTCTTTTTATGGTCCCAGACTTCTCTCTAAGCAAGCTAGTGCACTTCTGCACTGCTTTGTGTTAGGATTGAACCCACCATCCAAAGAACAAGCTTAACTTATTAATTTATCTACTGTCCACTGACTTTACCACAAAAAAGTTGATAATGCCACTAAGATGCAAAGGGTCACTGGAAATGAAAGAGAATAAGATTTTAGTGAGAAGAAAGGACTATAAAAAAAGAGATAAAATGGCAATTTGCATTGTGTTGGGAATGTTGGAAATTGTTGGTAGCAAGGAAGCAAGAAACTTAAAGAAAGTTTCACAGGGGAGAAGTGAGAGAAAAGAATATACTGTGACATCAAGCTAGTTTAACAGTTAATAAGACCTAATTGACAATCTGGTAGTATGCTTAAATTCATGCAATTGAAGTGGTAAAGACAATAAAATTAATGATATTTGAATCATTGCCTTGAATTAAAAACTGCAGTATTTTGCAGCTAACTTGGTTGACTGGCACATCACGATCTTTTCATAGATCTCATTTTGTTCTGCATCATCTAAGCAAATTTCAAAAACAAGATGGCAGAATGTGTATCTGTGGTTAAAGAGACTAAATCAAGCAAAAGTGAATATATTTTGTCTAGATTCAAACTTAGAAAACTTTCATTGTTCAATGAGCTCTGGATAAAGTCATAAACAATTAAAGTAAAAAAAAACTAACAACATATCGGTTTAACAAATCACGGACTTACAACCAACTATAAAATCTCATAAAATAAAAAAAATACAGCGACTTCATATTTAATAACTTAGGTTAAATTAAAAAAAAAAAAAAAAAATGAAGCCACTCCTCACTTAACTACTCATCGGTTTAACAAAGCCCGGATAAACTATAAAATAAAAAAAATACGGTCACTTCATATTTAATAACTTAGCATTTTAATGGCACCCACAAACGAAACTAGCTATAAAATCTCAAAAAATTAAAAAAAAAAAAAAAAATGGAGCCACTCCTCACTTGACTACTCATCGGTTTAACAAAGCCCGGATAAACTATAAAAAAAAAATATACGGTCACTTCATATTTAATAACTTAGCTTTTTAATGGCACCCACACATGAAACTAGATATACAAACTCAAAAAATTAAAAAAAAAAAAAAAAATGGAGCCACTCCTCACTTAACGATTCATCGGTTTAACAAAGCCCGGATAAACTATAAAATAAAAAAAATACAATCACTTCATATTCAATAACTTAGCTTTTTAATGGCACCCACACATGAAACTAGATATAAAATCTCAAAAATAAAATCTCAAAAATTTAAAAAAAAAAAAAAAAAATGGAGCCACTCCTCACTTAACTACTCATCGGTTTAACAAAGCCCGGATAAACTATAAAATAAAAAAAATACGGTCACTTCATATTTAATAACTTTGCTTTTCAATGGCACCCACACATGAAACTAGATATAAAATCTCAAAAAATTAAAAAAAAAAAAAAAAATGGAGCCACTCCTCACTTAACTACTCATCGGTTCAACAAAGCCCAGATAAACTATAAAATAAAAAAAATACAATCACTTCATATTCAATAACTTAGCTTTTTAATGGCACCCACACATGAAACTAGATATAAAATCTCAAAAATAAAATCTCAAAAATTTAAAAAAAAAAAAAAAAAATGGAGCCACTCCTCACTTAACTACTCATCGGTTCAACAAAGCCCGGATAAACTATAAAATAAAAAAAATACGGTCACATCATATTTAATAACTTAGCATTTTAATGGCATCCACACATGAAACTAGATATAAAATCTCAAAAAATTAAAAAAAAAAAAAAAAATGGAGCCACTCCTCACTTAACTAATCATCGGTTTAACAAAGCCCGGATAAACTATAAAATAAAAAAAATACGGTCACTTCATATTTAATAACTTAGCATTTTAATGGCATCCACACATGAAACTAGATATAAAATCTCAAAAAATTAAAAAAAAAAAAAAAAAAAATGGAGCCACTCCTCACTTAACTGCTCATCGGTTTAACAAAGCCCGGATAAACTATAAAATAAAAAAAATACGGTCACTTCATATTTAAAAACTTAGCTTTTTAATGGCACCCACACATGAAACTAGATATAAAATCTCAAAAATAAAATCTCAAAAAATTAAAAAAAAAAAAAAAAATGTAAACCACTCCTCACTTAACTACTCATCGGTTTAACAAAGCCCGGATAAACTATAAAATAAAAAAAATACGGTCACTTCATATTTAATAACTTAGCATTTTAATGGCATCCACACATGAAACTAGATATAAAATCTCAAAAAATTAAAAAAAAAAAAAAAAAAATGGAGCCACTCCTCACTTAACTACTTATCGGTTTACCAAAGCCCGGATAAACTATGAAATAAAAAAAATACGGTCACTTCATATTTAATAACTTAGCTTTTTAATGGCACCCACACATGAAACTAGATATAAAATCTCAAAAAATTAAAAAAAAAAAAAAAAAATGGAGCCACTCCTCACTTAACTACTCATCGGTTTAACAAAGCCCGGATAAACTATAAAATAAAAAAAATACGGTCACTTCATATTTAATAAATTAGCATTTTAATGGCACCCAGACATGAAACTAGATATAAAATCTCAAAAATAAAATCTCAAAAATTTAAAAAAAAAAAATAAAAAAAATGTATCCACTCCTCACTTAACTACTCATTGCTTTAACAAAGCCCGGATAAACTATAAAATAAAAAAAATACGGTCACTTCATATTTAATAACTTAGCTTTTTAATGGCACCCACACATGAAACTAGATATAAAATCTCAAAAAATTAAAAAAAAAAAAAAAAAATGGAGCCACTCCTCACTTAACTACTCATCGGTTTAACAAAGCCCGGATAAACTATAAAATAAAAAAAATACGGTCACTTCATATTTAATAACTTAGCTTTTCAATGGCACCCACACATGAAACTAGATATAAAATCTAGAAAAAATTAAAAAAAAAAAAAAATGGAGCCACTCCTCACTTAACTAATCATCGGTTTAACAAAGCCCGGATAAACTATAAAATAAAAAAAATACGGTCACTTCATATTTAATAACTTAGCTTTTTAATGGCACCCAGACATGATTCTAGATATAAATTCTCAAAAAATTAAAAAAAAAAAAAAAAATGGAGCCACTCCTCACTTAACTACTCATGGGTTTAACAAAGTCCGGATAAACTATAAAATAAAAAAAATACGGTCACTTCAAATTTAATTACTTAGCTTTTTAATGGCACCCAGACATGAAACTAGATATAAAATCTCAAAAAATTAAAAAAAAAAAAAAAAAAATGGAGCCACTCCTCACTTAACTACTCATCGGTTTAACAAAGCCCGGATAAACTATAAAATAAAAAAAATACGGTCACTTCATATTTAATAACTTAGCTTTTCAATGGCACCCAGACATGAAACTAGATATAAAATCTAGAAAAAATTAAAAAAAAAAAAAAATGGAGCCACTCCTCACTTAACTAATCATCGGTTTAACAAAGCCCGGATAAACTATAAAATAAAAAAAATACGGTCACTTCATATTTAATAACTTAGCTTTTTAATGGCACCCGGACATGATTCTAGATATAAATTCTCAAAAAAATTAAAAAAAAAAAAAAAAATGGAGCCACTCCTCACTTAACTACTCATCGGTTTACCAAAGCCCGGATAAACTATAAAATAAAAAAAATACGGTCACTTCATATTTAATAACTTAGCTTTTTAATGGCACCCAGACATGAAACTAGATATAAAATCTCAAAAAATTAAAAAAAAAAAAAAAAAAATGGAGCCACTCCTCACTTAACTACTCATGGGTTTAACAAAGTCCGGATAAACTATAAAATAAAAAAAATACGGTCACTTCAAATTTAATAACTTAGCTTTTTAATGGCACCCAGCCCTGAAACTAGATATAAAATCTCAAAAAATTAAAAAAAAAAAAAAAAAAAATGGAGCCACTCCTCACTTAACTACTCATCGGTTTAACAAAGCCCGGATAAACTATAAAATAAAAAAAATACGGTCACTTCATATTTAATAACTTAGCTTTTTAATGGCACCCAGACATGAAACTAGATATAAAATCTCAAAAAATTAAAAAAAAAAAAAAAAAAAATGTAGCCACTCCTCACTTAACTACTCATCGGTTTAACAAAGCCCGGATAAACTATAAAAAAAAAATATACGGTCACTTCATATTTAATAACTTAGCTTTTTAATGGCACCCACATATGAAACTAGATATAAAATCTCAAAAAATCAAAAAAAAAAAAAAATGGAGCCACTCCTCACTTAACTACTCATTGGTTTAACAAAGCCCGGATAAACTATAAATTAAAAAAAATACGGTCACTTCATATTTAATAACTTAGCTTTTTAATGGCACCCAGCCCTGAAACTAGATATAAAATCTCAAAAAATTAAAAAAAAAAAAATGTGGAGCCACTCCTCACTTAACTTCTCATCGGTTTAACAAAGCCCGGATAAACTATAAAATAAAAAAAAATACGGTCACTTCATATTTAATAACGTAGCTTTTTAATGGCACCCACACATGAAACTAGCTATAAAATCTCAAAAAATTAAAATTAAAAAAAATAAAAATGGAGCCACTTCTCACTTAACATCTCATTGGTTTAACAAAGCCCGGATAAACTATAAAATAAAAAACAATATAGTCACTCCACATTTAATAACTTAGCTTTTTAATGTCACCCACACATGAAACTAGATATAAAGTCTCAAAAAATTAAAAAAAAAATGGAGCTACTCCTCACTTAATGACTCATTGATTTAACAAAGCCTGGACTAATGACCAACTATAAAATCTCAGAAAATTAAAAAATATAAATATTTATAAAATAATTAGAAATGTTAAAAATGGTGAGAAAGTGGCATTAAATCAATCTGAGGCTGGTTGTTTAAAAACCACTCATGAAGTAACGATTCTGTCTAAAAACTGGTTATTGAATGACTGCAAAAATCAGTTGTCATGTAAGGAGTGGATATCTAAAACTGGTAATTGAGTGTGGAGTGGATGTCTAAAAACTGGTCATTAAGTGAGGAGTGGACATCTAAAAACTGGTCATTAAGTGAGGAGTGGATCCTTAAAAATCAGCCAGTAAAAACTGGTTATTGAATGACTGTAAAAATCAGTTGTCATGTAAGGAGTGGATATCTAAAAATTAATCATTAAGTGGGGAATGAAAGTCTAAAAGAGGAGTGGATGTATCAGTAAATATTGACTTATTTACTTGTGGACTTTTGTATTTATTTTTGCTGTAGTTGGACAATAGTCCACATGTAAGTAAGGTAAAAAAAATGATGACTCCTTATATCAGAAATTTAGACAGAAAATATTAACTTACCTGACTGATTTACAGCGAAGGCAACAGACTTGAATTTTTCAGATTTTGCTTGATTCAAACATTGAAATATTTTTTTCTTGCTTGCATCAAAATATCCTTCAGTGTCTGGCTTATATATAAAAGAATTTGTGTGTATGACATATTTACATTCAAGAGTTCCACCCTTTGTAATCATCACTGAGCTAAAATCCTGAATCTTTGGCCATTTTGTGTAAAACTCATCATGAAGAGAACTGCCTCCTTTTTTGAAAATTTCCGAAGCACATTTATTTTCAATTAAATCATCTGTATCAATGAAATGAACAATGGCATCAACTTTCATATTGGTAATCATATTCTGGTGAAGATAAATTTCATTGTGATTTGATTTGTATTGAAAGAGAGACATCTTTAATGTTTTTACCTAAAAACAAAAAGTTTAATGAAATTAAACTTTGATGCAAATAAAAAAAAACATAAAATAAAAAGCTATATCACTGAATAAATATTATATTCATACAAATTTAACATAGAGTTAATATATAACCCCATGAATCAAGCCAAACCGACATTTCTCAAACACATAAGACATGCTTACAGAAGTGTTGAGGTCTCACACTTATATACAAAACTCTCACAAACATACATGCATACACATATCACACACACTCCCAAAGAACTAAAAGATAGCATACATCCCATTCCCAGCAACCAATAAAACTGTCAAAATGACCAAGGAGGGTATTCTCAAAGTCAAGAATCTCCCATTTTCTATCTTAAAAACAACTTGAAAGAGTTTGTTTGACCAAAATCAATGATAAAAAAACAAATGAAAACTACAGATAAACAATATAAGATGCAATATGTGTAGAATGAAAGATGATTTTTAATTTGTGCTATTTATTAACAGTTGAGTGTTTTGGTGTGTACGATGCTGTGACACTAGAGTTCTTGTTCAAATCAATCAAGTGAGAACTTTGTTCAAATTTTGAATTTAGTATTTGCCTATGTATGGAAAAATTGTGCCCTGAAGATGACAATTTGAAATTGTCAAAAGTACTTGGCATGTGTCTTTCATCTAACAACAACTCGAATATAAGGATCTTATTATTCAAGGAATTGATAGTAAGTTAATGCCTTATTAAGTCCTGTTAGCAAAGTGATTTTGCTATTAATCATATTAACATTGCTATTTAATTCTTAGTATAAATTGATGCTTTATGATATAAAATATAAGCTGCACACTCTAATATATATATATATATATTAGTCTCATAACAGCCAATTCTTGCTCAAATGATCTCAGATTTTAATAAAATGTGTAAAATCTAAGTTGACGCAGCAGACTTATCTCAATGAGAATCTACCAGGAAGATTGACTGGGCATGCTAGTAATAATTACAATGCACTATTGAAATGGCTACCACATTCACCTGACTTGGCACCTTGTGAATATTTTCTATGGAGCAATGTTAAAGGACAGGTCTATATCCCCTCTCTTCTTGTAAGCCTAGAAGAACTTAAGCAGAGGCCCTGGTGTATGTTACGCAAGACATGCTACAGCGTGTTTGGCAGCTGCTGGACTACTGACTTGATGTGTGTCATGTCATAGGTTGTGCACATATTGAACATTTGTGAAGCTTTGTGAAATAGTTTATAGAATCCATTTGAATATCTTGTTTGAATTTTTATAAATATTATATTGTTCAGTATGAAACCTATTTAATATTATTTGCCTGGTACATGTTGTTATTCAGATATTTGCATTTTAAATGATCATTAATTCATATATATATATATATATATATATTATTTTTTTCTTTCCCAAGTACCTTCAAATCACGCTCCATTTGTTTTTAAGGATTGTTCTGTTTAGTTATGCAATTTTTTTTTTTAATTTCAGCATTTCTCACATTTGATGGAATTAACATTATTCTATATTATTTTTTCTTGCCAACTACCTTCAAATGACACTTCATTTGTTTTCAAGGATTAGTTCGGTGTCTAGTTACACAACTGGTTTTTATATCCAGTGTTCTCACCTTTGATGGAAAATGATAAAATAAAAGTTAATTCCATCAAATGTGAGAATGCGGGAATTAAAAACCAGTTGTATAACTACACAGAGAACAACATATATCACGTATATATAGGCAGCAACCAATCTTTCAAACCTGTTTCATTAAATATGGCAAACAAGGAAAATTTGATGAATCTTTTATTTAGTTTTTCTAGTATTCTTATTTTTTCCTGTTTGGCAGGAGTACACAATATATCGAGACAGAGAATGTGATATAGTGATTATATATATATATATTAGGTTGGTGTAAAAATAATGACGTAATAATGTCGTTTTTTGACATATTTTTTAACGTCAAAAAACGACATTATTATGTCATTATTTTTGCACCAACCTAATATATATATATATATAAATATATATATATATATATATATATATATATGACAGACAAGAAAAATTTGATGAATTTTTATTGAGTTTTTCTAATAATTTAAAATTCTTCCCTTTTGGTGAGTGCAAAAATTGTCCAGTGTCTTTTGTTCCAAGTACTTTCACCCATTTCTTTACCAATTTTCAAAAGATTTGTTGTTAAGTATTCTTAAGTTCTTTTCATGGTTGTCTTTTAAAGATGTAGTTATGTGATGCCTATATAGTAATGTTGTGTGGGATATGAAACATTGACCCCCTTTAAAGTGAATGAAATATATAACAATATAAATATATGAAAAATTAAAATAAAACATAAATGTTTTTGTATATAAACACTTGCATATATATATATATATATATATATATATATATGTAAACATGTGTGTGTATATATATATATATATATATATATATGCAATTTCTGTATATATTATTTGTGACTCACCTCAATCTAGTTATATATATATATATATATATATATATATGTATGTATGTATGTATGTATTCAAAAGTTATGGTCCAAAGGTCCTTGTGCCACAGTGATGGTCCAAGGTAGAACCAATAAAAAAACTCGAACATGTATATGGAATAACACAGATATATTACAAACAGGAATATATACAGAGAAGTAGAAAGTGTTAGTATGAACAATCAGGTTTAGTAGGGAGAACAATGTAGTCTCGACTAGTATCACTATTCTAATGTTTTGTAGTAATTGTCTCTGTTTTGGACTGCCTCTGACTCAACTGACTGACTCGCTCGCTCTGACGGACCTCACTCCAGACTTCAGACTGAACTCCCTGCTTCCTCTTGAGGCGCAGTATTTATTACGTATGGAATAGTCCATTATGTTATTATGGGTAAGTTCCCATGACAGTTTCAAAAGACTATTTGCCAAAAATAATATCAATTCTGTATTTACCTGAAATTGTAAAAATTATAATATCAGCCTTGCACAAAATTTCTTGTGCTTGAGACTATCAAGTCAAATTCTTTCAAAATACAAATTTGTTTTCTCTTAAGAAAATATCAGCTCATGAAAATCACTTTCTTTCCTTAACAAACACATTTTACAGATTTTTATTTTGAGCAACAGTTCATATATATCAATTTCTTAACAAAACCAATTTACTTACTTTGAAAGTTTCACAAATTTGATTGTTCAAAGGTTGGAAGTCAAAGACAATGAGAAAGGGTTGATCTAATAGGGGCAAAGCTGTTTCTGTGGGTCCCTTGCACAAACAATTTTTAGTTTCAGAACAGGTATTCTCAACATGAGATAAACACTCAGAGGTTTAGAAAATATATTCAAGTGAGATAAACTCTCACAGGCTTAGAAAAGACATTTGTTGTAAAGAGAATTATTGTACATTTTCAAGGGTTCTTCCTCCCTTTCTTCTTCAACAACCGTAATAGAGTAGCAGTAGCAGAGATATATCATCCCAGGTCAAAGCTTTTCTTGCTGGGGTAGTCAAATTCTGTTCGCAGCAGCAGTCATAGTTTCACCGGATGTGGTCTATTCCTTCCTGTTCATATCTCAGCATTCTCGCCTGGGTGCTCTATTATTTCTTAAATTTGCAGTCAAAATTTCCCCAGTTATATAGCAAAAAAGTCACTCCAACTGGATCAAAAACAGTGTATACTTTTATCTCCATTGGTTAGAAACTCAAGAATCATTATGTTAGTAATATACTAATTTCCTTATTTAGCTTTTCGTACAATTCAATGTCATCGGTTTTATTAAAAATAATTTCTTTATTTATTTGCAGTGAGTCTTGGTAAAAATAAAAATATAAAACATATAAACAAAAATAGAATGGACTCAAATTAAAATAAGGCATTTTCACTTTCCTTTAAAACACTTGTCTCTCTTTTCTTCCTTTATAAACTTCTTCTATACTTCTCTCAACCTATGAGAAGGCAACCCTAAAATGAAAAAAAGAAAAAGAAAAGACTGAACCTGGTCAATACACTGGAAGTTTGCAGGAGCCGAGAGGACTTGCTTGTAACTGAATACTGCCAAAAATCAAGGAGGCACCATGTATAACTTCCATTATTTGATTTGAGCCTAAGAAAGGATATTAAAGGGACATTTTTGGCAGTTGGACAGCATCTAGGCCCAGGTTCACAGACTTCATCAGAAAGTAACCTCCCATCTCCAAGGGTCATTTTCAGCAGTTGGACAGCATCTAGGGCCAAGTTCACAGATTTCATCAGAAATAACCTCCCATCTCCAAGGGTTATTTTCAGCAGTTGGACAGCATCTAGGCCCATGTTCACAGACTTCATCAGAAAGTAACCTCCCATCTCCAAGGGTTATTTTCAGCAGTTGGACAGCATCTAGGCCCAGGTTCACAGACTTCATCAGAAAGTAACCTCCGATATCCAAGGGTTATTTTCAGCTGTTGGACAGCATCTAGGGCCAGGTTCACAGATTTCATCAGAAATAACCTCCCATCTCCAAGGGTTATTTTCATCAGTTGGACAGCATCTAGGCCCAGGTTCACAGATTTCATCAGAAAGTAACCTCCCATCTCCAAGGGTTATTTTCAGCAGTTGGACAGCATCTAGGCCCAGGTTCACAGATTTCATCAGAAAGTAACATCCCATCTCCAAGGGTTATTTTCAGCAGTTGGACAGCATCTAGGCCCAGGTTCACAGACTTCATCAGAAAGTAACCTCCCATCTCCAAAGGTTATTTTCAGCAGTTGGACAGCATCTAGGCCTATGTTCACAGACTTCATCAGAAAGTAACCTCCCATCTCCAAGGGTTATTTTCAGCAGTTGGACAGCATCTAGGGCCAGGTTCTCAGACTTTATCAGAAAGTAACCTCCCATCTCCAAGGGTTATTTTCAGCAGTTGGACAGCATCTAGGGACAGGTTCACAGACTTCATCAGAAAGTAACCTCCCATCTCCAAAGGTTATTTTCAGCAGTTGGACAGCATCTAGGGCCAGGTTCTCAGACTTTATCAGAAAGTAACCTCCCATCTCCAAGGGTTATTTTCAACAGTTGGACAGCATCTAGGCCCAGGTTCACAGACTTCATCAGAAAGTAAACTCCCATCTCCAAAGGTTATTTTCAGCAGTTGGACAGCATCTAGACCCATGTTCACAGACTTCATCAGAAAGTAACCTCCCATCTCCAAGGGTTATTTTCAGCAGTTGGACAGCATCTAGGGACAGGTTCACAGACTTCATCAGAAAGTAACCTCCCATCTCCAAGGGTTATTTTCAGCAGTTGGACAGCATCTAGGCCCATGTTCACAGACTTCATCAGAAAGTAACCTCCGATATCCAAGGGTTATTTTCAGCAGTTGGACAGCATCTAGGCCCAGGTTCTCAGACTTCATCAGAAAGCAACCTCCGATCTCCATAGGTCATTTTCTGCAGTTGGACAGAATCTAGGCCCAGGTTTACAGACTTCATCAGAAAGTAACCTCCCATCTCCAAAGGTTATTTTCAGCAGTTGGACAGCATCTAGGGCCAGGTTCTCAGACTTTATCAGAAAGTAACCTCCCATCTCCAAGGGTTATTTTCAACAGTTGGACAGCATCTAGGCCCAGGTTCACAGACTTCATCAGAAAGTAAACTCCCATCTCCAAAGGTTATTTTCAGCAGTTGGACAGCATCTAGACCCATGTTCACAGACTTCATCAGAAAGTAACCTCCCATCTCCAAGGGTTATTTTCAGCAGTTGGACAGCATCTAGGGCCAGGTTCTCAGACTTTATCAGAAAGTAACCTCCCATCTCCAAGGGTTATTTTCAGCAGTTGGACAGCATCTAGGCCCAGGTTCACAGACTTCATCAGAAAGTAACCTCCCATCTCCAAAGGTTATTTTCAGCAGTTGGACAGCATCTAGGGCCAGGTTCTCAGACTTTATCAGAAAGTAACCTCCCATCTCCAAGGGTTATTTTCAACAGTTGGACAGCATCTAGGCCCAGGTTCACAGACTTCATCAGAAAGTAAACTCCCATCTCCAAGGGTCATTTTCAGCAGTTGGACAGCATCTAGGGCCAGGTTCTCAGACTTCATCAGAAAGTAACCTCCCATCTCCAAGGGTTATTTTCAGCAGTTGGACAGCATCTAGGGACAGGTTCACAGACTTCATCAGAAAGTAACCTCCCATCTCCAAGGGTTATTTTCAGCAGTTGGACAGCATCTAGGGACAGGTTCACAGACTTCATCAGAAAGTAACCTCCCATCTCCAAAGGTTATTTTCAGCAGTTGGACAGCATCTAGGGACAGGTTCACAGACTTCATCAGAAAGTAACCTCCCATCTCCAAGGGTTATTTTCAGCAGTTGGACAGCATCTAGGGACAGGTTCACAGACTTCATCAGAAAGTAACCTCCCATCTCCAAGGGTTATTTTCAGCAGTTGGACAGCATCTAGGCCCATGTTCACAGACTTCATCAGAAAGCAACATCCCATCTCCAAGGGTTATTTTCTGCAGTTGGACAGAATCTAGGCCCAGGTTTACAGACTTCATCAGAAAGCAACCTCCCATCTCCAAGAGACAGCTTGTCAAATCCAGTCAACCCAGTAAGTCACAACTCATCCCTCTCTCTCCTTTTTTTCAATTGAGTCATTTACACCAGTTTATCATTTGTTATATTTTATGTTAACACAATTGTTTATTTCTTTAAACCTTCATTACTTCTTTGTTCTCCCACCATACACTTAAGATAACCACAAAGGCAATATTCTGAAATGAAACCATATGCCAGACATTTTTACAGAATTCCAACTTTTTAGTTTTTTCTCATAGAATTTTAATATTGTTTTATTAAACAGAATTTTTCTATTTCACAGTTAGTCCATGGTTTAATGATGAAACATATTTATTTTACAAAACAAATACTACTTTGCAACATAATTTTCTTTAATTCAGTGATGAATTTTAATTTTATATACATTAAACATTATACAGTGAAATTTTTAGATCAATATTCTGTTTATAACTATGGGTCACACTACATACTAATTGATTCATATTCATATATATTCTGTCACTTGATCTTTATTTTATTATCTTTTCTGGGTTTTTAATTAGCATTGAATTTTAAATAACTTGCAATAACACTACATGAGTTATTTCTTATGGAACGAAACCTGCAAGATCATTTGCTGCTTTTACCAAACCCTGTCACCCTATTGTACATACTTGGCTGTGATGCATGTACCTGGTATATCCTTTTCAGACTTGCATCATAACGAATATATTGACTTTTATATATTTGTGAATGTAAGCATAGATTGGCAGTTAAATGTTATCATTTTACTGTTGAAATTGCTAGATGTAACCATAAGTTTGATGCTGAGAGTTTTTTCCTCTCACACTTTTCACTTGTGAAACACTCTTCTGGGTTCTTACTTTCCTGTCAACTACGATGTTCAAAAATTTAGATGCAACATTAATCATCATCTTCTGTCCCCTTGAATTTCGATCTTTTATTGTCCTCTCGTTTAAATAAAGTTTTTATGTTCTTTCACTCTCAGTAACCTCTTGTATCATAATGGCTTTAATACCTTGTTTGAAGTAAAATGATTAAAAAAATACCATGCCTTTCTCTTTGGTTCTATTGTCTTTTTGATTTTAATTATTCAATCCAGACTAAATATCAAAGCAAAAATAAGCAGACACCAGAAAGACATCAAATTCTACCTATCTCTTTGGTTCTATCATTTTTTTGAATTTCATTAATTAATCCAGGCTGAATATCAAAGTAAAAATAAATAGAACTCAGAAAAACTGTAAATTCTACCTCTCTCTTTGGCTCTACAGTCTTTTTCATTTTTATTAATTAATTCTGGCTGAATATCAAAGCCAAAAAACAGTACCCAGAAAATAGCAAATTCTCCTTCACTCTCTGGTTCTATCATCTTTTTGGTTTTCATTAATTAATTCTGGCTGAATATCAAAGCAAAAATAAACAGACACCAGAAAACAGAAATTTCTAACCCTCACTTTGGTTCTACCATCTTTTGAATTTTTATTAATCAATCCCTTCTGTATATCAATGCAAAAATAAGCTGAGCCAAGAAAAACTGCAAATTCTACCCCTTTCTTTTGTTCTAGTTTTTTTCATTTTTATTAATCAATGCAGGCTGAATATCAAAGCAAAAATAAGCAAACCCCAGAAAAACTGCAAATTCTACCTATCTCCTTATTCTTACCCTCATTTTGATTTTATAAAAAATCTGAAAAACAAGGGTTTGTCAGACTGGAGGCCAAAATTTGAATATGAAGAAAGAAAAATTGGAAAAATTTCAGCAGCTTACGGAGGAGCAGATAAAAATATAGTATTTCAAAGCTAAAGCCATTTCCATTATAAAAGAATCAGTTGGAATGATATCAAAATCATTCAAAGTGAAAACTGACAAAGCAATGATGGAATGCCTGAGAATACTGAGGAATGTGTCTGCTTAGTTCACCATCATCAGCTTTGTTGTGGAATTTAATCAACCCACAACAAAGAAAAAGGTGAACATGATATAAAATATTTTTATTTTTATGTTTTTTTTAAATTTTTCTTAGCATGTATGAGTGTTAAAGTTCTTACAGTAATTGTTTGTATTTGTTTAAGATGAAAAGAAATGAGATTTCTTTTTGTGTATGTGTGAAAAAGATGAAGCAAGAGAGAAAGTGAGTGACAAAGTGTAAGTGTCACATAGCTTGGTGAGGAAGACAGGTGAATAAGGGAAGGAATTTCTTTTAAGCTGAGCTGTGGTGAACTGTAGCTATATGTATTTCCTTAATGGCTTGTCTGGTCTAGAAACTTTTCTAAAATACCTTTCAAAGGGATCACAAAGCATATTTATTTTATTGCGGGTGAGAATGTGAACACTTGGTTAAAAAATGTTAAGTATTTTATTTTCAGAGCATTAATTTATTAACTGGAAGAATGTGCAATCCACCAGCTCAGAAACCATTTTGTGTCATTTGTTGTCTGACTGCCTTGGTGTTTATTTTCATTTTCACTCAAGAAGTTCACTGCAGGAAGGTTCATTTTGCCATCAATTTACTGTAAGGAAAGTTCACTGTAAAAGGATATATATTAAATAATTTTTTTAAGGGTTCTAATTTTATTGGTCATCAATCATTCATTTACAGTGAGAGCTGTGGCCACCACTCTAATCCATCTCACAATTGTGGTTCATGGTGACATTCTGGGCAGAATACACATATACAAACATGCAATGGTGTTTCTTAGGCAAGATATCCTGACAGAGGTCAAACTTCCCCAGGCCAGTTTTGAATTCAGAGTTTTTCCTTCTCCTAGACCAGTTGCCACCCAAAGCTATAGAACCCAGCCTGTCCTGCTATTTACCCATAGCTGGGGGAGAAGAGGCGGATACATACCTTTCCCAAGGATATTAGCACATAAGTGAATATAATAGACCCGACTGGAATTTGAACTTGGCTCTCCAATTCCTCAATCCGAACCACTATCCATTACTCCACCATGTCTGCTCAAAACGTATCTAAATACGAATTAGAGACTTGTCATAATAGATCATCTCATCTTAGATAAATCAACAAAGCATTGTGGCATTTTTTAACATCAATTTGAGATTTTTATTGTTAAAATGTTGAATAATTTTAACACATTCAACATTATGGATAAAAATAGTGAATTTTATATTGTGTTTTTTGGAACTTAGCATGAACAAAATAAATTCATGGATTTTGCCAGAAAATAAAGATCCCAGAATAACACAAAAATATTTCATCCTTTAATAGTCAGTTGTGCTTAGTTTAATTTGTAACATATGTCAGTATAGGTAGAAAAAAAGTAAATGTTGATAATATAGCAAGGCTCACAAAGCATTGCTCAGGGTCCACTCCTCATAGTCAGGTAGTTCTGGGTATGTCAATTGGTTTCCAGTGAAAACAAGATTATTCAGGTACAGCATAATGATAACCCTCATTCTTATAATCTTCTTCTTCTGACTGGGTTGAAAGTTGTATGATCACTGCATAGATGAGACCCTGAATAGCTCCCTTCATGCATCTTGGATGTGGCTAATATCTGAATCTCTGTGAATGATCTTCTTGTCCACTCAGTGATGCGTTTAACCCATTACTCCTGTATTTTTATGTAAGTGTTCTGAAAGCAAAGGAAATATTTGTCGAGGATTACTTCCACAACACAAAGAAGAATCACTGTAAGTCCAGACTCGAATATCGTGGGCAGAAAGAAATGCTGAAAACTCGATTCGCCGGTACTATTTCAAATCACAATGCATGTAACCAGTCAGAAAAATAACTCGCTCACTAACAAACGCCGAAACCAAAAATGCTCGAATTTTTTTTTCTCCCTGAATTGTGAACACCAACTGCTTTTATCGGCAGAACCTATTTCTTCCATTCGTCGACAGCTGGGATAGGATTTTCCGTAATTTGCATATCAAAATACTTTTATAGCGACTCCTGCGACTGACTTGTATTTTCTTTAATTCAATTATTCCATTTTCAGCATGTTATGCGGAATACGTGCCCCTCTGTTTGGTAAGTAGTTTTCTTTTTCGTCACTTTTTCTGTCGTAGAATACACGCGACATGCTGTCGCTTGGTTTGACGAGGTAAGTCGCCGTTTTCTTCGCTATACTTTATCATCTTCTTTTGCCTAAGGTGCTACCTTGTAAGATGGCAGTGAAATGATTGTTGGCTCTTGTGACATGTCCCTACCATTTTAACTTTGTCTTGTTGACAGTGGATTGGTCTTCCAACAGACATGTTTCTTGCCTGATGGTATCATATACCACATCATTTGTGATGCGGTCTGCATAGGAGATGTAGCCTCTCATTTCTGAAGACTGGATTCTGCACTGTAATTCTGCTGTTAAAGTCTGCAGCTACACAGAAAGATGGAGAAAGCCAATGCACACAAGTCTGATCTTACATTATTTACATTATCTTCTTTGTCAGATTCACAATGTTTCAGCCATTTTATGCTCAGGTAATTGGAATTTCATCCACTAGGGTAGATTGTTCTAGTTCCACATGCCATGCCTCTTCCAGATGTCTCAGTTATTTCCCTTTAACTCAACTCTCCAAGTTTTGGTCCACTGCTGTTGCCCGGTACTGAACTCACAACTCTTTGGGCCTAGTCATCGGATCCATCCAACATCTTTATCCACTGGGCCATGTGTCATTTTAGGAGAGTATTTGATTTTGAGCATTGTGATAAAATTCCATAAGATAGAGAAAATGGCAATTGTGGGCCTTCATACCTGCAAAAAATAGTGTGTCAAAAAGGACAGTTTTTTCCCTTCACATCATTATTATTTTAACTACCTTCAACAATGTTGTTTTAAAAAGTGATGATTAGAATTGTAATAAAACCTAAACATATAAAAATGAATTTATACATTTTCTTTGTTCTTGAGAATTGGCTACAAAAATATTAAACACTATTTATTAGGTTGGTGCAAAAATAATGTCGTTTTCTCATGTACGTGAGAAAACGACATTATTTTTGCACCAACCTAATATTACATTGTTTATTTACAGGAATAACTTTATTTACAACATTCTAAAAGCTAATTAGAACTAATGCAATGCAATATTTATCATTTACCAATAAAGCAATAAACTGTCAAGATAATTTGACTTGTAAAATGTCCAGTAATATTTTTTTTTTTAAATAATCTATTTAAAGAAAGCTTGTCTGGTGCTTCTTCCATATTTCTCAAGATTCTTGACAAATTCCAAAGAAGAATTTGCAAAGTTATCAATCCTAGCCTTGGATCTTGACTTCAATTACTTTCCAACCAGTGTAATGTACCTTTTCTATAATTATTTTCATGGCACAGTGGATAAAGGCGTTAGTTAGATCCAGTGACCAGGACCCAAAGAGTGTGAGTTCAATACCTGGTTAAGAACTTGGAGAGGGGGAATTAACAGGAGACAACTGATAACTGATATCCATTATGGCATGTGGAACAGTCTACCCCAGCAAGCGAAAGAAAGGATTCAGTTCGACATTCCAACCACCTGAAGAAGGCCAGAGTGCACATCGGCCGAAACGTTGTAATAAATATGGCGACAAAGATGAGGACAATAGTCCAAATAATGTAAATAGTGTATTTTCATGATAATTGTTCTAATAAACATTCTACTTTGGTAACTCATATTCATGAATTTAAGCATAGTACTAAATTGGCAACTAGGTCTTATTGTTTTATTATTGAAATAGCTAAGATGTAATTGTAATTTCTATTCTAACAGTATCTTCTCTTGTACTTCTCACCTGTGGAATTCTCTACTTACTTCTTGTTTCCCTTTTATCTATGGTCTGCAGAAATTTAAATGCAACTTCACCATCTTCTGCCTTCCTGAAACCTGTTCTTTTATTATTCTTTCTTCTCCCTAATGTTTACTCATTTTCTTTCACTCTCAGTAATTCCTAGTTCTTAGTAACTTTATTGCCTTACTTTGGGTGAAATGATAAAAAAAAACAGTATATCTCTATAAAAGGCAGGATGTGTGTGTAACGAATGCACAGCTGCAATTTTCAACGGATTTACACCAAAATTTACATGCACATGCTCCAAGTTAGCGGGAAGGCCAAGACCAACTTTGCATTTCCCAACTCCCATTGATAGTGGAAATAATCAATTTTTTCATGCTTCTATGGCAGTTTTCATGTAGTTTGTGGCCATTTTGTTCTGGCCAGAGTGAGAGCCTATAGCTGGCTGCCACGAATAGGCAGGAAGATTCTATTGGCCAGCGTGAGAGCCAACAGCTGACTGACATGAATGTTAACTAGCATGCTAGCATGCAAAAAAAATCGATTGCTGCATTTGTCACAAGTGGGAAAAATTTAAATCTGCATGGCACTTTACTCCAATTGGCTCATTCGCTTGCTTAAACTCAACATTGATTCTGATTCCGTAGAACTGGGTTGGGTGTGAAAAACTATTTGTTGTTAACATTCTTTTTTCATTCAGTTTTTCCAGTTACGAGTCCTTTTTTAAAGCTGATCGTTTTGTGTTCATTTTGTTTAGTTCTTTTTTTGTAACAGATTTAATGTTTAGTATAGAGCTTAGAAAAAATTCAGTGTGAGATAGGCAAGAAGTAAGGCATGTAGCAACATCAGCACGGCAAAGGGCACTCTTTTAAAGGCAAGGAAGGGCAAAAATATTTTAAGTGATAGCGATTGCTGTATGAGTTGTACGATTATTGAATCAAGCACGGGCAATGCCTGGTCATGCTGCTAGTGATTGCTTAAAATAATAAACTCTATATTCACTTGAAAAACAGCAGGTGTTTGGGGAACTATTTATATTACATTTTAAAAAGAGCCCTTTTTTTCACTGTTTTTGTGAAAGTTTTAAACTTATATTTAAAATTTGGCTATTTGACATATGAATAAATTGAATTTTTAAATTTTTTTTAAGTAGAAACTGACATTTATAAAAGTCAGTTTTATTGCAAAAGTTAAAATTCAGAATTTTCTACATGGTTTTAGAAGAATTAAAAAAAAAAAAAATTGGTGGAAATTTCTCATCCCTATTATTAAAAAGCACTGTCTGATTGAAGCTTTCATATGAATGTCATGCAAGGTATCAAACCCATTCAGAAATATCTAGACTCTAAGCTGTATACAACTGCTTCCTAAGATTGATAGTGAAAAAGGGCTTTGAGTGAGCAAAACTTTAGTGTTTTGGCAAAGATTGTCCCTCTTGAATATTGTGAACTGGCACTACAGAATAACAAACCAAGAACTGCAATAAATAACAGAAACCACATCACCTGAGGACTATCAACAGCAGCAACAACTAAAATGAATAGCACATGTAACTTGAAGAGAAAATAATGACATAATCATGATGTTAACATTCCACATTACTTCAAATAAAAGGTTAGAAAGGAAACCCTCTTCAGTACTGGAAAGAGTAGTAACAGCTACTGAACTTGAGAAACTGGTTTTCCTTAAAAATTGTTTTAGGAGAAAGGTTTTAAAAATTTTAATCGAGATCAGTACTGAATGCTCAGTCAATGAATTCCAAATGTTTCTTTATAGGGAAACGGCTAATAATAGCTTAGTGAGTTCAGGTGTCTTGTCACCCTCTACTGGAAGACAGAGATCATGTCTTGTTTCGAGCCTCAGACAGACTGTGACTGACTTATGATTTGTACAAATTATATTAGTCAACATTACAATTGGCTCCTTGCAAACTTAATGTGTCTGGGACCAAACGTATCTGCTGAAGGTGAGTTGATGTTCTTGCCATTTACAGAATCTGTGGTGATAAGGATATAGAAATGACTTGTCCAGCATGTGGTCATTTCAAAGGTTGTACCAAGACTAAAGAGTTGTAACAAAACAGGTAGAAAAGTGTGCCAATCAGCAGCTGTGTCTTATTTCTCATATTTTTAAAAAATTTATAATAGTATACTTCATTTAAAAAAAAAAATATTAATGTATCCAACTTTGATTAATTTCCTGTTCACATATTTCCCAGTATTTTGAATAGAAGAGGTTTCATTTTGTTTCCTGTTTAGGGTTAGGTTTCTGGTTCCTTCTAAAATCTTGTCATTCTCTTTCACCTGCAGTAGCCGTTTGCCTACTTAGCGGCATTATCACCTTGCTTGGTAAGGGAACTGATTTAAAACAGAAAAAAAAAAGAACTATATAAAAAAAATACATAATCTCTGTTAAAAAAAACAAAACACAATTGTACATTGCTTGACTCCCACCTTGATTAGAGTTGCCAATTTAACTCTTTTCCTGGAAATCAGCATTTACCTTTTTTTCTTATTCATGAAATAAATAAATTTTAACTGTAGTGAAAATAGGACAAAAACCAGAAGTATATTATTTTTAACTAGGTACCTCCACTAAAAATAAAAAATCAGCATACCATGATGAAAAGGTAATAAAAACTCCTTTTTAGAACATTCAAAATTTTGATTAAAAAAACTTGTTTTTCTCACGTCAGCAGTTGTACTAACTTTTAACATAACAAATTTTAACCTCTTTTTTTGCAGTGACAGACACAATAATTTAGAAAATCTGGCAAAAATCAAATAATTGTCAGATTTTAATGAAATTTTCAGGACTTATTCACAAATGAATGAAATTATTTTTTTTACATGTGTTTCAGCCCCCACTTAATTTTACAAAAAATTTGAGCAATTCATCGAGATGGGTTTTAGTGACTATATTAGTTAAAAACAGAAATAACAAACCGTTAAATCTAGCATTTAAAGGTCACGTTATAAGGTTTGTCATCCAACTTAGGATGGAGAAAACTTTATCGTCTGCTTCACCATACTTAACTATGTACACATTCGGCTGTCAGTCAAATATAAATAAATTGATTAACCCATCAGAAAAACAAGACCCCATACTTAAGATATGCTTTTGTACAACATTTTATATGCTATAAGTAAGTAATAATTATAATTGTTTCAAATCAGATTAATTTAACTTTAAATTTGCTAATTTTTCAGAAATAAAGTTTCAGAAATATATATTTCATATTTGAAAGATTTTTAAAACAAAGAATTAACTTTTGTTTACAAAGGTGTCAAAAATGGCCGTTTTGATCGATTTTAAATGAAAATATCGATCAATATAATTTCTGTTTGAAATACACCACACAGTATTTTGCTTACTGGAAATAGTAAATTTTAAGTCCTTTAGCTTACAATTAAAGGTAAAATGAATGCTTCAAGAAATCTTTTTCATTTTAAAATAATCATTTTAAACCTTACTTCTACCAAATTAGTGGAGGTATACTGTTTTTGACTTAAATTATACTTCTTGTTTATTTTCTTATTTTTGTTACTTTTTTGGAGATCAGAGATGAAAAAAGGGAGAGAACTCATTTTTAGAAAACTTTCTCCGTTGAAAAATTTAGTAATTTGTTTTGAATTAAATAAAATATTTCATTTTTTTTTTTCGGATTATTTCTTCGAGTACCTTTTTAAAAATCAAGTAGCCAGTTCAAACAAGGCTGCCTATCACTATACACCTGTCTTCGTGTTACTGTTGTTGTATAATCAATCTGTTTACTTAAAAACTAAACAGGACTGACTGATGAATACAAACAGTATTTTTAAAATAAGAAAATGTTGAATATATGTATTTATCAAACATTGTTTAAAAGTAAAAAAATTAAAATTTAATGTACATTGTACAAATAAATCGTTAAACCAAAAGTGTATCTATGACTGTCTAGTCTAAATGCTGAACTTTCGAATTAGGTTTTTTTTTTTTACACTACACTACAGTTTTTAAATTTAACACAGGATGAAGTCTTTTTGTATGACCCTAAAGTTAACAAACACAACATTTAAAATTAAATAATTCATGCCAGTTTCCATCAAAATGAAATCGGTTAAATAAATAAATATTAAAATGGTAAATTTATTGTAACACCCGAGCGCTAATAACCCTTCAAATTTTTCCAAAATAGTCTTTATTCCGTGCAAATGTATATGCTTAACTCAAATCAACAATTAGATATTGAAGATACCTACCTTTTTGGATGTTAACGACCAGAAATAATTGGACTTCTTCTCGCTCTTCTTGACATCCCTTACCGGCTTATTGAGAGACATTAGCTGCTGAACCATTTCGCGCACTTATACAATTTTGGCCTATTTACTCCCTCAACGAAATTAATACGCGATTTCTTCTTTTTAATTTAAAGTTAAAAGTTAACTTTCAAATGTATGAAAATAAGTGATAGATTTTACTTAATTTTTAAGAAGAAAGTTAACTTTCAAATGTATGAAAATAAGTGATAGATTTTACTTAATTTTTAAGAAGAAAGTTAACTTTCAAATATATGAAAATATCGACAAAAAACTTTTATTTGTCGATATTACTTCGTTATTCTTTTATTATAAAAAAGAATAACGAAGTAATTTTCAAATGTTTGAAAATAAGTGTAGATTTTACTTAATTTTTTAAGAAGAAATTTAACTTTCAAATATATGAAAATATCGACAAATAAAAAGAATAACAAAGTACTTATATGAAAATATCGTTATTAGCGCTCGGGTGTTACAATATAAATTTTTCATGTTAATACCAAGCCAGAAAATATAACATTAGTTACCATTTCAAATCGAATTGGTCACAAAACAAGTTAGAAAAAAATGTAATCGTTTAAAATTTTCCTGAAAGTTACATTGACTCATTTTCGTAAAATTACCTTCATTTTTTTTGTGTAAAAAAAAATAAATAAAATAAAACTTAAAACTAAACGAAAGTCAAACAACAACAAAAAAATCAAAATCAAATGGACATGAAAACAAACAATATACAATGAAATCTTAAAATATTTGAAGGGAAAAATTGCTGATTTCTAAAAATAAAATGAACTCACACGAAAAGAAATTTAAAAAAGCCAATATTTGCAGAGAGCGACTTCAAGCACTTGTCAATTGTCATCATCGAAATGAAACCGCAGTTGTTTTTACTCTTTGAAATAAAAATGAAACTAAAATAAGTAAAAGGAAATTTGATTTGCTTTCACTTTTCCTACACCACCCATAAAAGTTGAATTGATAACAAATATTCAACGAGTTCTGATTTAAAAAAAAAATTAATTTATCAATCTCAAAAAACAAGCACGTTCTACATTTTGCGGGGTAAACGAACATAAAACATTGGTAACATTTCTTTTTCAATTCATATTTTTCCGTTAACCAAAAGGACAATAAGCATTATTTGATAGATACTATAATTGGAATAATTAACTAAATTCACAACATTTGCTACAAAAAGTCATTAAAGATTGGATTTAATTGCAACATAGCATCCAGTCCTCTGTTATTTTGTAACTATATTCTAGCGTAAAGGGAAGTAACTTTTCTTTTCCGAATGAGGGAGCAGTCCTTTAAATACATGAAAGGGAGCATACATTAACCATCAATGTACCATATGATATGATTTTCCTCTTCCAAGTTAGCACTAAATATTCCTAATTTGTGAACTGGTTCATTTGTAAAAAATAGGGAAACTATTTCGGGCAATAATTGTTGTAGAGTAGCATTCTTTTTAAAATGTCCTCAACTGCTAGGTAAATCGATATTATTAGTGTTGGATTACCGCTCCTCCTCTTTTTTACCCGGAAATGACTCTCTCTAGTCTCTGCCAAATATTGTTTTTGTGGGACAAATGTTCGAGGAAGCATAAAACGAATGTAAGCTTTATAAAGCAGAAAAGCCAGTAAATTAATCCTTAAATTTACTAACAGACTTTAGAACATATCTTGATGACAAATATTGAATTTCTAAGAGAGTTTTTTTTAATTTGTTATTTACATTTTAATGGTGGTTGAATGAGTGCCGAAAAATAAATGTTTCACGTCCACTGTTGGAGGTGAAATGGTTGGGTCATGCTAAGGATCAGGGTCAATTCAAAGTAATAAGTTAATTTGTAGTCCATCACGTCAGTAGGAAGTTAAGTCTCACGTATTACACAACAAAATCTAAAATTACCTCATATGGGGGTGGAGATAGACAGTGGCGTAGCTAGAGTAAACGTCACCCGGGGCGGTCCGCACAAATGTCACCCCAATGACCACGATTCACCCTATGCTGAATGGTTGGCTGTAGCTAAATTTTCATACATGCTCTACCTCTACTTTACTCTACTGACCGGTACGTTGCTGTTTACAAAAAAAGTTTACATGTATGATCCAAGACAAAATCCAATACTACAAAATAATCAGTTTGTTGGGGATGTGCAGAATTTATTAATTATGCTTGAAAGAATCAGAAGGAATTTGTGCAGGTTGCGTGACTTTCTGCATCCACAACAAATAAATAAACGAAATTTAAATACGATTAAGAACAAGACATATTCAATTAGAAACTAATAAAACATTTAATTCAAAACAATATACAAGCAGGATAATTGGTATATGTTATGTTGGCAAAATGTGTATGATGTTTTAGGTTTCAGAATGTCTCTCTTTGTAATCGTTCGTTCATTTGCAGTCCGTTTTAGATTTGTGTTGGTATTAGAATTGTCAATATTAAGTGTCTTTTTAGAAGGAGTTCTTAAGGAGTGATCTACCTTTGACTGTAATGTTTTTAAGGTCGTTCGCACATTGATGTTTACTTAATAGGTAGTGAATATAATTCACTTTGGATAAGCAATGTTTGAGAATCGATGTCCACAGAGTTGGTTGAGTTTTAATTGTGAGTGAGTCAGCGTTGAAGTACCTTTGCGCGGTAAAATCGTGATTTTGAGTGACGTGGAGTATGTTGGCAATTTCTCTGTGGGTGTTCGTCACTGACAATATTTATTATTGTAAAAAAATACAACAAATGTGGCACAAGGCCAAAAACGGGGGTTGGGGTAAAGGACGGTCATCACTTGTCTTAATATAAAACTTAGCTAGCCACAACGACTGACCCTAACATACAAAACAATATTCCTTTCACCAAAACAACACATTTATCCATATCTTTCTCACTACATCCACCAAAATACCTCTTTGACTCAATGCAAATCCTAAATACTCCCCTTATGTACAAATATTGTTTGTGGGGGGAGGGGCATAAAAACAACAATTTTTTAAAAGATCCCCAATGAGTATATACAAAATGACAAAAATATTTACAAGAAACCAAACAAAAATTAGTGTTATTAATAAAACCCCCCACAAACTTTAAATGTGGCAGAAATATCAGTTAACCGGACGAAATCGATGCGGGACTATGAAAATAAAGAACACATTCATTCCTCCCAAGCATTCACACAGGCACACACTCATTCATACACAACAACAAATACGAAAAGCACACACGCGAAACGAAAGGCGCCCCGCATCCACCAGAGAACTCTTATCACTGACCACGTAAACGAGGGAGGGGATGGGGTGTTAAACTAAAGGAAAAAAAATGGGGACAGAAATAAAAGGGACCAATGAGCAAAACACACCCTAGCTAAGTTTACTGAAAAAAAGAAAAACTAAAAATCAAAAAACAAGACTTACACTAACCTAATCTCGTGATGGGTTGCCCATGTTCGACCTAGGAATACAATATCCTAACGCCTAACTGGCATCAAAATGCCATTCAAGGTCAGCCACTTTTACTCGGCACATACGCGCAAGATTCACCCACCTTTTGACAAATTCTGATGAGGTGAGCTGCCGCCTTTCCGTCCTAATCTTGACTTTAAGCTGATGGTTAAAGAACAAGATCAGTTGGGAAGAAGTGAACTTCTCACCCTCATAGAATTCCTTCTGACGCGTCGTCCAAATCACGACTCTCATAACCCCTAGCAAGCAACAGAACACATAGTGTTCAGCCTTCGTCATCTGCGGCACCACATTGCTACAAACAGAACTGGCTTCAAGGACAAAAAACTTTCCCTGCAGCATGCGAACCATGAGGCCTTCAACAAACCTGCACAACGGCACTACTTGTACTGAAAGAAGGCGTGATCAATGGTCTCGACTTCCCCCGTACAGCGACGATAGTTTGGATATTTCTCCAAGCCTGCTGAACAAAGTCTCTTGCCGACCCAGAGGGCTTCACGAATCACCAGCCAGGTGAGTGATGCCTCATCGTTATTGAGGCATTTTAACCCAGGCGCCCAAGGCCATATCGAGCGAGCCTCCTGCTTCGTAAGACCGAGCTCGCCAATTAGATCATCTTGAACGGCCCCCCTAACTAACACTTGATACAATGCCTTGCGAGACAACGCATGGGCGTTGGTGAGGCCATCCAAAGCCCGAAAGAGGGGCTTCAGAGCACGACGACATTCCCTGTAGAAGGAGCACTCGGCTTGGGGTCTACGGCCGGCCTCCTCCTCGCACGAGAGCACACTTCTCAGGGATGGAAAATGTTTACGGACGTCTTCTTTCCAGAAGGCGCCCACCTCATCCGATCCGCGACACATTCAGTCTAGAAAGGTGATGCGAAGCATATGTTGACGAATCTCAATGCTAGGCATACCCAGACCCCCAGAGGGATGAAGGCAACAGATCTCGCGAGATACCATAGGGGATTTGTCTCTCCACAAGAAAGAGAACAAGACCCGTACTAATAAAATTAGTCTGGCATACGGGAGTGGAAGTACAGAGAGTCGGTACAGGAGAATCGGATAGATGTGTGAAACACACACTTCCGCCCTTCCCTTCAGGGAAAGTCTCCTCCGAGACCACAGATTAACCGCGATCTCGGCCTTCCCTTGCACCTCCGACCAATTCATTTCCAACTGGAGATCAGGACCGAACCAGACGCCGTGTATCTTGATCGGCCCATCCGTCCAGAGGAAAGGTCCGGGAAGAGAAACTCCCTTCCACGCACCCAACCGCAAGCCAACAGACATCGCGGTTGATCTTGGCCCCTGTCACCATCTCATACCCACTGATCTCCTTGCTGACTTCGTCAATCTCGGCTCTGCTCGACACAAGAACCGAAACGTCGTCAGCATAGGCAGAATACCTGGCTGAGGTGGAAGCCCCAGGCAGGGAAATTCCGCGCAGGACCGGATTCGCCTTTAACTTGCGAAGGAATGGTTCCAACGCAAGAACGTATAGCAAAGGCGAGAGCGGACAACCTTGACGAATGGAGCGAGACAATACAAAAGGCTTCGATCTTACCCCATTCACTTTCACCAGCGCACCCGGGGTCGCATACAAAAGTCGGATGCAGGAGAGAAAGTCGGCTCCGAAACCGGCCACCGAAAGGACAGCCTCCAGAAACCGATGGTCAACCCTATCGAAGGCCTTGGACTGATCTAAATTGATCAGCGCGACTTCACTGTCGACTTGTTCTAAGATCAAGCGTACCATATGAAGGTTATCCTGAATAGTCCTGCCCTTCACAGCACAAGTCTGTTCGGGGCCAATCAGACGAGACAGGACAAGCTGCAAACGGTTGGCTAAGATCTTCGCCAAAATCTTTAACTCTGTGTTTAACATGGTTAAAGGGCGAAAGTTCCCTAACCCATCCCCACCGTTTTTGTCCTTACGCAGCAACTTGATCACACCCCTGGTGAAGCGTTGAGGTATAGACCCCTGCTTCATCCAGTGGTTGAAAATCAGTTCCAGCAAAGGAACAAAAACGGGCGACTTCCTCAAGTAAACTTCGTAGGGAAGACCATCTAGTCCCGGAGACTTATCCAGGCCAACCTGCTTCAGCGCTTCCCAGATTTCCGACTCTGTAATGGGACCCTCGCACCTAGCCGCTTCAGCTGCCTCAAGGCAGGGAAAGTCAGCCAAATAGGCGTCGAACTGAGCAGAGCCCAGACCGGGCTCCCTGGTGAAAAGATCCTGAAAGTAATCTCGAAAGGCCTCGCATATGCCCGCGTTTGTAGTCACGTTGACGCACGCTATATGTCGCCTAGACGCGTTCCGATTCTCCTCTGCACGGCCATGTTCGTCTACCTACCAAAGCTTGATCCTTCTTGATAAGCAAGGAGGACAACTCTGCCTTAGCTAAGGTTATATCCCCACTAACACGGGATTTCACGGCAAGATTAACTTTATCTTCTAAAGCCGTTTGCGCCGCTAATCTATCTAGATTGAGTCGACGACTAAAATCGGCAGCAAACGTTCTAATTTTGCATTTTAAATTATCCCACCAGGTGTTTCCCACAACCGCACCCGTAAATTCCCTCTGAATCATTAGTAGCAGCTGGTCCCGGAAACCCTGCTCACCAAATAATGAACTGTTGAATTTCCAGTAACCAGCCATTCTAACCTTAGGCTTATCTAAGTTTACACGGACCCGGACAAGCCTATGATCCGTATAAACTATATAGTGGAAACTTGGACACCCTAAGAGCCCTACATCGACTCTCTTAACTAAGACTCGGTCCAGGTAGCTCGCAAGCGTGCCAGGAGCCGAGTTGCCACTATTTGTCCAAGTCCATGCTACCTCCCGAGGGTGCTCATTCCGGAACTTATCGACAAGATCAAACCCGCCGATAAAGTCCCGAAATGCCTTCACATTAGGATTGTTAGTACCCGGATTTTGCCCTATACGATCTATATCGGGGTCAAGGACGGCATTCCAACCCCCCACTAAAACTACCCGACGAGAAGTCATCAAAAACGGCTCGATCTGCCGAAACAAAGCAAGCCGCTCAGCATGGTTATTGGGCGCATAAACCCCAATGAGACGTAAAGCCTTATCCTTTATGGTAGCATCCAGCACACAAAGCCTGCCCGCCGGATCTGCGAAGACGAGGGTACATGCAGCCTTCAAAGACCTGCTCACTAGCCAAGAGACACCCCTCGAACGACCATCAAAACATGCTGAATAAAGGGAGAACCCCTTAGACCTTAGACAGTATATCCTCACCGTCATGAGAAGAAAACCGGGTCTCTTGCACACAACAAACATTCACCCCGAGGCGCTGAAGGTCACGAGAGAGCCTCGCCCTGCGAGACTCGGACCTCAGGCCCCGCACATTTAAAGTAGCTAACCAGAGCGCCATCGAGAAGTCCGATTAGGGTTTACCTGAATTAAACATGGCCAAGGTAAGGATACCGATAGCCTCTCACATAGACCCATGGCTCATTTCAGTTTGGATGGTACCGTCTTGGGAGATTCCGCCGATATCCCAGGGGAAAGTCAATTTTAGTGCTCTATACAGGGATGAGTGAACTAAAACGGGGACCCTCCCTGCCCAAAGTTTAGACAGCTTCTTTAAATTCTCGTTCTGCACTATGGCGATAGGCAAGGCCATCTTGAAAGACATAATGGCTTCCTCTAACATTGTCCAAATTGGTTTGGAGTCAAGTCCTGTCCGTATAACCGTTAGGACCCTTTGGACGTGCGGGAAATTTGGGGGTATTTCAACATCCAGATCGGCATATTGCCTAATGGATAAAAGATATTTTAGGTCTTTAACCCTATTTCCATAGTCCCGGGCTCTCTCTGCCTGAGCTGCGTTAATTTTGCAGATATCTTCTGTGTTGAAAATGTTTTTTTTCTTAATGTTTTCATTGTGTGCTTGAGTGGGGCTTCTCTCCCGTTTAGAAGAGGGAGGAGGCATTTCAGCTTTTTTGTCGGGGGAAGGACTGGTAGTATGCAAAGGGGTGCGGGATGAAATTTGTTTACCAGGGGAAGGGCTGGGAGTATGAAGGGGAGTATAAAAGGACATATATTTGTAAGGGCTGGGGTCTTGAGATTTGGGCGGGGTTGTCGGAGGGGAAGGATTTTTCTTGGGAGAAGGTGCGGACCGGGCCGAAGACGTGGACAAAATGGGATTCGAAGGTTTTTCACTATCCAATTTTTTCTTTAATTCCTTTATTTTTTCCGTTTTTTCATAAGCTGGATCGTACTTCTTTTGTCGTTCCTTGAAGTTTAGCTGTTTGGCCGGGGCATCGCCCTTAACGTCGCGAGAGGGAGTGGGACTGTGCGTGTCGGGGCTTCAGGGGAGTAAGGACCTGCTGTCCGGTGCTTCCTTCTGGCCCTACCAGCTACCAGCCATCCCCCCTTCTCCACAACTACACTAGCAGCGGGCGAAGGCTCTTTGGGGAATGTGGTCTTTGATGATATCCCAACCGGTGGATTAACCGACCTGGTCCCGGAAGCTGGTACGCCCATTACAGGCGAGGCGGAAGATACAGACGCGGTCAGAGGGAGATCTTGGTCAACTGGAGCTTGACTACCAGAGGCCTTCTTCTCTGGGCAGGAGGAGGAGAGATGACCAGTCACTCCACACCTCCAGCATACCGGTCTTTGGCCCGTTACTATGACCGGTGACAGTTGGGGATGGAGCGGAAGGCTTTCTCGTCCAACATGATATCAAAGCTTCACCCCCCGCTCAGGCTATCACAGGAGGCGCCCAGAATTTCGCCGTACTGGGAAAGGAAAGCAGCGAGATGTTCCCCGATAACCATGATATACTGTTAAGTGATCCTTCTGCGGCCTTCATACTACGTACGTAGGACGAGATCTTTACTTATGAGCTCACGGCTCGCAGTGGCTACGTAGTCTTCTGGTGTGGGTAACGGTACGTACCACATGAAAAATTTGGCACCCTTAACTATTCTGAGGGGCTTAAACCCCAAGGACTCTAGTGTTTTCAACACTGTGTTTTTCGTCGAGCGACAGATTTTGCGCGTACGCTTGTCGACGACGAAAACTGACACAGTTCGTTTTTCAATTTTCTTTAATTCTTGGGGGTCTTCTAAGAGTCCACCTTCTACGACAAAAAGTCTCTTAGCACGCTCCAAGAACTCCGCAAGATTGATAATACATTTCGGTGGGGACGACCAACAAGAGGGCGATTCCCCGGCCTCAGTTTTGTCTTCAGAGCCATTTTTGGCTTCCTGTTAATTTGGGTTTTGTTGCCATTATTGGCCTCTGTATTGCTTTTAGTTATCTTTTTGCCATTCTTGGCCTCCATACTTGTAGTTTCATTTTTCCCAGTGATGACATCCTCGCTAGGGGAAATTAAATCAAGGGCTGGGTATTCTTCTAAATTCTCTTTATCTGGGGGATCTTTTTTTTTGGGGGGGGGGGTTGAATAAATGTTTCCTTATGGATTTTCTGTAGTCCGACAAATTCGGTTTCCTTTTAATTGCTAAAAAAGAAGGCGCCTTTTTTCCCTTCTTTTCCATTTTTTTCTGAAGGAGAGGGGTGAAAGAAAAGGGAAGTGGGAAATAATTAAACAAGATTATAGGAAAAATTTAACTAAATAAATGAAATCAAAAAACTCACCCGAAAGCGAGACAACAATGAACAAAATAAAATATGCACACACAAAAATAATTACATGACGAATAGAACAAAAAACACGGTTCACTTATACGTAAAACAAATTAAAAAAAAATACAATAAAAATTAGAAAAACAATAAAGAACAAATATCGCCTAAAGGCGAAACAATAAAAGAAAACACGTAAAAGAAAAAATAAGAAAAAACGTTAGACAATGAAAACGGAAAACAAAGAATATACAAAACTTCGACAAAAGCCGAAACTAGTTAAAAAAAATAAAAATGGCCGACGTCAATAAACAAAAAAATAACAAAACGACAATAGCCGAAGCTAGTTACAAAAAATCAAAATGGCCGACGTCAACAAAAAAAAAAAAAAACAACAACAAAAAAAAAAAAACGAAACGGGGAACAATAGCCGAAGCTAATCAAGATGGCCGACCCTCAGAAAAGCGAGTAGAGCCAAAAGAAAACAAAGAAATTGGACAAAACAAACGATTACAAACAATAAACACGTAAAAATTAAAGGATGGAAAGAAACAATCAAATAAATTAATTAATCAAAAATAAAGCGAAAACACAGAATAAAGAAAAACGCAGATAGATTTAAAAAAAAAGGGAATGAAAATTAAAAAGGAAGACTAGAATAAAAGAGCAAAAATTAATTAAAGGGGGTAGAAATAAGAACTGCGAAAATTGAAGGGGTCAAAATGAAAATCAAAAAGGAAAACTGGTAGAAAATCAAATAGGAAAACTGGAATAAAAAGAAAAAGTGCAAAAGTTAAAGGTGGGAGGGGGGCAAAAATAAAATGGAGGGAAGAAAGAAAAATCAAAAAACTTTTTCAATACAGTCACAAAAATGTAAAATTAAAATAAACAAACTTTAACCAAAATGAACTTCAAAATAGCAAAAGGGTAAATTCCAAAAAAGAGACGAGCGATAAAAGGCTGTCCTGAACGGTCAGAAATCAAGACAAAATGTCAAGGCCGACACACTGCCAACTCGATCGGTGTTCGTCACTGACTGACTGGGTCAGTCGGCGTCTTCTTTTATAAGTTCTGAAAGTCCGAAATCGGCTCACTTAAGTTTTGGCGCAATTTTTGCACGTGAAATTTTCAGATTATAGTGTCGTTGACCAATGAGATTTGTTGGTTCGTCTAGTACGGTTTTAATTGGTTGAAGTTTTCCATACGTAGGCGTAAGATATAGTCTGTTCTGTTGCTAGGGGTGATAGATAGGAAAAAAGGCGAGTCTACAAGTTCAAATCAAAAGATTTTTAAAATGCAACTGTTCACTTTCAGAACAACTAAATACAAAACACGACAATACACAAAAGAATGACATTCGATATTATGGTCTTAGAATGAATGTTTTCTTGTTTTCATTGTGGCAAACTGGTCAATGACATCATCAAAATCTGTTTGTCTTGTAAGCTCGTTTTTAATGGACAGCACAGCCAGATTCGACAGTCTCGACTGGCTCATGGTTGACGTAATTTTCTGTTGCTAATTTGTCCAATTTTCCGTTGCATCATTTTCTGGGTACCATTTAATTATCAATGATGTTTGAAAGTATTTTTCTTGACAAAAATGTTATATTTAATTTTTAAGCATTTTTCGGAACATTGTAAATCAACTGTATTCTTTTAAAGGTTACCTTGAGAATTTATGCAAAGTTTATTTTTTTGTTTTTCTTTATATCTTTTTTTTCTGTAAAATAAATTTACATCGTATTTTGATATTATTATGATTTTAGTTTTAGTGATAATTTAAAAACAATAAATATTTGTTAGTAGTACCAATAATGGAAAATTAAGTTAAAAATTTAAAAGAATCGTTTTTGGAATCGGAAAATAGCCACAAATTTTTCCGATTCCGATACCGTTTCCGATACCCCAAAAAGTTCCGATTTTTCCGATTTTCGATTAATCGTCCCAACACTAGTAGATATATTCAAAAGTATATCGCTCACTCAATGGAAAATTGTATCTCAGCGAATTGATACACAGGCAAGACTGAAATTGTTGCACTTTTGGCTTCGTATTTCGCTTTGTTGTTATTAATGATGCAGAGTTGAAACACCATATCATCTGATAAAATGTTACAACAATGTCTCTTGTTAGTAACCAAGATTTTAGCAACTGAAACACATGAAAGCTGAAAACATTGCTATTTTTCCTACTCACAAATTTCTCGACAATTTATTAGAAAATCTCTGACGGGGGTACAAAACTGGGGGGTCATAAATTATGTCTGGGGGATGGAGGGTCATATGCCCGCCGGCAAAACCCTGTGTCTCCACCACTGTTTTCAGACTATTTTTGGCACCTTAGCCTTGGTGAAAAATTTTATTGGCGGTGACATTGTGTCACCCCTCCTGTGCTAGCACCCGGGGCGTTCCGCCCCCCCCCTTGCCCCCCTAGCTACGCCACTGGAGATAGATCTATTTCAACCGACGAAAATTACGTTAGTCTTATTCAAGCCCGGTGTATAGACTGATTTTGTGTCGGAATTAGAAATTTAACTTTGACAGCCGTCGAAAATTTTCTTCTGACTGAAACGTCGAAATGGATAAATTTTGTATCAATTTTTCGATGGCTGTCAAAGTTAAATTTCTAATTCCGACACGAACTCACCTTATACACCGGGGTTGAATAAAACTGACGTAATTTTCGTCGGCTGAAATAGATCTATTTACACCCCCACCCGTATGAGTCAATTTTTGATTTTGTTGTGAAATACTATTTATTGGCTCTGTTATAATAAATACATTGAGCTCTTTTTGTGGATCAATTGTAATATTTTATATTATTAATCACTTGGATTATATACCAACGGATTTATAGTGGATCTAAGAAGGTTGAATTTAACTTAGACAAAAGATTTTTCTATGAAAGATATTAAGTGAAAAAGTTTGTTGTGTAAATTTTTCTAATCTCTCATAAAGGAAGTTTGTTTCTTTGGCGGTTATTTGACACATAATTCCCGTGTGTATCTTTCGCGTGTGTGAGTCTCAAATGTGACGAAAATTCGTTTGGTATTTCTATCTATAGTTTTTTTTTTTAACAACCAATTCGGCTCAACGGGGCTTGGTAGCTGTTGCGAATTTCTCTGAGAAATGCGTGGGAGAATGTTGTATTTTTTATTTTTTAGCCAATAGGATTTCTTGAAACATTTAAATTAGGGATGAATTTGAGAAAGATTTTTTTTTTATGTCAGCTGAGCTTACTTTTGTACAAATTTTGACTGTTTTGTTATGGAAATTTCTCGAAGATTATTTTATATTTAACAACCAATGAAATTCAAGAAAATGTTTGAAATCTAAATGAGGGTTAATAAAGATTTATTACCTGTACTATATATATATATATATATATATATATATATATATATATATAGTGTGTGTATTTAGGCAGCAATCCCTCTTTTATACATGTTTCATTAAAGACGACTGACAAAATACTGTGATTGAGCTTTTTATTTCATTTTTCTTCTGTTTGTACAAGTGTTCTCTTTTCTGGACACAAAGCGTGTAAAAATTGTACAAAGTTCTGTATATCCCAGCTATTTGCTATTTTATTTTAGCTATTATCAAGGGAGATTTTTTTAAAAATTTATTTTTAACTAAATATATTGTTTTTTTTATATGTGCAAAAAGTTATAGGAATGTATCATTTTCCGGACACGGTCAGCACATTGTGGCCGTGTTCATAGTTAATGTTATTAACTGTTGGCTTTTGATTTTTTATTATTAGGGCTTCTATTATTTTAAATCTTTTCTGACATGTGGATGAGGTTATTATATTTTCTACATGTTTCGGACGGAGTCTGGTAGGTTTTTATGTGTATTTAAAAGAACATGCAGGTGAAAGGGTATAAGGCATAATAATATAATTTTATTTGCTTGAGAATGAAGGAGGAGACGATAAGAGACGTAACAAACGACACTACAGCTAGAGAAATCAGTTATGCGGGCAGTAGTTAAAATGTTATTTACTAATATTTTCTGCTCTACTTACGACAGAGAAGAACATACTAGATTGACCTTAATCTACTTCTAAGATGACTACTACCATTAGCACTGTCTGACTTAAAAACTACCCACTATCGAACCGAACCGGACTTTATCCAGACTGCTACCAATATCCGCCTTATGAACAAGAATTTTGCTACACTGAGTGAATATCAAAGGACTCACTCTAATCTGTAGAATTAGATTTCTACATTTTCTGTTTTCTTATTCGTAAATACGCTTTTAAATAGGCGCACAAGGGGGTCGTCAGTGATGTTTTGACTTGGTTCATCAGGGAGTTTCGGGTCTTTCAACATCATACTCCCCATCACCAAGTCGACCCAATCAGGGGAGATCAACCCCTGATTCCCCCTTTTGATTAAACACTAACAGCTACTCTGGCCTTTTTTAAAGAATAAGAGGAAGAAAGATCACATGTTCCGCACATCCGATTGGATGTTAGTATCAACCAATCTGCTGCGCGGACTAAGTTTTAAATGGCCCGCGGTTGGGACTGGTTTCTTTTCTTATTTCGGTGGATTGCAGTTTCGATGGATAACTGAGGAGGTAATCTTAATATTCCTAAATCTTACCCTATTTCCTTGAGTATTTTAAGGTTTAATTATTTGCCGTTTTCATTTTGTACTTTTTTTCCTTTTTTTGACGGGGATACTTGAACTCAACGCTATTATCACATTTTATCGTTAGCCTGTTTCTTAATACAAATAATATATACAAAAGAGAGAAATGTTCGTATAAATAAAAGATAAAATAAATTAGACAAATGTCTTACGTTCGAATAAAAAAAAAATATTTTTTAAATTATATTTATATATATGTATCGCTAAAAACCGATGACAAACTGATAAAATAAAAATGATATATATACAAACGATATATGGTAATGATCAAGAGGAAAAACACTATAAATACACTATATACGCGTTATGGTTCCGATTTAAAATATACAAAAATGTGAAATGTTCGTCTAAAATAAAAATTAAATAAATTAGACAAAAGGTCCAACGTTCGAATTAGGCCTTACGTTCGAATAAAAATTAAATAAATAAATAGACAAAAAGTCTTGCGTCCAAATAAAAAATAAATAAATAAATAAATAAAAATAGACGAAAGGCCTTACGTTCGAATAAAAGTTAAATAAATAAATAGACAAAAAGTCTTGCGTTCAAATAAAAAATAAATAAAAAAAAATAAAAAAAATAGACGAAAGGCCTTACGTTCGAATAAAAGAAAAAAGTCTTGCGTTCGAAAAAAAAAAAAAAAAATTATGAGAATAATGGACAAAAAGTCTTACGAGATGTGTCGCGCCGGAACCGCTAAAAAGGTAAATAGTAACTTAAAAGGTATCGCGTATAATACGGGTTTAACATAAAAACATATTTACAAATAATACAATTTACAAATTGACGAGATATATTCTTTGGCTGTACTTGTACAATTCAATTCGTGTATTTACTCACATTCGCACGCACAAAAAAAAAAAAAAAAAAAATTATAAATGCTTTTAAATTAAAATGTTTATAATATTGCCATGTTGCAATTATATTAAAATTATTTACAAATTTACCCGGCTTGATAATTATTTGTTACATTGATGTCCAAGAGCTATCACGCTTTATCCATAACCATTTTGCTGTCCTTTCTGCTGTATTAGTTATGGTCCGAATCGGCTTTCTTCTGTTAGCACCTACTACGCCAATATCAGTTAAAGCTTTGCATAGGGACCTTGCAACAAAACCCCTTACTCCCACCTCGATTGGCAAACAGCTTGACTTCCACCCATTGTTTTTGCAACTCGCTAATAGTTCGTCATATTTTAACATCTTCCGTTCATGGGCTTCTTCTGCATGCTCTTCCCAAGGCACTGTCAGTTCCCACATTATAACCTTTTTAATATTGTTAGAGTAGAACACTAAATCGGGGCGTAATAATGTTTGCACGATGTGATTAGGGAATTTTAGTCTTTTCCCTAAGTCGACCCTTAATTCCCAGTCTGTTGCCTGTGACAGAGTATTTGCTATGTTCTTGTGCTTTTTGTGAGGGGGTTTCTCACCAGCTCTATGGAACTCTATGGCTCTTTTATCTGTGTTTAAAGTATTGGTGCTGATGGCCATATTAACTATCTTTGCTATCTCTTTTAATATTTCATCATGCCTCCATCTATACCGGCCTTCCGTTAGTGCTGTCTTACAGCTACTTAGAATATGTTTTAGGCTTCCTGGACGCGAACACAAGTGGCATAGTGGCGATTCTGTCTCGTACCATCGATGGAGGTTGGTAGGACTGGGAAGGGTATCGTATACAGATTGAATCAGGAACTTTATGTTGGTATCATTTCTCCATATATCTGACCATTTGATTTTCATATAAATCATGGATTCCCAATTGGTCCACGCACCTTGTTGCCTTAGTCCTACCATCTTTGCCACTCTTTTCTCCTCCTCGCCCTTACATACTTCTTCTTGTATTAAAAGGTTCTTTTCTTTACCTTTGGCTCTGTCCACCCGAATGGTAGGAAAGAACCCTAGGCCAGCTCGTCCAGTAGCTACGGCGCCTAATATGGCCTTTTCGCGAAGTCTTTCTTTAGCGACACGCAATGCGTTCTCTGCTCTCCATTTTCTTCCTGAGTAGACTTCAATGCCTGCTCCAGCCACCTTTGGGTCTTTGGATAACTCATACTGCGTTATTGCTCTAATTTTGGTGACTTTGTATTCCTCTACTAGGCTTTTGAAAGGAAGTTGCAGAGCGTTTGTGTTGCCATATAGAGCAGCACTGGTCAAACTTTTCGGTAGGCCTAACCATCTTCGTAGTCGTGTGCTAATTCTTTTTTCTAATTGTTCTATATGAGAAGACGTAAATTCATAAATAGACAATGGCCATAAGATTTTAGAAAGAATGGCATGCTGATAAATCCAAGCTTTAAATCTGCCTGGCAAGCCGGATTTGTCAACTCTCTTTAACCAACTTGTTAAAAGAGGATCACAGCTAAGTATTTTCAGTTTGTGCTGAACCCATTAAAATCGACTCCAGTTCAGTACGAAACAATGCTTTCTGATTGGTCCATAAATAATAACTAGGCCTGCACGGTTGACCTCGAGTTGACCTGTTCTGAGTTCAAGGCGCCAAAAAAAAAAAAAAAAAAAAAAAAATGTAAACGTTCCAACGTGATCTAGAAAACTCATAAATATGAAACTTCGACGCGATTTAGCCAGTGAGTCCTTAAAATGATCAACTCGTCACACAAATCCATGAAACCCAACTTTCCCGCTAAAAGCTAATTTTTATTAACATCAACCAGGTTTGTGGAATTCAATTTCTTTTCAACATCAACTCATCTAAACGAATTAAACCAAGGCGAGATTCAGAAACCAACTCAATATCTTAACAACATAAAGGAAATCGTAACTATATCAGTCAAAGCGAGACAACTCTAGTCAAGCAATCTATTTCATTCAATTTCACCATCAACATAAACTGTTTATTTCCTTACCAGATCTATAGCAGAACACCTTTTATATTACCCTTGATCACAACTAAGAACTCTAAAGTTTTAAACAACTTTATTATATCGTGTGTACTTGTGATATATAAAAAATTATTTTCTGTTAAAACAAATATTTTCCTATTTGATTATTTCTCTTGTTGTCTTTGTTGCATTTGATTTAGTAAAAAAATAGTAGGTGGTCAGTTTAATTTGTATTTTGTCACCGATACAGATTGGCTAACCCACTACAAATCTAAATCATATATATAAATATATATTATTTATTTCATACTCTTGAGATTCAGCCACTTTATTTTCAAAATTACCATTAAAATAAATACCAAGAATATCTTAGCAAATTACCACAGCCATGTCCTCCCAAGATTCAGATGTTCATATCTTTCTACAGATTCCTTTTCTTTATTATCTGTGAAATCCGTTGACTTCTTCATAAAGATAGTGGCGTAATTGTCTGTTCTAAGGTTTTTGCATTCTCTTGGAGTGGCTGCATCAAAATGTATAGAGCTTAGTCTGTGTTTCTGTTTAACCCATAGATGGAGGGAAAAGCGATTCATGCCGATACCAAGGGCATTTGTCAGTAAATGAAAGTATCTAACGTGTCCAGTATTTGAACGCTGCAGGCCGATTCAAATTTCCGCTCATTTTATTCTTTCTTTTTTACTTTCTACCTCCCCCACCCCGACACTTCCGCCTCTCTTTTACTTTTCACAATTCTGTTGTCGCGTGACAATAAACGATTAATTAATGGCTGATGTCCAACTCCACGAGAGCGTCCCTCTGTGCCTTTTCGGTCTCATACTTTCCAATGACCCGAGGTGGAACAGCTACATTGAATCAATAGCTTCATCTACCGCAAGGAAAGTTGGTTCACCAGATGGTTGTTTACGTTTGAGTCCATCCTTCAAATCTACAAATCAATCATTCGCCCTTGCATTGAATAATGTTGCCATATATGGTTGGGTGTCCCCGCTTTTCATCTCGACAAGATCCAATGACTGATGTAGGTACCTCTAATAATTCGCTAAAAACAAACAAACAAAAGCCCCCTAACCCCCCCCCCCAAAAAAAAACAAAAACAAAAAACAAACAAACAGTGTAGCATGATGATAAAAGGCCCCAAACTTAATAAAAACAAAGTTTTAACGTCAAAATGTTTATATTATTATTAAGAGGAAAGAACAAATTATTTTTTAATTATTTTTAATTTTTTTCCCTCTTTTCTTACACGTTCTAAATTTGGGTAAAAAATCTCGTTTTCTTTTTTGTCAACTTTGTAAGACTTGTGGTAATAGACATTTTTAGTGTAGCAGTTACCAGTGAAAACCCCATTAATTTGGAAATTCTTGCAAAAATCAAATAATTGTTTGAATTTACTTTTGAAATTTTTATTTTTAGAAAATCTTGGTAAAAATACTTTTTTTTTTTTTTAGATCTGTTACCCTCCCCACCCTAGCTTAATTTCATGAAATTTTGTAGAACATCAAAGAGTACTAACATTAAAGAAACATTATTTTATATTGTCTATAAGCAGAAGTCCTTGGAGAAATCAATCATCAATTTTTTTTCACAGCTACGTCCAACTTTTGAAAAAATCTTCTCCAAATCGTAAAATAAAAACAGCAATAAAACTAATTATCTAAATAGATAGGTTTTTATTTGATTTTTTATAAATAATATACATTAAGGACATTGTCTGAAGGGGAAAAAATCGATGAATAATGAATTTTGACAAGAATTGTTTCCATTTTTCTTTAATTTTTTCAAGAATTGTTTTCTCTTTTCTTTAAGTTTAAAAAAATGTTTTAAAATTCTTCCATACAGAGTGCAAGGTACGTTATCAATTTATCAATTGAAGACTATATTTGCTAAGCGAAAATTAAAATCTTAATACAAATCATACTCCCAAAACTTTTTACCACAATTATAGATATTTTTGTGCATGAAAATGTCGTATTTTTGTTTTTAGTATGATGTATCGTAAGTGATGCTATAGTTAAAGTCACGTGTTTCAAGGCCTGTCCCCCTGAGAGAAAACACCTTGACATAAATGTTTTCGGCTCTGGGCAATACTTTATTTCATTTGTGTTTCATCGTCCCTACGTTTCAACAAGCTTCTTTTTAAATCTTGAAGCGATGATTTCTAATTTTTCCCCTATTTCACTAAATATTTTAATTTTTGCTATTTATGCATCTTACTTTATAGTGTGTATACTTTTCATAGTGTGTGTCATGCATAATTTGTTTTATTTATTAGTATTTTACTTAGTTAAGAAAAATAATTTAATTTGTTTTTATATTTTAAGTTTCTTCTTTTTTGTGAGTTAAATAAAATAACTTTAACAATTCATAACCATCGAAGTGTAGAAATTAATAATAAAGAATATAAATGTATTATCTCAGTTAGTTAAAAATTTAAAAACTGAGAGTGAATTAATAATTTAATTTTTAATTCAATAACTGAGATAATATAATTAAAATCATTATATTATCTGGGTTATCAATTTAAAATTTAATAATTGAAAGTGAGATAGTTATTAAATTAATCACTTTCAGTTATTAAATTAAAAATTGAATTGAAATAATAAAATTATCTCATTTATCAATTTAAACGATTAATAACTGAGAGATAATTTAATTATTAATATAATAATAATTTTATTAATTATTATCTCAGTTATCAAATTAAAAATGTAATAACTTAATGCAATATTAATAACTAATAAAATTATTTATCATTATCTTAGCTATTAAATAATGAATTACCATTAAGAATTTTTTATATTATTTTAAATTATTATAAGAAATAACAACAAAAATGTTCTTACTTAGAATTCTTAAATTTATGTCAATTCTGGTACCCCATACTAAACATGACAACACATTCAGCCATCAAATTATCGATGGAGACGTGAGAATAACAAGACCCCGAGGTCAAGAAATGTTTGTCTAGAAAATTTTGTGCTATAAGTATTGTTTCAGAACAGATTTAACTTTAAATTTGCTAACTTTACGAGAGTAACGTTTCAGAAATGTATATTTTATTTTAGCGGGATTTTTAAAACTGAAAAATAAGTTTTGTTTGCATTTCTCTAAAAAAGTTAAAAATGGCCGTTTTGATTGGTTTTTCTGAAGAATCGACTAAAAATCATTTAAATTTCCATTTGACATATTCCACAGTAATTTTTTTGGAGGGGGAATTAGAAAATTTAATCCTTTAGCTTTCAATTGAAGCTAAGGGAAAGCTTCAAAAAGGATTTTTCTTTATGAAAAATACATTCAAACCTTAGGTATACGAATTTTTGGACGTACCTACTGATATTCAAGGTGATAGGTCCTCATCTGGCATCTTGCCTACAGACACTTTCTCACAGACATGCTGTTTCTTCCCTCTGTCTTTTTCTTACAAATATTTTCATGGCAACTGCTTTGAAGCGCTACTTTCACTGGTACACACACTGCATGAATTTAAGTGCGCTACTAGGTTGGTATCTCGATCCCACCCCTTCACTGTCGAAATGGTTACATGTAGCCATCTCTTCTACTCCAATAGCCTCTTCTCTCGCACTTTCCGACAGTGAAACTCCCGTCTTCCTTCTCAGCCATAATCTTCAAATATTAAAATGTAATGTCAATTGACATCTGATGCTTTGATCCTGATCCTCGCCCTTCTTTATATCCTTTCTTCAAACACCCCTCTTTACTCCTATAACCCCTTGTGTACTAGTGGCACTCCCGCCTTTCTTGGGGTGAAATGCTTAAAAAAATTATTTGCTTCAATATGCATGTGTATTTGTTTTTTTTTGCGTACATAGATATCACTAATAACAGCATCAATAATGTTGATTATGATGATTGTATGCACTTTCGGTCCCAGCAGGCAATGCTGGGACCAAAACGGCTCTATCAGCAGTTTAAATAAAACAGTTGTTAATTTATCACATGTCTTTGTGTTGACTCGACTTTTCAACAACCACTCTCACATAATTCATCTTTGCACCCTAAACATTCTGGTCAGAGGAAGAGAGTTGGGGGCAGATACTTCAATTTCAGACAGAATATCTAATTTGAATTTAGGCAGAAGGGCAAAAATCATGTGCAAATAGTACTCTCATTGTTTGCTTAGGAGGACTTTGTAAATCAGAAAAAAATCTGTAGAATTTTACAAATTCCAAATCAAAAGTAATGTGTCTACATCAGTTATCTCCCTTAGAACCAATCTCATTTGAACACTGGGTTATTTCCCTTGCATTTTTATAAATAGACGCCAACTGTCAGTCTCAATAATAGATTATAGAGCAGCGCTTTGGCTTATGTATTAGGCACAGCGTGCGTCGGGTTTTGATAAGCCTACATGAGAAAGGCAGTTTTTCAGAAGTTTTTGCCGGTCTGTCTGTCAATGTTTACGCCTTTGCGTTTTTTCTCTTCTGACTGTTGTTACTTCAAACTTGAAACTTTTTCTTTCTGCATTGTTTGCCCCCAGGATGATCGTTCGAAGCCTGCAGAATACCTTCTATTTGAGTTGACCAGTAGTGTCCTCAGGTCTCTTTTACAGACATATTTTTACGATCCCCGTATACAATGTAAAGCAAAAATTCGTGGCTATTCTATATTTCAATGAATGGCTTCAAAATTGAAGATTGTGTGCCTATTTAAAAACTAAATTTATCTTCCTGAATAATAATAATAATAATAGTAATCAAATGAACCCATTATTACAGATAGAATCTGAAACAATTTTATGGGACTTTATAATACACACAGACAGAACAATTAAAGCTAATCAGCCAGACACTGGGATCAAAAACAAGAAAAATAGAATGAGCTTTATTACTGACATGGCAGTTCCTGCAGATTGTAATGTATCTTTGAAGTTCTTTAAAAATGAAATATCAAAATACAAGAATCTTGTAGTGGAAATCTCAAAAATTTATTAGGAAATAATAATAATAATAATAATAATAATGAAATCGAAATCTCAAAAATGTGGCAAGTGAGGACATCAATAATTCCAGTTGTAGTTGGAGTCCTCGGATTGATTGAAAAAGAGTCCGATAGACTCATTGAAAAGATTCCTGGCAGCCCATGCCTTAAAGAAATACCAGAAATTTTATTCACAAGTTCAGCTCACACATTACGAAGAGCTTTATCTATGAAAATATGTCTGATCTTAGGAGGTTTTTTGTTTTGTTTTGTTTTGTTTTTTACAAAAATGATCAGTGGAAAATGTCATGAAACCATTTCTGACCTTAAGTCTCTGGTTGGGAACCGGAAGGAAATGTGTATACAACGGAAATCAAAAGAAATAATAATAATAATAATAATAATAATAATAATAATAATAATAATAATAATAGTAGCAGTAGTAATAATAGTAGTAATGATAATCGTAGCAATAACGGTAGTAGTAGTAATAATAACCGTGGTAGTAATAATAATCATAGTAGTAGTAATATTATTATTAGTAATAATAATAACAGTAGTAATTACAATAGTAGTAGTAGTAATAATAATAAAATAGAAGTATTAATAATCGTTGTAGTAATAATATCAGTAGTAGAGGATGAGTAGTTGACCGTTGAAATCCATTTCTTTCTCTCTCTCTCTCTGTCTTTCTCTCTTTCTTTTCTTTCCTCTGTTTCTCTCCCCCCTCTCCCACTTTCTCTGTCTCTCTCATTTTCTCTCGCTTTCTCCAGGAAACGATGCCTGTTACTATGCCCACCACCCCCGTAATAGCGTGAGTAAAAATAAACCCCAGGAAAAGTGTCTGTCATCGATGAATTCTATAATGCAGAGTTGGCTGCTCTACTGGGGGATTACCAGAAGACTACTAGAATCCACAGATGATACGCAATCCAATGTTAGCGCATGAACGAAATAACAGAACGAATTTCCTTTCGTAAATTTTAATCAAATTCACACTATGTAAGGTAATAGAAGCATTAAAACACAAGGATTTGCTGAGTGTGAAAGAATTAGAAAACAAAAATATTATTAAGAAGGGAGAACAATAGAAGAGTAATCAGGAAGATAGTAGATAGCGATTGACATTGCATCTAAATATTTGAAGATCAAAGTTAGCTGTAAACCATGGGACCAAAAGAGAATTCCACAAGCGATAAGTACGAGAAAAAAACTGTTAGCATAGAAATTACGGTTACATCTAGCCAATTCAACTGTAAACTGATGAGACCTTGTTGCCAATCTAGTACTGCGCTTAAATTTATAAAGTCTAGGTACCCTAGTGGAAAGTTCATCCGAATAATTAACATGAAATTCTTTATAGAAAAGACACAGGGAAGCAACTTTATGGCGGTAGCAAAGTCACTGAAGCCGAGACGTCAGGTCAGGATCAATAATATTATTGTTTCTTTAGATTTTCTCAAGAATCTTTAAATATATGTTAGGAGTAACGGAACGTATGTGGCAGCAATATTCACACCATGAAGCCCCTATGGTAGACATAGGTATGTAGGATAGATTATGGAGAGAAGAATCGTTTAGCATGATAGAGTAACCAACTTGATTAGCAGCAGACCTCACACTGGAGTCAATATAGTCTTTATACATTATGTTAACCGATAATGTTAGCCCGAGAAAGCACAACGAGTCATTGCCATGGAGGTTAGCATCAGCCATACTGATAGACGGCAGAAATGGGTCTTTCAGATGATTAATGGAGAGTGGTTTTGTTTTGGAGGCGTTAAAATTAACAAGCCATCTTTGGCCTAGTCAACAACAGGCTATCGGACATTTTTGGGATCAGCTGTCAATTTAACCTTATCGAACTGCTCAGATTATCGACATAAATTAAATATTTAGAAATGTCTTCTGTATCAATTCATACTACTCTTTTTATTTATTCCTTTTTATATTTATATTTTAATCGTTTTTTTTTTATTTTGTTTTTATTTTCGTTCCCTGAGCAAAAAAATCTCTAGCTTTAACTAATTCCAACATTAAACAAACCAACAGACATGTTGGCAATCGTGAATAATCGTGAATAAGCAACAATAATATTGAGGAGTGTACTTTTCAAGTGATGCCTAATTTAAGAAAAGCCTCATTCTTAACTGCGTTAATTAACAGGGTAGATTGAAAAAATAGGTTAAAAACAACGATTCCGAATTTAATACCACGGAGAAAGCAACGGAAAACTACTCAACTATCTTTCCCAAGATTGGACCATAAACAGAACAGCTTATAAAGAAAAGAAATCTCTGAGCATCTATGATCGCCTGCAGTCTGAAAAGAGTATTTGGTGCTGCTATAGTATATCTACCGAGGCATTTGCGACCTACCGGGAATGACGATGTACAACACCAAACATACGGCAATTAATTCCTCAAACTACATACATTGTTATTTTAAGAGTGGGGTATCTATTATTTATGTAATTCTATTACAAAATAAACATGATAACCTTAGACAAAATAATTCTAGCCCATTTAGCTTATCACACTAGCATTATGCTGACCAGAGACTTTTATAAAATAAACTCAATTGAAGATGAAGCGGTGTCCTTTTTAAGAGTTGGTAAATGTCATACCATAGTAGAAAATAAATAGTAAATATACTATAAAAGAAAATGATGGATAGTAGATATTATACTGTAGAAAATGAATGGTAGATATTATACTGTAGAAAATTGGCGAATGTGTATTAGGTATCAGAAGTTTATTTTATCGATCGGGTCAATGATGTTGGTGTTCTTAAACATTCATCCACAATAAATTTAGAAACATGAATATTGAAGACAGATCAATCAAGATAAATCAATGCGAAAACAACGTAGTTAAAGATATAACAATAACATGGATTTATATAGAATAAAATATACACAAATGAATCAAAGGTTGTTGAATAAGTGTGAATGGTTGAATAGAATTATGTAGTATATTTATGTCAAGTTTCAATGTGTATGGAGCTGTTATTAAGATTTGTGTGTGAAATTAATCTAAGTGAATGTTCACGTAGAAAAAATGTCTTTTGTGGCAGTTCAGTTAGTAGTGCGTATGCGTGTGTTTGTTTGAATTATTGTCCAAAGCTGGTATAAATTGTGTACCTTTAGTTGTTTTGATGTTTGTTTGAATGTTTACGAATACTCATTAGTAGTGAGTTATTATCACTTTTTAGTATTGTAAGAAATTGTTCCTGGTAGAGCGAAATGCTACGTGTGTTGAGTCAGAGAAGTTTGCGCGTCAATAATGTAGCTGTTTACGATTTTAACTGGCGTGGATTAGTTTGGCATTTCTCCAGGGTGAAATTCTGACTGCCTGTACTTGCGTGAGTGTTGTAATGATCTTCAACGTCTGACCGCATGGTTAAAGACGGGCACTCTTGAAGGTTACATTTTGGCAGCAAGGATGAGGCAAGAGAGACTAAAGAGAACACGAGGGAGCTTATTTGTGTTTTTGTTTATATAAGGTTGGGCATCACGTGATCGGCTCCGATCGAAAACGCGGGAAAACAGATTTGTCGCGTGCAGGCGGTTTGATTGGTCGGAACTGATCAATCAGCGAGCTAGTTTTGAGTAGATTAACGAATGAATGCTTGTCGCATGAATTGTATGTATGTGATGATAATTACTACAGGAGCAGAGTACATTTCCCCCGCAGGGGTGACTGGCAAACGTGGAAGATTCCACAATACTATACTAGAAAATGAATGGTAGATATCATACTATTGCAGAAAATGGATGGTAGATATCACACTATAGTAGGAAATGGATGATAGATACCATACTATAGTAGAAAATGGACGGTAATCATACTATAGTAGCACCGAGTATTTTTAAAGAAGAAGAAATGTAGGAAAAGATGGCCTTGCTAAATAGTAATTTAGGAAGCGGATCCCAGGATGCAAAACATCGATGTTTGATAAAATATCATGTCTTTGTCTGGAAAATGAGAATAATTTGGAAGATAACGGTTAAGATCATTTGTATAATAATTTCTACCTTGAAGACGTGTCAGCAAAATGGAAATAAAAGTTGATCAATTAGAGCTTCCAGCAAGAAATGAATCTATTCAGGCAATTGCCTTGCCCTAATTTTCTGGAATACTGAGAAAAGTGCTGCTTGTTTTAGAAGACTTGTTTTCGCTCAGTCTACAGCAATAACCACCAGACATCTGCTATAAACATGCAATGCATGAAATATTTTACATGTTATGAAAAATAACTATTTGAAACTCATTTCATCTGATAGATCACAGAACCTATTTATCCGATTCGCTAGGCTTATAACTTTTAAAGGCTCGTTTTTAGCAGAACGCAGAAAAAAAAAAAATGCAGATGTCAATGATTTTAACCCTTTCCCTGTAGTAGACGTGTATATATGTTTTTACTGAAAATGTTTTTCAGACACGAACGAATAAACACGTCCGAACAAAAAATTGTTAAAAAAAAAACATCATCAGACGTGTTTATTTGTCCACCTTGATTGTTTTTATGCTCTTCTGAGCTTGAAACGAGGTCAGTTGTCAACTCATACGTCTGGTAGAGAGTCAACAACCGATCGGGTACTTCAAGGTGCCTCAGATTCTTAGTTTCTATATTAGAATCAAATAAAACAATCGTCTGAAAATTAAACGTTTTTCCCAAAATAATTGTCGAAGCAAAGTCAATTTTGACTCACAGACTATAAACTGACAACTGTAGTAAGTTCTTTCCACTATAGTTCCGCCTCATTTGCGACTGTATTCAAGATGAATCAATGCTTTAAATATTTATAAGAACTAATAAAAGCAAGAAAAAGAAACAACAAAAACCAAACAAATAAAAAGAAAAACAAAATGACTCAACAATATTATAGACCATTCTTTTAGGACCATCATTCTCGTCTTGGTTGTTATACCCACAATATTACGACCGTTATAACCTCTGGTCTTCTTCAGGTGTCCTTCTATTTGATTCAGCATTCTCATCTTGATTGTTATGTTCAAAATGTTTCGACCATTTCATTGTATATCCCGGACTTTTTCAGATGTCAATTTTTGTAATTGGTTACTTTCGGACCAACCCCTTTAATCAATCCACGATTGTTTTTATTCCGTCTTCTATGCCTAGAGGAGATTTCGTATAAGTTCATGCTTCATTAAGTTGCATGTTTTTTCACTCACTAGACCAGAGGAGGAAACTTTTCAGTTCTAAACAGCGATTGAACTCACAACTGTCAAGAAATTAACTCTTTCAACCACTAGGTAATATTTCGCTTGGAAACCGGAATACAATCAATATGCCCCTGCATTATTTATTTTTTTTTCTGAATTCTAGACTTGTAGAAACTTCAGATATTTGAAAGTAGAAGTTGTTACACTCTCACGATATCCAAGCTGCCTTTTCCGTGACACTTACGTTACATTTCGCTATATTTTTTTTTTTACTTATTAACATACTAGAATATCTACTAGAAACAAATGGCCTGTATACGAACAGAAAAAATAAACTGAGCAAGTATACAAAATAAGAAAAGTTCGCGAGACAAAAATGTGTCTTCCCACCAGATTTATTTAACCTTTACAGCGCGGCAATCCTAAGAGAACTAGTAGTTCTATTAGGATTTTTTTTGATAGGCACAACCATAACGAAATGAGATATGCGGATAACACCGTGCTGATAGTAGACACAGAAAGAAAACTGCAGGATCTCTTAGAAAACGTTGTAAAGGATAGCAGGAAGAAAGGACTAAACGTCAATTGTAAGAACATCGAAAGTATGGTCGTTAGCAAGACATACAGACTAAGATCTGTCAAACGTATTGAAGACAAAGCGACGGAAAATTTGACACAGGAATCCGCATGCGCATTGAAACAGCAAAGATGCCTTCCAAATCTAAACAAAGAAAGAAGAACATTTCGTTAGAAAGAAAGAAAAATGTTGAACTTTTCAATATCAATCATCTGCAGCTCTGATAACGCTATCATGGAAATCATTAAAACATCAATTACAAAAATATTCATTGGAGAGGAAATTGGTTAATTACCAGTTTAACGATTAACGTCATCTAACGGGCAGTTGGCTTTCCCAATGTGCTCCTGGGTGAGGCTATAGGGGATATTGCGATTTGAGGCAGGATTATAGTGGTTAAGGCTATTACGCAATGAGAGTTTACTGCTTCTAATAAACTTATTTTTGATTTTCGTATTTTTTGAAACGATAGAAAACATAAGAATGAGAAAAGGAGAAGATTTAAGTGAAGAAGAAAAGAAAATTGTAAATATATTTGCAGAAGGGGTTACTGCAAGCGATATTGCAAAGCTGATTAAGAATGAAGAAAGAAGATGGAATTAAATAGTCATTGCCACGCTGCACGGACAGTCAAGAAAGCGATTTCTAATATTAACTGTACCGGGAAAAGAAGATCTGATGCTTGTAAAAAGAACATAAAGAAGCGAGAGAACCATCTGAAAACTCGGGCTTTGAAAAAACCAAAAAAAACCCCCCAAAAAAACAAAAATAAAAAACGTTAAAATCTAGCAAGAGGATATTTCAAGAATTTAGTGTAGCTAGACCGAACAGAGCTACAAGGAATAATATCTTAAATGGGCTTGCAAAAGTTTTTAAAGTTCAATCAAACCCTCCTTTATCAAAAGTTAACACCAGGAAAATAATTTCATAGGAAAATGCCGTTTTATTAACGGATGGATGTCTAGCTATTGTCGATGGTCCTGACGTCTTCGCCAGAGGATAATTGGCGAAGGACAGTGTACGTCCAACACGCTTCAGACGTCAGCAAAGTGGAAGTGGAGTTATATTCTGGGCGGAAATCATCGCTGATACCATTGTTGGAACCTTCTTCGTAGAAGATGAACTGAAAATGAATAGCGAAAACTACGCTAAATTTTTGAACTCAAAGTTCATAGCCTGGTACAATAAAAAATCATGAAGTTTCAAATCCAATATGATTTTCATGCAAGACAATGCTCCATCGCATGTAGCTAAGTTAGCAAAGGCATTTCTAGAGCGAAACGGATTTAAAGGCAAACAATTTATGGAATGGCAACCTCAATCTCCAGACCTCAACAGTCTTGAAAATCATTGGCGAATTGTCGAGCAGAATCTATACGAAGAAGGAAAACAACACAGAAACAAAGAAGAACTGAAACAACAAATAATGAATGTGATCTCCAACATAAGCCCATCTACAATTCATTGTTTGACTACTTCAATGGACAAAAGATTTATAGAAGTATTAACTGTCAAAGGAGCTCACATCGGGATGTGATCGGAATGATTGTTGGGCAGATAAGAGTTATATAATATTAAAGAATACTAAATGATGTTACTTTTATTATCTATCCTTATTATTGATATCTAAAAAAAAAAAAAACGATTTCTAATCTCAAAATGACCAAGATGCATAATACCGTTATCCAGCAAGTTTTACCATTTTTTTAAAATTTAAATTAATACAATTCCTAGCTTTTCAAAACTTGGTTCAGATATCTATATACTCACATAGAATGCATTGTATAACTTATAGCGCTTTACTGACATTACTATTCTTTTTATCGCCAACAGTCTAGCTTAATAGCTTTATCCGAGCTGTGAATGCTGAATAATTTCCTCACAACGAAGGTAGTTGAAGCAACAGAGATGTGATTCTACGGAAGGATTCTGAAGATACTATGGACATGTGAGCAATGTTCACCATGTTCATGAATATAGAAGACAGCGCGGTACGTAATCTGTTCAATGAAACAAGGTTAAAGATTAATACTCTCGAGTAAGACACTCTACTGAATCTGATTATATCGCCAACACCAGCAGCAGCTGTTCCGTAATTCTTCAGTCTTCGATATCAAAGGCTGGCTGTCAATGAATATTCGGAAAAAAACATGGCCGCCTTTATACACGTCGCATTGAATATTTTGAGCCTTCTGATTGGTTAAGCCTTCTATTGGTGAACTATAAAATGAGTCAGCTCATTTTGGCTGGCTCACTAGCACACCAGGGTACCCAAAAATTCCAACAAGCAACGAGTAAGTTTTAGAGAAAATGGAAACAAAAAGGAAACTTATACTTGCAATCAGAAAGAGACAATTGAAATTTCTGTGACACGTAATGAGGAAAGAAATCTTGAAGAATTTAACGCATAGAGGACATACTGAAGGTAAATGAGAGAAAGAGAAACGGAAAAGGACATACTTAACGATTTTGTGCAAATCGAAAGTAGAACAGCGAATGGAAGTGGCAGTAAGAAGATAAATATTGGCCTTAATTACGAAGGATAGGAAGTTGTGGAGAGCTATGATCATCCACACTCTGAAAAGACACGATAAAGAAAAGAAGAACATACTAGAAGTTTTCTCTGAAAATATTGTCACCTTCACAATTCTTTTCGAATTAAATCAATAACAACGTCGGGATATCTGTTCAATTGGAAAGAGATATTTTTGCGTGCTTTTTTTTAATAGATGCGTATAAATGCGTGTGTGTATGCATTTTCTGCAAGTAATTGTTTATTTTTTCAATATTTTAAAACTCAGTCCACCCGTGACACTGGGACTTCAGGGAGTTAATTGGAAGAAAGAAAAAAGAAAGAGGAAAGAGACAATTAACTGGATGATAATTGCTGACATTCTCAGGAAAGTGGATTGAGAAGTTGAGAAGAAAATTGAAAACGAAATGCGTTAAAAATTATGTTTTAAAATAATAAAATTAAATCAAGGAGAATCGAACCCAAATTTAACTAGACGGAATTCAGTAAGATTGAGCAAAACCAAGACTACCTGTCCTTCTCCACTTCCCACCGATAAGAAAAGAGACCATTAAAACATCCACAAAGATGTCAGATAAATTAAAAACATTTATTTTTGATAAAGAGACCAAGTTTGATAAAGAGTGGTTGCTGAAATAAATAACATTCATGATTTCCAAGGACAAAAAAGGGACAGGAAAAGTCATTTATTTTTAACTAGCCACCGAGAAGAGGAGTATCCTCAGAGAGACAGATACCAACTGGACATGTTTGTCATTATAATTTCAGTGACATTCGTCCAGAGAAAATTTTATATCCAAACATTAATTCTGATTCCTTTGGATGCAAATGATAAGGAAAAATTAATTACTATTTTGAAGTGACCATGGACAAAAAACTGTGTGGTCTGTTTGATCATAAAAAATGCATAGACAGAGAAAAGATAAAGTTGAGAAGAAAATTAAAAGTGAAATGCAATGAAAAATCGTGTTTTGAAATAAATCCAAGGAGAATCGAGCCCAAATTTAACTAGACGGAATTCTGTCCTTTCCCGATTCCCGCCGATGTGAAAGAGACAATGTATCATCGAAGATGTTGGTTCTGGAAAATAGAAAAATATAAACATGTCGGTAAAGAAAACGGGTGGTAACCGAAATAACATCGAAATTGTTCGGGATAAAGAGCCAGGGAAAACATCTGGTTTGTGTCGGCCACCCAGAAGAAAAATATCCCTACAAAAATAAAGATTAGCGCCTAAGATTGGGGACGGTTTCGTTTATTTTAATTTCTGTAACATTCGTCAACATTTTTTATAGCCGACGTTATTTTGGATTTTTTTGGAGACAAGCTGATAAAGAAAAATTAATTATTAGTTTGGAGTGACCATAGGCAACAGGCTGTGTGGCCCAGTTGACCTAGAAAAACATCATATATATATATATATATATGATATATAGATAGATATATATATATAGATATAAAGATAAATAGATCAGATAAATATATATATATATATATATATAGAGAGAAAAACATCATATATATATATATATATATATATATATATATATATATATATATATATATATATATATAAACATGAACAAAACATTTCTTGAGACTGGCTGATAGGGATGCATAAGGATTGGCTCCAATTATTTTAAATATGGTAAAGTCCCTGGCTTTAAGAAATGACCAAAAACAACCAGCGTGAGAAAAGCTGATAAAGAAAGATTAATTACTAGAAATCCCCTTTTCGACTACGCATTCTAAAAGTTTAGATTTGTCACAAAGACAGTTGTACCAGCCTTTGAAAATGAGCTTAGGTTGGATGCTGAGCAGGTGGGAGAAAGGAGAGAGAAATTAGCATCGCCTATATGGAGTGATGGTGCGAGATGAAAAATGGAGAGAGTTGGTGTTGAGTGGCGGCTTGATTCCTGTGTCAACTCTCAAAAGGGGATGGAAACCCCTAAATGTGGAAACTTATTCGAGTAAACATATTTTGAAATTTTTTTAGAAAAAGTTTGATGTTAAGGGTAGAAGATAACCGAACCCCAGACCTTGGTGAACCCCACACCTGCTAGTTGCAGGATTCCATGTAAGCTGGAGGTTTGAACAACGTAGAGAGTCCCCACATTACTGCTACTGGAATCCACATTGTTAGCCGAGATCTCCTGACCAAGACCTTGTCCCAGCCCTGAAGACCAGAACTTAGAAATTTAAATTATAACAGATGTGGGGAGGGTTAAAACCGCTGTATACAACAAATAATATATAAAACAAATCGTTGTTACATTTTTAACCAGAGTTAATTCTTTATTCCAAAGAATTCTTTTTCTGTGGCTAGCAGCCGTCGACCTGTTCTTCACTTCAGTTTATTTCATTAGCGATCTTTTCACCCTCTGAGATCAAAAACACAACGTGTCAGAGGAGTGAATGATCGTGAAGCGGACGAACGCCATCTAGATCGAGCGGAACTGTCCTCATCATCACAATACCAGTGACAAGCCAGCAATGCGTTAACGAGTGAGAAGTCAGCTAGATGGTAACTATGATGGTCTGAAGGAATCTGAAGACCAACACGGTAGAGAGAGTGGGTTACACACCGAATTTAATAAAAGTTGAAAAGGTCACAAAACTTGGAAATTTTGAGCATAGGATAGCACACATGATTTAAACCTAATCTAGCTGCGTGTACCCATTAACCTTTGTTTTTTTCCTGTTTTAAAACCCATTCCAATGTATGAAAAATTGAATTGGTCTCAAAAATTGATTGATTAATTCGTTTCCTACAACTTTGCAGGTTATTTAATGCCGGAAAATATTTTTGGAATTGTAAGATTATTTTCAGGGACAATTGTTTTGTGATACAATTCTTACTAATTAACCCATAGCTGTGGGAGAATATGTTGATTCATACCTTTCCCAAGAGTGCATGAGTGAATATAAAGAACCCAACTGGAATTGGAGCTCACCGATTAACAATTATCACCTGTACATTCAAACTTACAGCACCTTGTATTCTCAAACGGTCACCCATCTAGACTTGACGTTGCTTAACTTCGGTGATCCTACGGGAACCTGTGTTTAAACTTGATGAGGCCGTAAGCTTCAAAAGCTGGAGAACTGGAGCGTAGGATAGCAAACACGATTTAACCCTAATCTAGCTGCATATACTAATTAACCTTCAAATACAGTGTGTAAATTAAAATTCTTTTAACGCATTGCAAGTCTGGAAAATGACAGAATTCTGTGAAAGACACATTCTTTGTAGAATGGAAAAAAGGCATAATTACGAAGGGTGGTTGAAAGAATTCTGTGGCAGTCATAAATGGTAATGTACTTTGCTTTCGAGGCGGTTGAAGAACGAAAATCCAGTTTTTTGAGGAAGCCTTTCATGTTTTAATTGAATGAAGCCATATTAGTAAATATAATTAATTCATATAAAGATGACATTAATTCTTGAAAGATCAGACTTACCCGAGAAAGGCAAGAATACATCTTACTTTCTCTTTACATATCTTGAGTCACTTGAAAGTAAGTATATTGGTTTATTTGTGTGTGTATGTGTAAATGAGTATGTGTGTGTACTGGTATTATAGCATATTTGCCTATGGAATTTCAATTTGACTGTTAGCATTTATTAAAAATTTTATAATAATGGCGCGATGAAATTTTAATTACATCGGAGAAATGGAAAACATTAAAAAATAGATGGCATATATATATATATATATATATATATATATATATATATATATATATATATATATATATATATAAAAGTGAACACTGAAGTCAACACTCAGAGGCAAGAGGGTGTTTCATGCTAGACGCAATCTAATATAAAGCAATACAGAAACATAAAAGTGAAATGAGAGAACGTAGAAAGAAAAAAACAAAACCAATGTAAGCTAAACAATGCAAACGTAATAGTGTATGGTTCGGCACACCTTACAATAAATTACGGAAGAATTCAAACTTGATCGCTTCGTTTAAGTATTGCATTAATATTTAAGGTTACCTTTTAAAAGTTCAACGATAATTCTTCTGCGCCATTTAATTTAAAGACAGTTTGATGTACGTAGGTCCTTACTTCCCATACTAAGAATTCTTTTTATTTCATGGGTGACTTTCGCTGGATTTCGCAATTAATTTCAATTATTCACAAATTTATTTCCAACTTATAAAAATTCTCATTGTAAGAAAAACAATTGTCGCAAAAAATCACCTAAAAATCTCCGAAAAAAAATCGTCGTAATGAAATTCTATTTTCAAACACTTTAATTTGAGAACAGTAATTTTTTTCTTTTGAACATGAGCTACTGAAGGTTAGAGAGTCAACTCCCTTTAATTGTGTTTTATCAGTAGAAGCTAAGATGGCGGAATCCGAAAATAATCGCAGTACTGAAAACTTGAGAATCCAAAATTTCAGGATTGCGGATCTGGATTCGGCTCAGAATACTTTTAATTTGTTCACGGAGTCGGTCTGTTTTCAAAATGGTATGATACGTTGGGCTACAGCCTCTATGAGTAAAGTTCAAAAAGTATGACACACTGACACACTGGCATTCACTTTTAATTTTGTATATATATATATATATATATATATATATATATATATATATATATAGATAGATAGCGATTAACTTGTTTTCGTGTACACCTGACTGTTCTGATGCTTAGCTAGTACATTTTGGTTTCTAAAACTTCCACCGAGTTAATGTGCATCCTATGCTTTCAGTTTCAAGTTTCTAGTCGAGAAGGCCTAACTGAACAATGTCAGTGAGTTTAAAACCTCGGTAGCAAAGGCTTGGGATTTGTGTGTAGCATGATGCCAGAAGAAGGCACTGGCACCAGGGTATTGGCCGGCGGTGGTGGTTTAATTTCAGCCGAAGTACGTGACCTCAAAACCTGCATCCGGTAATGCAATCATGGGAAAGCAGACAGTATGTAACGGGGATGATGTTTCGATTGAGAAATCCAGGCGGAGGTTGGGGCGCATATCATTGACTGGTCGGGAGAATATAACACAGTCAAAAGTGAAATTATGTACAGAAATAATCCCTCCGGTAGGATTCGAACCTGCCTCCCTCTTTGGAGGAGAAACCACCGTCTGACTCGGCGTTTTTAACTACTCGGCTACGATGAGCCGTCGTTACGGCCCTCTTACTGTCCTTCACGCCTTCAAAACAACCCGCCCCCTACATGGTTCCCATGAGCTTGGGCAAAAGAAATATGTCACGCAGATCAAGATCCGGTGAGTGGGCAGGTTGTTCCAGTACGACGATGTTCTTTTTGGGCAGGAACTGACGGATGGTCAGGGCGTTGTGAGCAGACGCATTGTCGCGGTGAAGTATTCACAATCGTCACATGTGAAAAGAAAAATACTGTGGTTTCAGAAAGATAAGATTACAGTTATATACTCCCAAGATATCATGTTAGATGATAACACAATCCGTTTATTCATTCGGAGCTCACACAGCACACCCAGTCCCGTTAATTTTCAGACAGACCTCGTGTACCTTCTAAAAAATTATATAAAAAAATGATGTGTCTGAAAAGTAAAGAGACAAGTGTCACAAACAATTTATTTCAATTTTAAACAACAAACTACATGGTTTCCCCTTCAAAGTAACCCCCTCATATCTTTTATATCCTTCTCTGCCACGCTTCTATACACAGCTGGAAGGATTCTTTTTGGATGCCTCTCGGCTCTGTCGTGATGGTCTTCTTGATGGCCTCCACGCCTTCAAAACGGGTCCACTTGATGATACCGTTGAGTTTGGGGAAGTCACATGGAGTAAGATCAGGTTAATAGGTAGATTGTTCTAGTACGGCAATGTTCCTCTCAACCAGTAAAGACCAGGTGGTCAAGATCGTTGTGAGAAGGTGCATTGTCATGAGGAGCTACCACAAATTCTCGCATGTGAAAAAATAAATGCAATGGCCATAGAAAGCTGAGATTACAGAGATATACTCCCAAGATATCATGTTAGATGATAACATATATATATATATATATATATATATATATATACTAGCAGCATGGTCCGGCGATGCCCGTGCTTGATTAAAAAATCGTACGATTCATACAGCAATCGCTATGACTTAACTTAAAATATTTTTGCCCTTGCTTGCCTTTAAACGAGTGCCCTTTGCTGTGCTGATGTTGCTACATGCCTTACTTCTTGCCTATCTCACACTGTGAGTTTTTTTCTAAGCTCTATTAAATCTGTTACGAAAAAAAAAGAACTAAACAAAATGAACACAAAACGATCAGCTTTAAAAAAGGACTCGTAACTGGAAAAATCGAATGAAAAAAGAATGTTAACAACAAATACTTTTTCACACTCAACCCAGTTCTGCGGAATCAGAATCAACGTTGAGTTTAAGCAAGCGAATGAGCCAATTGGAGTAAAGTGCGATGCAGATTTAAATTTTTTCCACTTGTGACGAATGCAGCTATCGATTTTTTTGCATGCTAGCATGCTAATTAACATTGCTGTCAGTCAGTTGTTGGGGGTAACTGGCTTGTAACCCTAAATTCTCATTAATGTCGAAAATAATGAAGAAGAGACTTACATGAGTGAAGCGACGATGTCGACCGGGGAGTCCTAAGGCGCAAACGCCTCATTCTCCCCCGCCTTAGTAGCCTTCCATTTGGATTGGCGGAAGCGGTGATGGTAGAGGTATGTCTTTAAAAATATCTCCACCTGATACACGAGAGGTATTTTAGCCGACAGCGAAACAAGTTGCTATTATTGTTCCTATCTGTAATTACTGTGGTTATCTGACCCTAGCGGAGAGAGTCGCAATGGAAGGACGTTTTCTTTTGCAACCCGATCATTCACCAACTATCTCCAAGCTGAATTCTCCAGTCGAATTCATTTTCAACACTATTAAGCAAGGTCAATGTCGTTATTTTCGCTTTATAAGTTGGGATAAAAATAGTAAACAATTGCTGAACTTTGAGAGGAAACCCTATTCCAGAGAGCTGAGACGTCTAAGAGAGGAGTTGTGTAGTTAGTGGGGTAATTTTTATTATTAATCCCATAATTCAGTCATAGAAATTATGAAAAAAAAACAAAACAAAACAAAACAAAAAAAAAAACAGCGATTCTACATTTTATATATATTTAGGTCTCCTTGGTTACTCTTAACCAATATAAGCCCCATACTGGTTATAATATATATATATATATATATATATATATATATATATATATATATATATATATGTCGGAAATAATGAATAATAACTGGCTTGTAACTTTCAGTACCTCAACAACCAACTTAGTAACGTTTCATCATCATCGACATGACCGTAAATTTTCATTAATGTCGAAAATAATGAAGAATAGACTTCCATGAGTGGAGCGGCGATGTCGACCGGGGAGTCCTAAAGCGTGAATGCCTCATTCTCCTCTGCCTTAGTAGCCTTCCATTTGGATTTGCGGAAAAGATCCCTCCACCTCATATTCTAGAGGCATTTTGGCCGACAGCGAAACGAGTTTTTATTATTGTTCCTGTCTGTTATTATTGTGGTTACCTGACCATAGCGGAGAGAGTCGCAAGGGAAGAACGTTTTCTTTTGCAACCCTGTCATTGATCGAACTATCTCCACGCTGGTCTTTTCTGTCGAATTCATTTTCGACATTATTGCCTAAGAATGTTTGCCCTCCCAAAGAGACTCAGTTTGCTTAATTGCGCCTATTCGGGCTCAAGTTCAACCGAGTCGGATCCTTGGATCGCTCCAGAGATTACCTGCACTATGCACTATGGTCAAGAGTATGACCAAACTAAAAATGGAGTATTTTTTCCATATCTGGGCTGAAGCTGCGCAAACCTCTCTTTTCAATCTTGTCAGAGTTCAA
>OZ010593.1:61482680-61660180 GCA_963932145.1 Acanthosepion lycidas
TTTCCTCTCATCTTCTTTTTCTTCATCCTTTTCTTTTCGTTGTCTTCATCATCATCATCATCAGTCACTTTTCCTCTCATCTTCTTTTTCTTCATCCTCTCCTTTTCGTTGTCTTCATCATCATCATCAGTCACTTTTCCTCTCATCTTCTTTTTCTTCATCCTCTACTTTTCGTTGTCTTAATCATCATCATCATCAGTCACTTTTCCTCTCATCTTCTTTTTCTTCATCCTCTTCTTTTCGTTGTCTTCATCATCATCATCAGTCACTTTTCCTCTCATCTTCTTTTTCTTCATCCTCTCCTTTTCGTTGTCTTCATCATCATCATCAGTCACTTTTCCTCTCATCTTCTTTTTCTTCATTCTCTTCTTTTCGTTGTCTTCATCATCATCATCAGTCACTTTTCCTCTCATCTTCTTTTTCTTCATCCTCTTCTTTTCGTTGTCTTCATCATCACCATCAGTCACTTTTCCTATCATCTTCTTTTTCTTCATCCTTTTCTTTTCGTTGTCTTCATCATCATCAGTCCCTTTTCCTCTCATCTTCTTTTTCTTCATCCTCTTCTTTTCGTTGTAATCATCATTATCATGTCACTTTTCCTCTCATCTTCTTTTTCTTCATCCTCTTCTTTTCGTTGTCTTCATCATCATCATCATCAGTCACTTTTCCTCTCATCTTCTTTTTCTTCATCCTCTCCTTTTCGTTGTCTTCATCATCATCATCAGTCACTTTTCCTCTCATCTTCTTTTTCTTCATCCTCTACTTTTCGTTGTCTTAATCATCATCATCATCAGTCACTTTTCCTCTCATCTTCTTTTTCTTCATCCTCTTCTTTTCGTTGTCTTCATCATCATCATCAGTCACTTTTCCTCTCATCTTCTTTTTCTTCATCCTCTCCTTTTCGTTGTCTTCATCATCATCATCAGTCACTTTTCCTCTCATCTTCTTTTTCTTCATTCTCTTCTTTTCGTTGTCTTCATCATCATCATCAGTCACTTTTCCTCTCATCTTCTTTTTCTTCATCCTCTTCTTTTCGTTGTCTTCATCATCACCATCAGTCACTTTTCCTATCATCTTCTTTTTCTTCATCCTTTTCTTTTCGTTGTCTTCATCATCATCAGTCCCTTTTCCTCTCATCTTCTTTTTCTTCATCCTCTTCTTTTCGTTGTAATCATCATTATCATGTCACTTTTCCTCTCATCTTCTTTTTCTTCATCCTCTTCTTTTCGTTGTCTTCATCATCATCATCAGTCACTTTTCCTCTCATCTTCTTTTTCTTCATCCTTTTCTTTTCGTTGTCTTCATCATCATCATCATCAGTCACTTTTCCTCTCATCTTTTTCTTATCCTCTCCTTTTCGTTGTCTTCATCATCATCATCAGTCACTTTTCCTCTCATCTTCTTTTTCTTCATCCTCTTCTTTTCGTTGTCATCATCATCATCATCAGTCACTTTTCCTCTCATCTTCTTTTTCTTTATCCTTTTCTTTTCGTTGTCATCATCATTATCATCAGTCACTTTTCCTATCATCTTCTTTTTCTTTATCCTTTTTTTTCGTTGTCTTCATCATCATCATCATCATCATCATCAGTCACTTTTCCTCTCATCTTCTTTTTCTTCATCCTCTACTTTTCGTTGTCTTCATCATCATCATGTCACTTTTCCTCTCATCTTCTTTTTCTTCATCCTCTTCTTTTCGTTGTCTTCATCATCATCATCAGTCACTTTTCCTCTCATCTTCTTTTTCTTCATCCTTTTCTTTTCGTTGTCTTCATCATCATCATCATCAGTCACTTTTCCTCTCATCTTTTTCTTATCCTCTCCTTTTCGTTGTCTTCATCATCATCATCAGTCACTTTTCCTCTCATCTTCTTTTTCTTCATCCTCTCCTTTTCGTTGTCTTCATCATCATCATGTCACTTTTCCTCTCATCTTCTTTTTCTTCATCCTCTTCTTTTCGTTGTCTTCATCATCATCATCAGTCACTTTTCCTCTCATCTTCTTTTTCTTCATCCTTTTCTTTTCGTTGTCTTCATCATCATCATCATCAGTCACTTTTCCTCTCATCTTCTTTTTCTTTATCCTTTTCTTTTCGTTGTCATCATCATTATCATCAGTCACTTTTCCTCTCATCTTCTTTTTCTTCATCCTTTTCTTTTCGTTGTCTTCATTATCATCATCAGTCACTTTTCCTCTCATCTTCTTTTTCTTCATCCTCTTCTCCGTTAACTTATATTCTTCTTTCTTTTTATTTCTTTACTTTTCTTCGTTTTCTTAATCATTTTCTTTTATATACATTCCTACTTCTTTATCACCAACATGACGTTCCTTATTGTCTTCTAGAATCCGAAATATGTTTCGGCTTTAAATAAAAACTCGAAGGGTTGGTAAGCCGTAAAAAATAAATCAATCAATTTTTGGCGTTTCAAACCTGTCTCATTAGAATGTGGAAAAGAAAAAAAATACTTATTTGGTCTTAACTGATGTGCCTAATCAAAGACTTATTTCCACTCGTTATCCATAACATTATGCGGCAAATTAACTGTCTATCAATTTATTACCTACGGTCAAATCACGCTGAGAAGACAGGTTTTCGTTCGATTACTGAACTTCAGTCAGTACTTGAGGGACCGCTTGTGAATACAGGCTTCTGTAAGCAATTTCCTACAACCCAACATATGTTTCGGTTTGAAATAACTCACGAAGGTTTGATAAACAGTAATAAAATTGTTACCTTCAAATTCATATTTTTGAGCTTATTTCTTTTTCTTCACCATCATCTCTATTTTCCTCTTTATTTTTTTTTCTCCTCATCTTAAACATCATCAACAGAATTCTCTTTTTTTGTAATCATCATTTCTCTTTACTTTCTTCTTCCTCGATTTTCTCTTTATATCACTTTCTTCTTTCTCTATATTTTCGTCGTCACCTTTCCTTTCTATTTTTCTTCTCACTTTTCGTATCGTTACTTTTTTCATAGTCACCTTTTTCTTTGATTTTTTTCTCGCATTCAACTTTTTTGTTTTATTTTATTTAATTTTTTCTTTCATTTCTGCTTCGACCTTGCGTTTCCTTCTATTTCTATTTTCACCCAACAGTTCTTTTACTTCTTCGTCTTCGTCTTTTTCTTCGTCTTCCTCTTTTATTTCTTTGTCTTTCTCTTATACATCTTCGTCTGTCTTCGTCTTCCTCTTTTATTTCATCGTTTTCCTCTTCTACTTCTTCGTCTGTCTTCTTCGTCTTCATCTTTTACTTCGTCTTCCTCTTATTTCTTCGTCTTTCTCTTCTACTTCTTCGTTTTCCTCTTTTGCTTCTTCTCCTTCCTCTTCTACTTCTTCGTCTGTCTTCGTCTTCCTCTTTTACTTCTTCGCCTTCCTCTTCCACTTTTTCATCTGTCTTCGTCTTCCTCTTTTACTTCTTTGCCTTCCTTTTCTACTTCTTCGTCTATCTTTTTCGTCTTCATCTTTTACTTCTTCGCCCTCCTCTTCTACTTCTTCGCCTTCCTCTTCTACTTCTTCGTCTGTCTTCGTCTTCCTCTTTTATTTCTTTGCCTTCCTCTTTTACTTCTTCACCTTCCTCTTCTACTTCTTCGTCTGTCTTCATCTTCCTCTTTTATTTCTTCGTCTTCCCCATTTACTTCTTCGTCACCCGCTTCTACTTCTTCATCTTCATCTTTTACTTCTTCGCCTTCCTCTTGTACTTCTTCGTCTTCATCTTTTACTTCGTCTTCCTCTTTTATTTCTTCGTCTTCCTCGTTTATTTCTTCGTCTTTCTTTTCTACTTTTTCGTCTTCCTCTTTTACTTCTTCGTCTTTCTCTTCTATTTCTTCATCTTCATGTTTTATTTCTTCGCCTTCTACTTCTACTTCTTCGCCTTCCACTTCTACTTCTTCGTCTGTCTTCGTCTTCTTTTATTTCTTCGTCTTTCTCTTTTACTTCTTCGTCTTCCTCTTCTACTTCTTCATCTTCGTCTTTTACTTCTTCAGCTTCCTCTTCTACTTCTTCGCCATCCTCTTCTACTTCTTTGTCTGTCTTCGTCTTCCTCTTTTATTTCTTTGCCTTCCTCTTTTACTTCTTCGCCTTCCTCTTCTACATCTTCGTCTGTTTTCTTCGTCTTCATCTTTTACTTCGACTTCGTCTTTTCCATCGTCTTCTCATTCGTCTTCCTCTTTTATTTCTTCGCCTCCCTCTTCTACTTCTTCGCCTTCCTCTTCTACTTCTTCGTCTGTTTTCGTCTCCCTCTTTTATTTCTTCGTCTTCCTCTTTTACTTCTTCGTCTTCCTCTTCTACTTCTTCGTCTCCCTGTTCTACTTCTTCATCTTCATCTTTTACTTTTTCGTCTGTCTTCGTCTTCCTCTTTTACTTCTTCGCCTTCCTCTTATACTTCTTCGTCTGTCTTCTTCGTCTTCATCTTTTACTTCGTCTTCTTCTTCGTCTTCCTCTTTTATTTGTTCGTCTTCCTCTTCTACTTCTTCGCCTTCCTCTTCTACTTCTTCGTCTGTCTTCGTCTTCATCTTTTACTTCGTCTTCCTCTTCTACTTCTTCATCTTCGTCTTTTACTTCTTCGGCTTCCTCTTCTACTTCTTCGTCTTCCTCTTCTACTTCTTCGTCACCCTGTTCCACTTCTTCATCTTCATCTTTTACTTCTTCGCCTTCCTCTTGTACTTGTCGTCTGTCTTCCTCGTCTTCATCTTTTACTTCGTCTTCCTCTTCTACTTCTTCATGTTCGTCTTTTACTTCTTCTCCTTCCTCTTCTACTTCTTCGTCTGTCTTCGTCTTCCTCTTTTATTTCTTCGTCTTCCTCTTTTACTTCTTCGTCTTCCTCTTCTACTGCTTCATCTTCATCTTTTACTTCTTCGCCTTCCTCTTCTACTTCTTCGTCTGTCTTCGTCTTCCTCTTTTATTTCTTTGCTTTTCCCTTTTACTTCTTCGCCTTCCTCTTTTACTTCTTCGCCTTCCTCTTCTACTTCTTCTTCTGTCTTCGTCTTCCTCTTTTACTTCTTCGCCTTCCTCTTCTACTTCTTCGTCTGTCTTCTCCGTCTTCCTCTTTTATTTCTTCGCCTTCCTCTTCTACTTCTTCGTCTTCCTCTTTTATTTCTTCGCCTTCCTCTTCTACTTCTTCGTCTTTCTCTTCTACTTCTTCCTCTGTCTTCGTCTTCCTCTTTTACTACTTCGCCTTCCTCTTCTACTTCTTCGTCTGTCTTCTTCCTCTTCATCTTTTACTTCGACTTTCTCTTCTTCTTCGTCTTCCTCTTTTATTTCTTCGTCTTCCTCTTTTACTTATCCGTCTTCCTCTTGTACTTTTTCGTCTTCATCTTTTACTTCTTCTTCCTCTTTTATTTCTTCGTCTTCCTCGTTTATTTCTTCGTCTTTCTTTTCTACTTTTTCATCTTCCTCTTTTACTTCTTCGTCTTTCTCTTCTATTTCTTCATCTTCATGTTTTATTTCTTCGCCTTCTACTTCTACTTCTTCGCCTTCCTCTTCTACTTCTTCGTCTGTCTTCGTCTTCTTTTATTTCTTCGTATTTCTCTTTTACTTCTTCGTCTTCCTCTTCTACTTCTTCATCTTCGTCTTTTACTTCTTCAACTTCCTCTTCTACTTCTTCGCCATCCTCTTCTACTTCTTTGTCTGTCTTCGTCTTCCTCTTTTATTTCTTTGCCTTCCTCTTTTACTTCTTCGCCTTCCTCTTCTACATCTTCGTCTGTTTTCTTCGTCTTCATCTTTTACTTCGACTTCGTCTTCTCCTTCGTATTCCTCTTTTATTTCTTCGACTTCCTCTTCTACTTCTTCGCCTTTCTCTTCTACTTCTTCGTCTGTCTTCGTCTTCCTCTTTTATTTCTTCGTCTTCGTTTATTTCTTCGTTTTTCTTTTCTACTTCTTCGTCTTCCTCTTTTACTTCTTCGCCTTCCTCTCCTACTTCTTCGTCTGTCTTCGTCTTCCTCTTTTATTTCTTTGCCTTCCTCTTTTACTTCTTCGTCTGTCTTCTTCGTCTTCACCTTTTACTTCGACTTCGTCTTCTTCGTCTTCTTCTTCGTCTTCCTCTTTTATTTCTTCCCCTTCCTCTTCCACTTCTTCGCCTTCCTCTTCTACTTCTTCCTCTGTCTTCGTCTTCCTCTTTTATTTCTTCGTCTTCCTCTTTTACTTATCCGTCTTCCTCTTGTACTTTTTCGTCTTCATCTTTTACTTCTTCTTCCTCTTTTATTTCTTCGTCTTCCTCGTTTATTTCTTCGTCTTTCTTTTCTACTTTTTCGTCTTCCTCGTTTATTTCTTCGTCTTCCTCTTCTACTTCTTCATCTTCATCTTTTATTTCTTCGCCTTCCTCATCTACTTCTTCGCCTTCCTCTTCTACTTCTTCGTCTGTCTTCCTCGTCTTCATCTTTTACTTCGACTTCGTCTTTTCCTTCGTCTTCTCATTCGTCTTCCTCTTTTATTTCTTCGCCTTCCTCTTCTACTTCTTCGCCTTCCTCTTCTACTTCTTCGTCTGTCTTCGTCTTCCTCTTTTATTTCTTCGTCTTCCTCTTTTACTTCTTCATCTTCCTCTTCTACTTCTTCGTCTCCCTGTTCTACTTCTTCATCTTCATCTTTTACTTTTTCGTCTGTCTTCGTCTTCCTGTTTTACTTATTCGCCTTTCACTTATACTTCTTCGTCTGTCTTCTTCGTCTTCATCTTTTACTTCGTCTTCCTCTTCTACTTCTTCATCTTCGTCTTTTACTTCTTCGCCTTCCTCTTCTACTTCTTCGTCTTCCTCTTCTACTTCTTCATCTTCGTCTTCTACTTCTTCGTCTTCCTCTTCTACTTCTTCGTCACCCTGTTCCACTTCTTCATCTTCATCTTTTACTTCTTCGCCTTCCTCTTGTATTTGTCGTCTGTCTTCCTCGTCTTCATCTTTTACTTCGTCTTCCTTTTTTATTTCTTCGTCTTCCTCGTTTATTTCTTCGTTTTTCTTTTCTACTTCTTCGTCTTCATCTTTTACTTCGTCTTCCTCTTCTACTTCTTCATCTTCGTCTTTTACTTCTTCGCCTTCTTCTTCTACTTCTTCGCCTTCCTCTTCTACTTCTTCGTCTGTCTTCGTCTTCCTCTTTTATTTCTTCGTCTTCCTCTTTTACTTCTTCGTCTTCCTCTTCTACTGCTTCATCTTCATCTTTTACTTCTTCGCCTTCCTCTTCTACTTCTTCGTCTGTCTTCGTCTTCCTCTTTTATTTCTATGCTTTTCCCTTTTACTTCTTCGCCTTCCTCTTTTACTTCTTCGCCTTCCTCTTCTACTTCTTCGTCTGTCTTCTCCGTCTTCCTCTTTTATTTCTTCGCCTTCCTCTTCTACTTCTTCGTCTTCCTCTTTCATTTCTTCGCCTTCCTCTTCTACTTCTTCGTCTTTATCTTCTACTTCTTCCTCTGTCTTCGTCTTCCTCTTTTACTACTTCGCCTTCCTCTTCTACTTCTTCGTCTGTCTTCTTCGTCTTCACCTTTTACTTCGACTTCCTCTTTTATTTCTTCGCCTTCCTCTTTTACTTATCCGTCTTCCTCTTTTACTTCTTCGCCTTCCTCTTCTTCTTCTTTCCGCTTATGTGACTTTTTATCTCTCATTCTCATTGTCCATTCTACTTCTTCCTCTTCATCTTCTTCTTCCTCTTCATCTTCTTCTTCGTCTTCCTCTTTTATTTCTTTTCCTATGTTTCACTTTGATTATTCTTTTTTCTTCTCTTCTTTCTCGCTTATGTGACTTATTTTTCACCACGCTTGTCCATTTTTCTTATTCATCTTCTTCCTCTATCAACTTCCTCTTCGTTTTCTTTAACGCTTATGTGACTTTTTATCTCTCATCCTCATTATTCATTCTTCATCTTTTTTTCATCTTCCGCTTTTTCTTTACGATTATGTGACATTTTCTCTATCATTCTCTTTCTATATTCGTCTTTCTTTTTCTCTTTCTCGTTTATGTGACTTCTTCCCTTTGATCCTTTTTGTCCATTCTTCTCTTTCTCTTCTTTTTTTTTATGCTGATGTGACTTTTTCTCTACCATTTGCATTGTCTATTCTTTTTTTCCCTTTCAGGCTTATGTGACTTCTTCTTTTTCATTCCGTTTTTCCATTCTTCTCTATCCGCATAATCTTCTTTTTCATTTTCTTTTTTTCTTTACGCCGATGTGACTTTTTCTCTATCATTTGCGTTGTCTATTCTTCTTTCTTTTCCTCTTTCTCGCTTATGTGTCTTCTTTTTCCTCCTCTTCATCCATTCTTCTTCTTGATTTCTTTTTCTTTTGCCATTTCCCTCTCATCTCCCTCTATTCTTTATTTCACTCCACCCATTACTCCACGCACTTCTCCTCCTACTATGACTACATTTCCGACTTTTCTCCCTATCTCCCTGTTAGAGTTCCTTTTTATCATCTTTTCCGTCGTTTACACCATGTTAACCGACATAGACAACCAATTTTGTACAACTGGTCGATTTTATTCTCCTTTCATTCGAGACCTTTCGGTCGGTGAACGATTTTATTTCACAAACGCTCTTCCACCTGGCAAAGACAATGATTTTCATTTTCTGTTAGTCAAGCGTACTTGCTTTTATGATCTGTTCAATATTGCTCCTATAAGGCCAATCTAATGGAACCAAGTTATTTAGTTTTGATCGCTTCCGTTCACAGGTCACCAAAACTCAAGTGGAAATGTCTGCGTTTAAAGGCTAACCATATTGCCAGTGTCGTTACAATTGCGAATGTGAACTAATAATGTCTTGTTCGTATTTAATTGCTTCTATCGTCTTCTCCTTGTCACCCACAAATGCCATCGACCCTTTAACAGCGAGACAAAATCTGAGAATTGGATATTCTCTAGTAAATTAATCATTAACTCATGACGCCCTGGATTAAGTTTAAACTAATGCTTTATTTTTTTCATATATCTAATCTATCGTAATAAACTATAATTTTTGATAAAATGAGAATTTCGCTGAACTATATAGTTTCAATATTTTACTCGAAATTAAGAAAATATTAACTTAAAATAAATTTTATCAGAAACAAAGAAAAGAATATTGAACTATTAAACAATATCAATATTCTTATATGGCATTGAACAATGAACAATTTCCTCATGGATGAAGAAGAAACTTGTAGCAACAGAAATGTGGTCCAATAGCATTATGCTGAAAATACCATGGGCCAAAAATGTGAGCAACGACGAAGTTTTAGAAAAAATGGAAGCAAAAGGGCTATCTATACTTGACATTAGGAAGGACATTTGAAAATTGTAGGGCACATGATGAGGAATAGGGGCTTGAAAAATTTGATACTCACAAGCAAGTGTCATCGAGGAAGACAACACATAACTTAATACGGAGCTTGGGTAAATGGATGGCAGAACAAGGTTTAGAAGAGATAATATTTATTATTGGGGGCCACAACCATAACAACATAAGATAACACAGTGTTGGTAGTAAACTCGGAAAGGAAGCTACAAGAATCCTTAATGCTGGACAATCTCCTAAAAGATAAAGAATAGTTTTACAGCAACAGAAGGATACTGAGAATACCATTGACCAAACATGTGAGTAACGACAAAGTTTTAGAAAAAATGGAAGCAAAAAGGTCATTTATACTTGACATCAGGAAGAGATATTTGGAATTTCTAGGACACATAATGAGGAAAGAAGGCTTGGAAAATCTGATATTCACAGGATAGACTGAAAGAAAGATGGACAGAAGAAAACAACGCATAACCAACTTAGTGAGCTTGAGAAAATGGATGGCGAAACAAGATTTAGGAGAAATAACAAAGACAGAAATTATAAAGAGCTACGAAGGAGAGGAAATTGTGGAGAGCCATGATCTCCTAAGTCCTGAAGGAACACGACACATAGGAGAAGAAAAGCAAAAGGCTTACAGTATATGGGAAAAGGGTTATAATAGATGACGCAAAATATGGCACCGAAATACGAAGGGGCGCTGGAATAGCGAAAGATACCTTCCAATTAAAAACTAAAAAAAAAATATTTAGATTATTTACATTGTTCGGACTGTTGTCCTCATCTTTATTGCCATATCCACGAATGTTTCATCCGTTGTACGCTCCGGCCTGGATTAGAATTTCGAACTAAACCCTTTATTGCTTCCACCGTTCTAGTTCCACGAGCCATCCCTCTCCCGGATATCTCGGTTATCTCCCTTTAACTCAACTCTTCAAGTTTTTGTTCACCACTGCAGTAGCCAGGTATTGAACTCACAACTCTTTGGGTCAAGTCACTGGATCCAACCAACGCTTTTATTCACTGTTCTCAACGACACAATGGCTCTAATGGCACGTAAGCAATGTGCAGTTGCATTATCTCACTGAGAGATTGTTATTTGCAAAGTCCCTCTAGAGTATTGTGAGAAAAAGCAATGGTCCAGCAGGTTCGAGTAGGTTTTCAAGAATGTTTCTACCAGTGAATAAAAGTTGTCGGTGTTCACTCACATCCTAGCAACAAAAATTAGCCTCGTGTTCACGGAGATAAAAGCATACTTGAGAGGAAATAGAATATACAGAAATAACAGGAAAAGCATGGTAAATTGTACGTTGCTTTCATACAATTTATTTATATTTCTGTGTGTATTGGTGTGTGTATTTTTAAGTTACAATTGTGTTATGGTACATGTGATGAACGGAGAAATTTACGCCATATAACAGGGAGATTTGGACACGTGTTGCCTGTACCAAGGTTCGTAGTGAAGAGATTGAATTTAACATTTTTTGGCGTGATAACTGTATGTCCGGAATGAACAGCTTTCGTTGCATGCTGGGAGCATTTTTGAATTTTTAATTAATTTATTTTATACAGTGTTTTTATGTTTTTATTGTCTTATTTTATTTTGTTTATAATTTTCATTATTATTATTATTTATATTTTATTTTTCTTTATAATAATAGTAATAATATTCATACAAAGTCCGTTAACTCTTACTCATTACAACCATATCCAGATATTTATCATTGGGTTTGAGTGACACTTCCCAATTATTTCTGTGGGTGGTTCACTACCCACCCAACATTTCCTTTCTGTTTTATTTGTTAATAATTCATTTTCATTTTATCGCATTTAGTTTTTCTTAAATGTTTAAATTATTTCACCCCAAGTAAGGCGATAAAGCCTCTAAGACGGAAGAGGGCTACTGAGTGTAAAGGAACCTGAGAAATAGTTACTGAGGTGAAAGTACAATAAAAAGAACAGGATTCAGGAAATTCCAAAAGAGAAAAGTGTGATAGAATTAACAGTTAGAATAGAACTTACAGTTAAAGCTAGCAATTTCAACAGTACAACGATGAGACCTACCTGCCAATCCAGTACGATGCTTAAATTCAGGAAGTCGGGTCACCAGAGAGGCACAGGGAATATATGTTATGACGGTGGGCAAATGATTGAAGCCAAGATGCCAAGTCAGGACCGATAATATAGCAGAATATTCTTTGGATTTTGTTAAGAATCTGTAGATATACAGAAGACGAATATGGCAATTACTTTATTTTCAACTTTTATTTATATGTACATGAGCGCCATAGGCGGATTGATAAAACATTCTCGCAGATAGTTAATAGTCTAGTGTGTTCATTTTTCTCGATATCCTATTATCTTGCTCGTGTAAATAACTAAATTTAGTAAATGTCTTCAAAGTCGCCTTGCGATGGTTAACAAATTTGAATGGCTTGTTCAGTGAATTCGATCCTTATTAGGTACATTGATATTACATTGCTAAACCAAAGAAAGGCATGAAAGAGTGCCTAACGTAGGGCAAAACAGTACGAAGTTAGAGAATTTACATTATCTCTTTGACTAACAGTAAAACCGTTATGAGTTTGAAGAAGTTTCTTTCGGGGTAAGAAAGGTCTATTCCTTTCTATTTTGTCATTCTCTCTATCTACCCAATCACAATCTGTTCATTATCAATCTCAATCTTTTCACATCTATCTATCTATCTATCTATCTATCTATCTATCTATCTATCTATTTTCATAATAATTCATAAATATAAAGATCCCTCTCCCAGGAGAATAAGAAGCAGACCAGCAATTTAAGAGTGTCCACTCAAGAAAACACCGGAATTGATATTCGATTACATATTTCTAAATTGAAACGAGTTAAAAGCTAATTTTTACAGATATCAAATTATTTCCTTTTCCGAAAAGATTAAAATAATAATAATAATAATAATAATAATAATAATAATAATAATAATAATAATAATATCCATTTTGCAATTTCTAAAACGAAAAATATGTCTATATAAACGTCATTGATTTGTTGTAATATCCTTTTTTGCATCACTTCGTATAAATGTCAAGACTCGAAGGAATTATTCCATTTTTGCAGCGAATGTCTCTTACAAATCAAAGGAAAAAAACATAATTAAAACTATTCAAAAGTTAAAATATACAAAAGTAGCAAGATGAAACTTTAAGCAGGTTTCTTTTCAAGAAAAATCATTGAAAATGATCGCGAAGGAATTCCAGTGCGAGTTAGCTTGTGTGTGTGTGTGTGTTTGTGTGTGTGTTTGAGAGAGAGAGAGAGAGAAAAGAGAGAGAGAGAGTATTTTAGCAGTGAAGTTGAAAGTGTGTAAGTAAAATAACAGAAAAACAAAAAATAAGCTTCGGGGAATACCTTAGAAAGAATATTCATATTGCAAATAAATTAATTTTTCACAAGAGTAAATAAATTGATAGAAGATACGAACATTCTTTCCATTAATTTCCACAGAAATATTCACAGATATCCTTGTATTCCTCTTGTTATATATATATATATATATATATATATATATATCGTGTTTTGGGGCAGTAATCACTCTTTTATACAAGTTGTATTAAAGACGACTGACAAGGTATCGCGATAAAGCTTTTCATTTAATTTTTTCTTGTGTTCGTAAAAATGTTTTCTTTTCTGGGCATGGAATGTTCTGCAGATCTGAGCGCTCTCGGCAATTTTATTAGACATTATTGAAGATGTATTTTATTTTCTATATTTAACTGAATGCATGTTTTTTATGCATCTATGGATCATTTATCTGTTAAATGGATCCTAACTGCACTATGGTCACAGAGGTGTAACGTGAGTCTTTTCAATAGGCTTGTAGTGAAAGGTTCAATATAATAATTAATGAGTTTGGTTTGATCAGAAACACACTTCTGTAAGGTGTATTCATAAATGATATTGGCTCTCTGTAATTTAGATCTTGTAAGTATATTGTTATTGGTGACGATAAGCTTAGCTGTTTCAATTTTTTTATAGTAGATAATTAATTTAATTTTCTTGTTCCGATCGGCTGATGTATTTTTTTAATAATCTTTTTAGGGAAAATTCATCTTACTATAGTTAACGTGTATTTCGTTTTTATAGAAAATGTTAATTGTTGTGGTAGGATCTACCTAATTTGCATAGTGGAGTACCGATCATATAAATATGGTTTGTACCGGGAAGAGAGTGAGAGGAATCAAGAGATTCAACTAGAGACTCTGCCCGACTGCGACTCAGTCAACACACATTCCAGGAACGGTCTTCCCAGGAATATACAAAAGACTATATGTAAATATTGTGTACACTTTCTTGTTTGAATACATTTTGTTCTAAGTACATTTTGTGTTGCATTATTATTCCATGCATTAGTCAAGTTTCAACATTAATGTTATTGTTTTTATCTGTATTTTCAGTATTGCTAATAGTTATTGTTGAAAGAAATAATCTGATCTGGTGATCGATAGGTAGTTTGTAAAACTGTTGGTAACTAGCGCCTATTTCACATTACTGAATTTTTCAAGGAAACGTGGACGAGCGGATGAATTCAATTCTATCTCTATCCAGCAAACCTAATATTTTAAAAAAAATATTGCATTTTTGCAAAACTAAATTTCTCTTCTACGAGCATAAAGGCAATATCTACTGTCAAACTAATGGTGTTAGTATGGGAAATCCACTCGGTTCGTGCTTCTCTAACTGCTGCATGTCCCTCGGAGAAAACAAGATATTTAAGAAAGTTACCAAGCCCCCCCCCCAATATCCGCTATATAGATGACAATTTTGTTTTTCATAGTGTCAAACATGTCGGTTTTCATGCCAAAGAAAGTGTATTTGCGAGGAATTTTACCGCACTACTTTATTCAAAAGAAATCTACAGCTGAAACACAGAGTTCTTGTTGAAGTTTACGGCGACCATGCTCTGTCGGAAACAACAGGGAGAGATTGGTTTAGACTCTTCAAAAATATTGATTTTGATGTTGAAGATAAAGAACGCTCTGGCGAACCGAAAAAGTTTGAAGACGAAGACTTGGAGGCATTACTTCATAGCAGGTGCAAGCTAAACTTCTAGAATCATTAGGAGTTGGTCACATAATAGTTTCGAAACGTTTGAAAGCATTAGGAATGATTCAAAAGCAAGGACATTGAGTGCAGTACGATTTGAACCTGAAAGAAATTGAACGACATCTTGTCACGTGTGAACAGTTGTTTCAACGACAGAAAAGGAAAGTTTTTTTTTCATCGACTCGTGACTGGTGACCGGTGACCGTAAGCGTTGAAAATCATGGAGTAAGCTCGGTCATAATCAACATCAGCGGCAAAGCCGAATATCCATGGTTCGAGGATTTTCTCTGCATTGGATGTAGTTTATTATGAGCTGCTCAAACCGTCTGAAACCATCACAAGTGATCCCCATCAATTACGATGCGTTTGAGCCGAGCATTGAAGAAAAATCGGCTGCAATACGAACAGAGCAAAGTGATTTTGCAACATAAAATGTTGCAAAACGGGCGGAAGCCTAATTGGAAATGCTTAAATGAGAAGTCCTACTCTACCAGCCGTATTCACCAGACATTGCCCCGTCCAATTATCACGTGTTCAATTCTATGGCACATGACCTGGCTGAGCAGAACTTTAATTCGTATGAAGATGCCAAAAGTTTCCTCAAGGACACATGGCACAGAGGATAAAGGCGTTGTTTAGATCCAGTGACAAACCTAAAGAGTGTGAGTTCAATACCCGGTTAAGGCAGTGGAGAACTTTCAGAGGGAACATTAGCAGGAGATAACTGATAACTGACATCCATCAAACATGGCACGTGGAACTAGAACAGTCTACCCCAGGGATCGAAATAAAGGGTTCAGTTCGACATTCCAACCACCTGAAGAAGGCCGAAACGTTGTGACAAATATGGCGACAAAGATGAGGACAATAGTCCGCATAATGTAAATACTGTACATAATACCTCATCTCAGAAATATAGACAAACTCTAATCTGGTTCTTTGAATAATCTGACAAGACTTACAACTTTATCAAGGAATGCTGAAAGCAGTTCTATTTATTTATTTCTATAGAAGCTAGATAAATTGAACAAAACAACACTCTTGTAGTGTGTCATTTTCGAGATAAAAACAAAACATAAACTGCGTTTGTCGCCAGTAATGAACATTTAAATTATTTCTTAACGATACAGAATCTAATTATAACTTGAAGAATCGGAGACATGTTGAAATTAATTGTCGAAAAGAAGAATGGGATATAATTTCTTTTAAGTGGTCAGCTTTTCGATGAACCCCATCATTGATCAATTCTAAAATGCTAAACCAGAAATAACATTGTCAATAAAACAAAATCATCTCACAGAAAAAAAAATGTCGTGAGAGACAAATAGGAAGCCAGTATGGGTTGTGGTTGATAACTTGGAAAGAAAGCGTTTACATATCAGACAGCATTTTGCTAGACTGCTGCTTAACATCTCTCTGTAACAAGGAAATAAAATTATATATATATATATATATATATATATATATATATATATATATATATATATATATATATATATTTATACAATATATATATATTTATTTATTTATACAATATATATATATATATATATATATAATTTATTTTTTTTTATACATTATATATATTATTATTTTTCAAGCGTGTTCAAAATCTACTGCCATACTATCTGTATTTACCTTAGATGTCGTGGGACAACTTAATAAAATAGTGGAAATTACTTTCGGAAGGATCCGCGTATAAATGCTTTCTTTTATTATTGCTGTATTGATTCTCCCCAGAAGAATCCTGGAATAAAATGATATTGAATGGTTAGATTCCCTAATCAAAAAGTTTTTCAGTTGAATTCCAAGTGATATCAGAAAGAAACAGTTGAAATTTCTAGGGTACATAGTGAGGAAAGACAGCTTGGAAAATTTGATACTCACAGGACAGATTGAAGGAAAGACGAACAGAGAAAAACTGTGGATAACCTACTTAAAAAGCTCTTGTAAATGGGTAAAAGAACAGGGTTTAGGAGAGATAACAAAAAGACAGTATTTACTGAGAGCTAGAAAAGACAGGGTATTGTTGGTGTGAGCAATGATTGCCAATGTCCTGAAGGGACACGATACATAGACGAAGGTGATCATTTAATTTATGTCTCGATAGAGCAGTTTTATGGAGTTACCAATATGTTATAGGATATTCCCTTCCATCTTTTGCATCTCTTTTTACTAACCTTTGCACTCCTTGCTATGCCATTGGTTAGATTACTCGCTGTTGTTCTCTTTCAATATGTCCTTTTGAGTGTCAAATTTTCGAAGCTATTTTCCTCCATGATGTTTCCTAGAACTTTCAACTGTCGTTGATTCCAATTATAAGTATTGTTATGGTCATTTACCCACGTACATATCGACTCTCCCAGCTATAAATAGGAACAGGTTCTGCCTTTTGGAGAAGGAAGTTTCCAGCAGTCAGCTCTGACAGTCTGACCGAACATTCTTGCTGTAACACTCTATTTGTATATGTTTGTATTACTGTTTCTGTTAATATATTTGTTTAAATCAATTCCTTTCTTTGTGTCTTTTATTTTTGGCCCGAACAAGACCACAATAAGTATCATTTTCATTCTCCTTAAAACCTCCTTGTTGTTTACATGCTCCGTTCATGGTATTCTCGGCATTCTTTTACAGAACCACATATCTGCTACCCCAAGTCCCCTCCTCATCTGTGTTGAAAATGTCCAGCATTCACTGGCATATAGGAGGACAGATATTACATAAAAGTTCAGTTATTTTTTTGTTTTTAAAGTTTATCATTTCTTAACACATTGCGTAGCTTTTGGAATGCATATTTTGCTATTCCAAGGCATCTTTGGATTTCGGTGTGATATTTTCTGTCACCCCGTAAAACAATTGCTAGATATGTATATGCTTGATTTTGGCATCTGTAAATTATATAATACTAGCAGCATGGCCCGTGCTTGATACAAAAATCGTACGACTCATACAGCAATCGCTATCACTTGACGTAAAATATTTTTGCCCTTCCTTGCCTTTAAACGAGTGCCCTTTTCCGTGCTGATGTTGCTACATGCCTTACTTCTTGCCTATCTCACACTGCGAATTTTTTCTAAGCTCAATACTAAACATTAAATCTGTTACGAAAAAAGAACTAAGCAAAATGAACACAAAACGATCAGCTTTAAAAAAGGACGCGTAACTGGAAAAACCGAATGAAAAAAGGATGTTAACAACAAATACTTTTTCAGCTGTTGGCTTTCACGCTGGCCAAAAGAATCTTCTTGCCTATTCGTTGCAGTCAGCTATAGGCTCTCAATATGGCCAGTAGAAAATGGTCGCAAACTACATGGAAATTGCCTTAGAAGCATGAAAAAATCGATTATTTCCACTATCAATGGGAATAGGGAAATGCAAAGTCGGTCTTGGCCTCCCGCTAACTTGTTGGAGCATGTAAATTTTGGTGCAAATCCGTCGAAAATTGCGGCCGTGCATTCGTTACACACACACACACACACACACACACACACACACACACACACACACACACACACACACACACACACACATCCTGCCTTTGGTAGATAGAGATTATTAACCAAAACTATGAGCTTATACAAGCATTATAATATGAATGTTTCCTTATCGGGAAACGGCTAATATTACCACTACCACTAGAGATAGGGAGAACAGATATTAATCTTTAATTTCAGCCTGATGATCAGGGAGAGATTATAGGAGGAAGCGGAAGGAAGTACGTTTGGGGAACGTATAAAGATTCTTTAGCTTAGCATTTCGCCACGTGCTGGTGAGCTTCAGTAAGGAACCTGGATGCAGAAGGCATGTAGACTCTTTAAGATTATTGCAGTCGTCTGTTGTTTTTGCGTCGTTTTAGGTGATATATCGAAACCTAGACAAAGGCAATCCATCATTGTCAGAGTTCCATATTCACGGAATGTTCCGACCAGTAGTTTACCATTAGAGGTTAAATTCCGTATTCTGTAACCACAGTTATGTGCCAAAGACATAAGAACAAGCGTCATGTTAGGGTATATATATAGTAAATAGTTAAAGGATTTCTTAGTGAATTACTATTACCTACTGGCGCGGTGATTGGTGTATACGTTTGTGGATAAGCAATGGTATTGAATAATTAACTTATTTAGAAGATTGGCGCACCATATTATCTTCTCTTCGCTCCTATTTGACACAGCTAAGTAATTATGATTAGGCTCCGTAACAGCTATTGCCAATAAAAGCAAGCAAATATACGAAGAAGTGACATAAATAAACAGCATAATCTTTCTTCGATTAAACAGACACATTAAAACTTAATCAGTTATGTGACACACGCTTTGGCGATCATGATTTTTCGATTTATGACTGATTAGGTAGAAGATTTTCCCGCAGTAGGTGGCTGTTTCTTTCTGCAGTAAACTGGTTGCCAACCATAGCTAGTCTGTCCTGCTATTTAAGTCAATCAGTTACGTTCCATACATGTTACAGGATTGGGCGATCAAGACTCTTTCGATTTATGACTGACTAGGTAAAAGATTTTCCCGCAGTAAGTCGCCATTTCCTTCTGTGGTAGACTGGTTGCCAACAATGGCTATAGGATACAGTTTTTCCTACTATTTAAGTCAGTCAGTTGAATGCCATACGTGATAGACACTTGGGCGATCAGGTCTCTTTTCATTCATGACTGACGAGGTAGAAGATATTCCCGGAGAAGGTTGATATTTCTTTCTGCAGAAGACTGCTTGCTAACAATGGTTATAAGACAAAGTATGTCCTGAAATTTAAGACAGCCAGATAAGTGTCATACTTGATACACACTTGGGTGATTATGTCTCTTTCGAATCATGATTGAATAGGCAGAAAAGTTTCCCGCAGTAGTTTTCTTTCCGCAGGAGAAAAGGTTGCCAAAAAAAGATGAAGGGCACAGTCTGTCATGCTAGTCAATAAGTTAAGTGTCATACGTGATACACACTTGAGTGATTATGTCTCTTTCGACTCATGACTGAATAGGCAGAAAACTTTCCCGCAGTAGTTTCTTTCTGCAGGAGACAGGTTGCCAAAAAAAGATGAAGGGCACAGTCTGTCCTGCTAGTCAATCAGTTAAGTGTCATACGTGATACACACTTGGGTGATTATGTCTCTTTCGATTCATGATTGAATAGGCAGAAAACTTTCCTGCAGTAGTTTCTTTCTGCAGGAGATAGGTTGCCAAAAATAGATATAGAGCATAGTCTGTCCTGCTAGTCAATCAGTTAAGTGTAATACATGATACACACTTGGGTGATTATGTCTCTTTCGACTCATGATTGAATAGGCAGAAAACTTTCCTGCAGTAGTTTCTTTCTGAAGGAGACAGGTTGCCAAAAAACAGATATAGGGCACAGACTGTCCTGTTAGTCAATCAGTTAAGTGTCATACGTGATACACACTTGGGTGATTATGTCTCTTTCAACTCATGACTAAATAGGCAGAAAACTTTCCCGCAGTAGTTTCTTTCTGCAGGAGACAGGTTGCAAAAAACAGATGAAGGGCACAGTCTGTCCTGCTAGTCAGTCAGCTAAGTGTCATACGTGATACACACTTGAGTGATTATGTCTCTTTCGATTCATGATTGAATAGGCAGAAAACTTTCCTGCAGTAGTTTCTTTCTGCAGGAGATAGGTTGCCAAAAACAGATACAGGGCACAGTCTGTCCTGCTAGTCAATCAGTTAAGTGTCGTACGTTATACACACTTGGGTGATTATGTCTCTTTCGATTTATGACTAAATAGGCAGAAAGGTTTCCCGCAGTATTTTCTTTCTGAAGGAGACGGGTTGCCAAAAACAGTTATAGGGGACCGTCTGTCCACCTAGTCAATCAGTTAACTCTAGTACTTGATACACACTTGGGTGATTATGTCTCTTTCGATTCATGATTGTATAGGCAGAAAACTTTCCTGCAGTAGTTTCTTTCTGAAGTAGACAGGTTGCCAAAAACTGATATAGGTCACAATCTGTCCTGCTAGTCAATCATTTAAGTGTCATACCTGATACACACTTGGTTGATTATGTCTCTTTCGATTCACGACTAAATAGACAGAAAACTTTCCCACAGTAGTTTGTTTCTGCAGGAGACAGCTTGCCAAAAACAGATACACGGCGCAGTCTGTCCTGCTAGTCAATCATTTAAGTGTCATACGTAATACACACTTGGGTGATTATGTCTCTTTCGATTCGTGACTGAATAGGCAGAAAACTTTCCCGCAGTAATTTCTTTCTGCAGGAGACAGGTTGCCAAAAAATGTTATAGGTTACCGTCTCTTCTGCTTGTCAATCAGTTAAGTGTCATACGTGATACACACTTGGGTGATTATGTCTCTTTCGATTCATGATTGAATAGGCAGAAAACTTTCCCGCAGTAGTTTCTTTTTGCGGGATACAGGTTGCCAAAATCAGTTATAGGTTACTGTCTCTCTTGCTAGTCAATCAGTTAAGTGTCGTACGTGATAAACACTTGGTGATTATGTCTCTTTCGATTCATGATTGAATATGCAGAAAAGTTTCCCGCAGTAGTTTCTTTCTGCAGCAGAATGGTTGCCAAAAAACCATGGCACAGTCTCTTCTGCTAGTCAATCATTTAAGTGTCATACGTGATACACACTTGGGTGATTATATCTCTTTCGATTCGTGACTGAATAGGCAGAAAACATTCCCGCAGTAGTTTCTTTCTGCAGGAGACAGGTTGCCAATAACAGTTATAGGTTACCGTCTCTCTTGCTAGTCAATCAGTTAAGTGTCATACGTGATACACACTTGGGTGATTATGTCTCTTTCGATTCATGACTTAGTAAGCAGAAGATTTTTCCCCAGTAATTCGCCATTTCCTTCTATTTACACTTGTTTCCAGCCATGGCTATATGTTACAATCTGTCCTTTTATTCAGGTCAGTCAGTTCAGTGCCATACGTAATACATGATTGAGTGATCATGTTTCATTTGATTCATCACTAACTAGGAAGATGATTTTCCCGCAGTAGCTTGCCATTTCCTTTTGAGGTAGACTGCTTGCCAACCAAGTTTGTCCTGCTATTCAACCCATAGATAGAGGAGGAGAGGAGATGGATTCACACCTTTCCCAAAGCTATTTCCGCGTAAGTAAATGCAACGTTCTCTACTGGAATTCGAACTCGGCTCTTGGGTTTCTAATTCCAAGCCGATATACTTTATGCCACAACACTTTTTTATGCCATAAAAATGCAACAGATATTGTTGCACTCTCATTCCACAATGCTCCGTATTTCAGTGTCACAGGTTTGCGAATGGAGGCATCTTGTTGGCCGATCTCAAATTGAAATGAACCGGCGTTAAACATAATCGAAATTAGGAATTCAATTCTCACGTATAGCTCGCGGGATCGTATAATTAAAAATTGTTAATTGGAAAATTGTTGGTTTAATCAGAAGTGAAAGAAAAAGAAGACATTATCTTGTTAAATTCGACTCCAAGAATCAGAAATGTATCTTCGTAAGATGAGGCTGGAAAATGAAATAACGTGTAAAGAAACAATATTGAAGCGTTTTTCCAATGCATTTTATAGGGATCAATTATAGGGATCACTCAGAGAAGCCAGAAGAAAGACATTTCTTAATTTCATCAGTATTCTAAAAGCTTAACTCAGAGAGTTTTTTTCACTATTATTTACTTACTATTGTCATATTCACGACGTTTCGGTTGTTGTACGCTCCGTCCTACTTCAGCTGATATACGTTAGAATTTCGAACCGAACCTTTTATTTCCTCCACCGGTCCAGTGGATTAAAGCTTTTGTTGAAGTAATCCAGTAACTTGACCAAAGATTTGTGAGTTCAGTACCTGGCCACAGCAGAAGTAAACAAAAACTTGGAGTGTTGAGTTACTAAAGGGGATAACTGAATCTGAGATATCCAGAAAAGGTCATGGCACGTGGAACTAGAATAATTTACCCTAGTGGACGACATAAAGAGCGCGGTTTGAAATTCCAACCTATGCCACTCGAAGAAGGCAGGAGCGTACAACGGCCAAAACATCGTGAATATGTCAATAAAGTGAAGACAATTGTCCGAACAATGTAAATAGTGTAAATACTTACAATACCGCGTCTCTGAAATATACACAGTTTTTTCAAGAATAATTAAATTTCGCCGAAGTCTTATTCTCCACCGAAACTCCCTGATAATTTATAGGTCGTAGAATAACGACCCAATAAAATATTCACTACAGAAAGACAGGCCCTCTGTAATATTGTTAAGGCATCATACGTACCTCAAACCGATGTTAGTCAACTACGCTGGTTGTTCCTTTGTGGACTAGGATCAGGCAAATACACAGGTCCCTGTTTCTTAGAGAAAGTCGAAATAGCTGTCCTTCTCACTAGAAGAAAAATTATTGCATTAATAAACATTAAATATGAAGAAAAGCCGGGCTACACGATGATTTCTCCTACATAAGGTGAACGCAGGTTCAAACCCTGTCGAAGGCTACGTTTAATTTATAAACCCCAAACTGAAAGACGAAGATTGTACTGTTTCAAAAGAGAGATGTCTGCTCAAACACATGTATCTACTAAATATCCTGTAATAAGAAATATTTAAGTAAACATGCTGACAGATACTCACGCATACGCACAGGGTGATATTCGTTGATATTTTATATTGAAAACTTTCACGAACTTTTTCAAACAACTTCCATCTTCATAAACATCGCTAAAAAAATAAATAAGCATTTTTTTTGTGCACTAGCTAGACAGAAGATGTTTATTTTTGAATATAGAACATTGTTACATTGGGCACAAACAAGATAGGCACTTTAAGTTGGCGACAAAAATAGTATCTATTTATGGCAAGATAAATCAACAACATATTTTAGAATTTTGTCCATAGGATGTTATAAAAATGTTGATATGAGATTAGGATGTGTGAGAAGGAATAACCGAGTCGCAACTTGGTTGAAAATAATTTGGAAAGATTTAAAGTGGAAACATGAACATTGGAGATTAAAAAAAAAGATAAAACAGGAAATTATTTCTGATGTTCTTGTGATTCTTTGAAAAATGTAAATAACTGAAGATTTTTTTCAAGATTGCTTTAAGAGGAAGAATTAAATATATCCACACTAAGATAGATACATATTTGCTACTGACAAGGTGGGGAAATTTGACGATAAGAAAACACTTACTTTTTCTAATACCTACCTTCCTGTATCTCTTTCGAAACTTCCCGCTGTTCGTGAACTGCATCACAAAAATATACCGTTCACAAAGGGTAGTAGCAATAGAATATACTAAATTTTGTTAACCCACCTCTTTTATATTCCTTTAATCTATCTATCTATCTATCTATCTATCTATCTATCTATCTATCTATCTAAGTCTGTTCATATCTTTTTTTTTCTAAATCTGTTCATATCTATCTATCTATCTATCTATCTAAGTCTGTTCATATCTATCAATATTATTTCTTTCTTTCTTTCTTAGTCTGTTCTATCTATCTATCTATCTATCTATCTATCTATCTAAGCCTTTTCATTTCTTTCTATCTTCGCATTTGTTTTGTTTTGCTTTGTTTTATGTGTTTGTTTGTTTGTTTGTTTCTTTCTTATTTTTCTTTCTTTCTTTCTTTCTTTCTCAGTCTGTTCATATATATCTCAGTCAGTCTACCCATCTCCCTATGTCTGTTCATATCAGTCTACCAATCTTAAATCAAACCTTGCGAATGAGATTTTGCTGACGAAACTATTCAGAAGTTGTTGATGGTTATGCTAGCACGAAGTCACCGTGACCGGGGGTTTGAGCGCACAGGCCTTGTTCAAACTGTTGACCACGATAGCTTATGCGTTATCTCTCACAGAAACTGTAATTAAGGCCTGCTCAGCATTCTTACAGTGTGAACCACAGATGGGTTCTTTGGGTGGCGAAAAAACACACACCTGCCTATGCTGGCGTCCGCAAGACCGATCGGTTAGCTTCTTTATCAGACGGGTGTGCTTGGAAAGGACTAATCGGCCATTATCTATTAGGTTGGTGCAAAAATAATGACGTAATAATATCGTTTTCTGACGTATTTTTTAACGTCAAAAAACGACATAATTACGTCATTATTTTTGCACCAACCTAATATTTAACTATACAAGGTGGAGAAGTTAAACTGATTCGACCTTGGAAACTCGCCTATTATCCATAATTAGTATGCCTGTAAAAACAACAAAAATAGTTAATAAAACTGAATGACAATAAAATTTTACTAAGCTATTTAATTACTAATCTATTTATTTTCTAATCTATTTAATATGACTTCCCTTATTTTCACTTATAGACTCAACATTATCTCAAAAAGCTGCGCAACTCTTACCAAAGAAATCCCTAAGCATTTATGTCAGCCTTGAGGTTGGGGTTATAGTAGGTGGTGTTCAGCGTTTAGTGTTGTTGGGATCTGTGTCCTCCACCCACCTTAGTGGAGCCTTCGGGACTAAGGAGGAGGAGGATACACACATATATATATATACATATATATATATATATATATATATATATATATATATATATATATATTTAATCGAGTTCACCCCGTGAAAGGCAGTAAAGCCAATAAGACACAAGGGTTTACTTGGCATGGAAGAACTAGGAAACAGACATTACTAAGATGCGAGAACAAAAGAAGAGTAATCAGGAAGACATTAGACAGCGACTGAGATTGCGTTTAAATTTTTGAAGATTAAAGTTGACTGGAAAGCATGGAGCTGGAAGATTGTTCCACAAGCAAAGAGTGCGAGAAAAGAAACTGTTAGCATAGAACTTACGGTTACATCTAATCAACACGAGTGTAAATTGATGAGACCTCCTTGTCAGTTTAGTACTGCGTTTAAATTCACAAAGTCTAGCTATCATAGCAAAAAGATCATCCAAACAATTACTATGAAAGTATTTATAGAAAAGGCACAGGGAGACAACTTTACGGCGGTGAGAAAATGGCTGAAGACGAGACGCCAGATCAGGATCAACAATATTGTCGATTCTTCTTTGGATTTTATCAAGGATCTCTAGATATATAGCAGGTGCACCGAACCGTATGTGGTAGCAATATTCAAAGCATGGATGAATAGTGTACTTATAGATATGTCATCTAGATTCTGGAGAGAATAATTGTCTAGCACAACACAGTGAACCAACTTTCTTAGCAGCTGATCTAGCAATGGATTCAATATAGTCTTTCTACTTTATGTCAGCGGAGAACGTTACCCCAAGAAGGCGCAACGTGTCACTTTTCTGGAGGTCAGAATCAGCCATACTGATGGAAGGTAGAGATGGGACTCTCAGGTGATGAATGGAGAGAGCTTTAGTTTTGGAGGCTTTAAAATTAATGTGAAGTGGGTAAAAGCATAGCGGGATCAGTAAGGTACTTATGGAAGCAATAGGCTGAGTGGAAGAAAAATGACGATATGATCATTTTTGTGTTGCTCCTCTTCACTGTTCATTTGGTTTGTTATACAATGTTGCAGAATACTTAGGCTAGCCAAAAATGGCAGACCTTACAGTGCTCGTCCCAACTCTGACGATCCGACTCAAGTGGAACCAGTTTGCAATTATTTGGACATAGAATGCTGACAGTGATGAACTTTGTTTAAGCTTCAATATAAGACACATGAAAAGTTAATAGTGGCAGTAACAGGAGTTTAAAGAAACCACTCTACTCCCAGATTCCATGGCGTGCCTGGTTTCAACAGGTTGGGAAATGCCTCCACCTGGTGAGGGCATGTCGCTGGCTGACCTGGTGACAACCTTATCTTCCATTTCTTTTCTCCAAAAAACGGTGATACGACTACTGTATCTCCCACCTGAAAAGTGAGACAAAAAACCTGAGAAAATTATCTGTCGTTCGGTATTTATCAAGCTCTCCATGGTGGTAGAATTTGATACAAGGTCGTTTTTAATGTGAGGTACCCATACGCGTTGATATGAGTCAAGGGAAAACTTTCCCTAGTACTCTAGCGTTGGTATCTACCAACACTACCTCTTCAGTGCAATTAAGGAGGTGATGCTTCAGGTTTCGAATCTCCGGGAGCAGGCTTCCCACAAAGCATCTCCATAAACGGCCTGAAAACAGGAACACAGAAAAGATGTGACGAACGAATACTAAACACTGATCTTAATCCGTCATTCATTTAGTCTGTGATGCAGCGTTGGAGTCGGAAGAATTGCTGAAAGTAACAATCAGTTATCAATTTGTGAACTGTCTGTGCAACTTGGTAAGAATCATTTACATGATCTTGTGTGGCGGGTGGAAGAAGACCTTTTTCCACTCTTCCACCCTTTTACCCAAGCAATGTTACAAGATTGTTGCTGCTCAATCACTATTTCCATGGAAAATGTTCAGACGAGCTCCATTCTTTACCACCAGTTCAGACCTTTACAACTGCTACTCACCAGGCAAATTCCACAGAGTTCTCATTCGTGTTCGATGTTTTAAAGAGGAGGTTCCAATTTTCCCGAGATCTGCTACTTTGTGGAGAAGTCAAGAGTCTATTTATCTTTCCTGTTGCATGTAGACCTGTTAGTGAGATAACTGATTAAATGGCATATGTTATTGCTTTTATGTTTTGAATTAACGTTGAAGTTAGAAGAATTGCTGAAAGCAATAAGCCGTTCCGAAATTGTGAAATGTCTGTGCCTACTTTATCAAAAGGTTTTAGCGGGGTAAGTTACTTGCATATCTGTTAATGGGAGATAATTGATTAAATGGGGAAATGTTAATTCTTTTATGTTTTAAATTAAAATATAGGCAGCAATTCAGTGCTGAGTTGGTATAAAAACGTTAGCTGCTAATTTATTTTTTGGAAAAAGTAATGTTTTATGGTAATAAGGACAAAGTTTTGTTTAGAGTTTTAGCATAAATATACAACGTCAAAGTACATATAATATTTTATCTCTAAAGTTTAGTTCATAAAAAAATACAAATTTATAATTTTTGTTTTTATTTGCCATGGTTTTATTTCTAAATCCATTTTATCGTTTTAAATATTAATTATCTATCCGAGGTGAAGTAGTCCATTTCCTTTTCACCTGAGTTTTTTTTTCACCTATCTTGATAAAAATCGCTTTGAAAATGTCAATAATTAATGAATAATTCATATATTTTTGCTTCTAAAAAACGAAATCGTATGAGAACTATACTTTTTTTTAGCTGTACTACTAATTTGCAACATTCGAAGAAAATTCTGTCCCAACGTTTCCACTCTTGCTCTGTAATAAGCTGTTTTTGTGGCCGTTTTGTTCAGAGTGTTGTATATTTTTATAGTTTGAACACACAGTTTTTGGGAGACATGAAATTAACCACCGAGGCATGAAAAACAAGGAGAAACAGTACATAAAAAAACAATATAATAGAAAACGATATTTCCTTCATTCAGCCGGCAGACGCGTGTAGTGAGTTCCATCCTCACCAGTAAAGCCACCAAACACAAAGGGTTACTTGGGATGGAGGAATTAGAAAACAAAACATTACTAAGAAACGAGAACAAAAGAAGAGTAATCAGGCAGACAGTATGATAGCGATTGACATTGTATTTACGTTTTTGAAGATCAAAGTTGACTGGGAAGCCAGAAGCCAGAAGCCAGAAGAAATTTCCACAAGCGAGAAGTGCGAGAGAAGAAACTGTAAGCATAGAACTTACGGTTATCTCTAGCTATTTCGACGGTAAGATGATGAGACCTAGCTGCCAATCTAATACTTAAATTCATAAAGTCTGCCAACCAAAGAGGAAAAGCTATCAGAACAATTGCCATGATAATATTTATAGAAAAGGCACAGGACAGCTACATTAAGGCGGCGAGAAAGGTGTTATTGAACTGAAGGAAAACGTTACTGATGAGGGAGGCAACAAAAGAACTGGATTCAAGGACACCGGAGATCACAACTGGCGTTGCATTTAAATTTCTGAAGGTCTTATTTGAAAGAAAGAAGCTAGAAGAGCGTCCAAAATATCGAGAACTGAAGGAGAATATATTAGAAAATAAACTATGGCTACCTTTAGCAATTTAATCAGTAAAAGGCTCAAACCTAGCTGCCAATCTGATACTGCGTTTAAATTCATCAATTCGAGGTGACAAAGAGGAAAGCTCGCCAGAACAATCATTATGAAGGCATTTAAGTAAAAGTAACAGGGAAGTTACGTGACGGTGGTAGGAAAGAGACTGAAGCCGAGATACCCACTCAGAACCGTTAATATGCAGATTCCTTGGATTTTGTCAAGACTCTTTGAAGATATAGCAGAAGCATCAGACCAGATGTGGTAGCATTTGTGTCACATTATAATAATACATAGAATTACTTTTTTTGATTGAAGTTACCATTTTAAAACTGAAGAAAGTCATTCGTTTCTGATTGGATAATACAGAACGTTATGGCGTTTTTCGAGCTGGAATTCACATTCACCGATGTATATATTTGACATTGTTATCCGCTCACTTAATGTAAATATTATATTATGGAATAAAAACTTGTTTTAGCTTTATTTTGCAATAAAATGCATATCCGATTCTTGGCAAACTCTGCAGTAAAAGAAGAATTCTCTTCAGAGTAAATAATTTTGGCAGTTGAAAAGTAATTCCTGGCCGCTCCAGTTATAGACTTTATTGCACATTGCAGGGTAAAACGATAGCGGCATGTCATATGTCAGGACTTTGTATTTAAATCCATTCTTTCGAGGCTACGTTAAGGAAAGAACAATTCACTCTTTCAGTTTCTCTTGTTTTGTTTTATTCATCGACGCCGCAGGCCAGAAAAATCATGACCTTCGAATAAAAGAAGAATCTAAAAGAAGGAATGGGCGTGAGGCACTGTCATTGCAAGCATCCATCTTGACACTCGCCTGAACTCTTTTGTTGAAGCGGCGAAAAAGCCAGTTTGTTTCGCTTTTTACAAGCATCCCTCGATTAATGCGTCCTCGATTAGTGCGCTAAAATTTTCATTAGTGAATACATAATACTCGATTAGGGCCGTAAAACATTTTTCATTTTAACAATAGTAATTGAAAATTGATTGTTTTATAGCTACCGATGTACACATTAACCACACTAATAAAGGGATTCCTGTATTTATGATGAAAATATTAGTATAACATAATTCTCTCGCTATATAATTCTATATATAAAATAATAATTATATATATATATATATATATATATATATATATATATATATATATATATATATATATATAATTCTATATATAAAATAATATATTTTATATATCTTACTTATTATAAAACGCAGATTGTGTGTGTCTGTTCGTTTATATATGGGATCGTATTTTCTACATTTTTCAACCGATTTCAACAAAACTTCACAGGACTACGTAAAATTACCGGGCGGTAGTTCTGACAGCGCCCAAAATTGGAAAAGCACAATTGTTTTTGCACTAAATAAATTTGAAAACACGATTAAGTCGCCAGATTGAAAGGGGGACAACTCATATCGAGTTATACTTATTATAAAACCCAAGTTGTTTGTGTGTGTGTATGTGTGTGTGTGTTCGTTTATATATGGGATCGGATTTCCTACATTTTTCAACCGATTTCAACAAAACTTCACTTTTTTTTTTGGCAGGTAGTGTTTCTTATTGTCTTGCACATTTTTTTCTTTATTTTTACATTCAGAATGCTTTAAAAATTCCATTTACAAAACAATTGTTTATAATAAAATTCTATTCAATCGGTAGACTCATACCGATTGAAAACAATGTTTTTGTTTGAGTAAAAAAAAAAAACCTAATTAAGACATGCGTGTCCGTCAACCTTAAACAATAATCTTTGTCAATTTTATTTTTCAGTCTTTATGATGGTGGATACTTGATCTATCTCTTACTGTCACATCCCCGGACAACGCCGGGCTCTACTGCTAGTTCTAAATAAAAAATAATTTATAAGTTTATAATTGATGTTTTGTATCGTTTTTGTACGGAGTACTCACCAGTGAATTTAAGCTTGATATAATGTAGGGGCTTGCGTACTTCAGTAAACAAACCGCTATACCGACGATAGTACTGTTCCTGGTCAATCCAATCAAGTCGGACTGGTCGAGGTGTAAGGATCAGAAAAAAAAAAAATCTGAGTTTTCATTTATCTCCAACGGTGAATTAAGCACAATCCTGGAAATGGCAAAATTTGAAAGATCACCTCTTTCCAAAAGCTAAATTACTGTTAGGGTGTTTGTAAACATATTTGAAATACATTTATAAAATGAAACGGTCGATTGTTTTATAATGGTATCGAGATTTGCATTAGTCAATAAGATTTTGTTTTGCCTGCTGTCTACAGGTAAAAGGTAAACGGCGTGTTTTTGCCCGGGCTTTCCAGTACATGCGCGAAAGTTATGGTAAGACTGTTTTAAATTTAATTAAAAAAAAAAAAAAAGGAAAGAAAAAAAAAAAAAAACTCCACGCGACATTAATTGCCGTATTATGTTATATTCTTCTTAACCTACGTACATACATTCACTTACTATCCTGTCAACCGGCCTTAATGTAAAAAAAAAAAAAAAAGAAAAAAAAAAGAAAAAAACCCCAGACGAACACAAACAAACCTGATATTACTCCTGCTAGGCGGGTGTGATCGAAGTATAAGGCTCAGAAAAAAATGCGAATGCCAAGAAGAAATAGGATGGGACTTAATGATTGTCAATCTGAGTTTTCATTCACGACCAATAGTGAATAATGGCGGTCCCAGAAATACCAAAATTCGAAGTATCACCTCATTCCAAAAGCTAATTACTGTTAAGATATTTTTTAAACATAGTCAAATACACCACCGAATAATTAGAAAAACCAGAAAAATGATTTTCTTAATAGTGATGTTATCTGACAAGAGTCACAAAGATAACGTAGTGTCATAAAACGGTAAGTATTGCTGATAGCAATAAAAGACAGAAAGCTGTGGAGAACCAGAACCTTTAATGTCCAGAAGAGATTTTTTATTGTCATTTCGAACATGTTTAATTTCTCGTTGTAACTCCAGGTCTGTAAGTATTCGAGTCGTTAAAGATTTGATTTGCTTGTTTAACGAAATGTCAACTCCTTATGGGTCATTTAATGACTTGAGAATCCCATTTTTCAGAAAATTCTTTTAATGCAAATATTTGATAATTTTCAATTTACAGCAGGTACTAATTGCTTGGTCAATGAATGCCGGTGATTTCTTTATGAGGGAAAGGCTACTGTTACCATTACAATTATCATATCGACATATAACGAAACAGTGCTTTGAAGAATGTTACAATCCCCAAAATACAGACAATTTTTTTTAGTGTAAGAACGAAACAATTGAAGCATAAAGCTATTTGAATTTTCTTTCTAAAAAGCACGTAGAATTGTTTCACCTCCATTTTAAGAACCTTTCTATATTCACTCTAACAATTCATCACTACCGTTATATATCTTTTAAAATTCAGGCTTCATTCAAAATTAGTGTCTCAGGTGTTTAGATGAGTCCATTTTACAAATCTGTAGTTATTGTATATAAAAATTCATCGATACAGTTTTATATTATTCGACATACTTTCTTTGTTCAAAATATGCATCGCTTTCTGAGAGTTGCTCTAAAGAATGTTTGATTTCATTTTTTTTTCTCTCAGAAAGTTGCTCTAAAGACCAAGTGATTTAGATGAGAACTTTTTCAAACCTCTAACCTTTCTCCATAACAATTTAGCATTACTATTATAAATTCTTTTGGTGTTCATGTTTCATTCAAAATTGGAATCGGTTTCTGAAAATTCTTTTAATGCACAAGTGATTTTGTAGGGGGTTACGTGGGGGTGATGTGTTTACAGGTGGTTATCTTCAGATAATGTTCTTAATTCAAATATACATAAAGGCTTGGTCTTTTAAAAATGCATGCAAAGATAATTGGTACAAAGATATATTTTGCATGTACTGATAAAATTTCTTAAAATAAAACATACAACATTTAAAAAGTTCATAAGTTCATATGAACGCCTAAAGTACTTTAGTATATAAAAGATAGACAGATAGATAGACATAGATAGACAAATATAGATAGATATATAGATAGATAGACAGAGATAGATAGATAGAGATAGATAGGTAGATAGATAGATAGACAGAGATAGATAGATAGATAGATAGATAGATAGACAGAGATAGATAGATAGAGATAGATAGATAGATAGACAGAGATAGATAGATAGATAGGCAGACAGAGATAGATAGATAGACAGACAGAGATAGATAGATAGATAGATAGATAGACAGAGATAGATAGATAGATAGACAGACAGAGATAGATAGATAGATAGACAGAGATAGATAGATAGATAGACAGACAGACAGAGATAGATAGATAGATAGATAGACAGAGATAGATAGATAGATAGACAGACAGAGATAGATAGATAGACAGAGATAGATAGATAGATAGATAGATAGACAGACAGAGATAGATAGATAGACAGAGATAGCTAGCTAGACAGACAGAGATAGATAGATAGACAGAGATAGATAGCTAGACAGAAAGAGATAGATAGATAGAGATAGATAGATAGACAGAGAGAGAGAGAGAGAGTCCTTGTAAATTTATATTTATATATGTAAGTATCTCGTTGATAGTAGTAATCCTTTCGACTCTCTGTGGGATTTTTAGGTGTCTGAAGATGTAGGCATGCGAGAACAGACAAAATTATCAGGTCATCTCATAAGTTCTGTCCGAATTTTAACTTTTTGTTAAAATGAACGAAATTTAAAGAGTATTTTATAATGTCTAATAGAGCTGAACATTATTTTTATGTTTAGATGCATTTAAACTGATCAAATTTTATTTCAGAGAACAATAAAATTAAATTTTATTTGATTAAAACCCTGCTAACATGAATCATTTGAGGCACATAATGCTTTGTGAGTTCAAGAAAGGAAACTCAGCAGCCGAAGCGGCTAGAAACATTTACTCAGTTTATGGAGAGGAATGTGTGAATGAAAGAACTTGCAGAAGATGGTTTGTAAAAATCAGAACTTGATTTAAAAACTATTTATCAGTATCTGTTTATATTTCCGAGATGAAGTATTGGAATTATGAGATGAGGTATTCGGACTGTTGTCTTCATGCCCGTTACCATATTCACCACGTTTCGCCCGTTCGGATTTTATCCACATGGCTCGGTGGATAAAAGTGTAAGTTGAATCCAGTGACCTGACTCAAAGTGTTGTGAGTTCAATACCTGGCTACAGTAGAGGTGAACAAAAACTTAGAGAGTTGAGTTAAAGGGCGATAACTGATACTGAAACATTCGGAAGAGGCATGGCACGTGGAACTTGAAAATCTGCCTCGGTGGACGAAATAAAGGGTTCAGTTCGAAATTCTAATAACCCGGAGAAGGCCGGAGCGTACAACGGCTGAAACGTCGTGAATATGGCAACGAAGATGAGGACAACAGTCCGAACAATGTAAATAGTGTAAATAATTACAATACCTCATCTCAAAAATATAGACAGATCCTGAAGAAGGCTGGAACGTACAACGACCGAAACGTTGTGAATATGGCAAAAAAGATCATGACAGCAGTCAGAACAATGCAAATATTGAAAATAATTACAATACCTCATCTCAGAAATATAGACAGATACTGATAAATACTTTACACTTATGTTTTTAAATACGTATTTCTGGACTTATATATGGATGCCATGCATGACGCCCAACCTGTTCTGAAACTGTCAGCTTTATCTAACCACTTTCTCATATCTGATTAAAAAATGAAAATGGCTTCGAGCGAATGAACTCTGTAGATATTAGAGGGACCATCTTTGTTTATACCTTGTGAGCTGGCGCTACAGAATCACTAAACAAGAACTGAACTAAATACCAAAATCCAGTTTACTTGAGGACCACCAAAAGCAGCAACAACTAAAATAGATAGCACATGTAACTCAAAGAAAAATGAATCATCATAATCAAGATGTTGACATTCCACACTACTTCAAAAAACAATCTAGGAAGGAAACCTTCATCAATATTGGAAAGAGCGTTAACAGCTAGTAGACTTTATAAACCTATTTTCCTGAAAAATTATTTGAAGACAAAGGATTTATACATTTCAACCAAAAGAAGCACTGGCTCCTCAGTCAATGAATACTGAATGTTTTCCTATAAGGAAACAGCTAACATCACTCATACCATTGATGACTACCAACAGCAGCAATAATTAAATGAATAGAACATGTAATTCAAGTAATGACCTCAGATGTTGACATTCCCCACCATTTCAAATAAAGGTTAAGAAGGAAACTCCTATCAATACTGGAAATAGCGATTGCAATTACTGAAACTGAGACATCTATTTTCCTGAGAAATTATTTTAAGAAAAAGATTTTATGAATTTCAACCAAAACTGGTACTGGCTGCTCGCTCAATGAATGCCAAATGTTTCCTTATAGGGAAACGGCTAATATTGCCACTAACATTACCATTGTAAATATGTTCGCTTTCAGTTGAATAGAAGTAGAAATATTCCAAGAGAGATGTATTCTTCTATTCAGTGGACAGTCATAAATCAATTCCACTTCTTTTTGAATATTCTGCCGCCCAAACCGAAGCCATTCTGTTGAATTCCAACGTCGTTTTTGACAGCATTTTGGCATCGTATCAAGAATTCTGTCGAGCTTAAATTGCGTACAATGAAGCGCCCGGTCTGTGAGTTAGATCCTTAGTTATTCTTTATTTTGCTGATTGAAAATCCACCATATTTTCCTTGATTAATCTAATGTCATTTTCAGCTGAGCGTTCTGTTGACTTGAAACGCACCAACTTGCATCAGGAAGTCATAAAGACAGAGTCTCATTTTCTGTTTTTGAACAGATTTCTTCCTTTCTTGATCAGCCAGTTCATTCAGCATAATTTCAAAACAGTTATTAAAAATCCCATTGTCTTTTTGAGGCATAGAACGAAACAGTAGACTGTTTACTGGACGTGATTTGAAGGAGTTTCAATTAAACGGTTTGGGAATATAATAGCACATCCGGATGTTATTGATATGTTGAATGTAAAGAAAGTTTCAATTCGATGTTCTAAATATTGGATTCTGATGATGACAGATTTTAAAAAAGAAAAGTTTACATTTCTTTTCAATCAAGAGATTCGAATTTTTGTCTTCGATTAAAATGGAGATCGAGTTACATATGAAAATGTAAATTCTATCAAAATTTAAAAAAAAATATTATATGAATAAAAATATATAAAGCTGCTATGAATACAAAAAAAAATATCTATAATGAAAAAAATATAGATTTCATATAATTATTGGTAGAATAATAATTACACAGACACAAACACACGCACGCACGCGCACACACACACTCGCATATATATATATATATATATATATATATATATATATATATATCGTGTGTAACAGCAAAATTATCCAAATCGTGTATCAGCATAATTGTCCATCCCACAAAATGTTTAATATCTAAAAAATCAATAACTGTATTGAGTTTCTTTTTTTCCAGGTTTTCATATAAGACGTTTAGACATCTTAATACCATTTGTCGTAAGAATCACTGTAAAATCCTTTGAGCTATTCATCTAGAAAGAGAACAGTTTTAAATCATTTTGTGTCAGCCCCACTGTCTTCCCAAATGGGCAATGGTGAGAGGAAAAAGATCATTCAGACCATTTTTAGCAAACTGTTATAAAAATGTAAATCGCTTTACTGAATAATCATCCAAAAATAAAATATACTTTTCTGAAACATTATGCGAAGAATATTAGCTGATTTAAAGTATAATTAATCTGATTTGAAAAAAAATATTTCTTTAAAGTTTAAAATATCACAGAAATGCGTTTTATAATATGATGGTAGCTTCATTATTTATATTAATAGCTTTTTAATACCTAGGTGGCAGCTCAATGCCAGATAAATTGTTATCTAATGTTGTTCTACAGAGGCTTTAAACTTAAAAAAAATAATTGAGGAATATAACGCGATCGCTTTTTAAGTACCCGGTAATCTTAAAAAAGAAAGAAAATATTCTCCGTAGGTCACTGAATGTGAGAGAATATAAAAAAATTCATTATTAAGAAGGGAGAACAATAACGCATATCTGCTCAGTTTTGTATCCAAAATGTAAATAAAGCAATTTCTAAAATTTTTTAAAAGAATTATTTATTATTTAATCCAACATATTTTTTATTACATCATTTTTATTTATTTTTATTATTTATTATTTTATTTTATTTATTTATTCTATTTTATTTATTTATTTATTTATTTATTTATAAATAAATATTTTTTATTTTTATTTCTTTCTTTCATATTATTATTATTATTTCATATTAGTTAAAATTATTTTAATATTATTTTAATATTATTTAATATTATAATATTATTGTTATATTATTATTATATATTTAAATATTTTATTTATTATATAAATTATTTTATTTTATTTTTATTTTATTATTTCATAAATTTTCTTATTTCTTATTTGATTATTTAATCCGAAATATTTTTATTGCTTTAAAAGTTAGTTTTAGTGGATTTCTGTATTTGAGAAAAATCTGAATGAGTGAGTGTGCCTTAAAGAAAAATAGAAAGTAGCTTTAATATAAAGCTTTTCTGTAAGGTCACGCCGGATCAGATGGTGGTTTCTCCTGCAAAGGGAGACGCAGGTTCGAATCCTGTAGGAGGGAATATTACCGTTATTAAGTATTCTCGAGTATGCAGGTTAGGCAAACGAAATAAATACACGTTTAAAATAAAGTTAATCCGCTTATTTGAAACGATATTTATTAACGTTTGAAGCAATAAAAATAAATTGTTTAGAAAAATAGAAGCTATGAATTCTTTAGAAATTACTGTTATATATATATATATATAGTGTTATATATAACAGTAATTTTAACAATTTAACAGTAATAACTGTCATATATATATATATATATATATGTATATCATACATGTTTCATTAAATAATATAGACAAGTGCTGCCTAAATACACACACACACAATATATATATATATATATATATATATATATATATTGTCTGTGTATTTAGACAGCACTTGTCTATATTATATATATATATAGTCTATATTATATATATATATAGTCTATATTATATATATATATATATATATATATATATATATATATATATGCTATCGTTCGCCGATTGAGCACTCTGGTGAAAAGGGAATTTTAACGGCTGCTGCTGTTTTAATGCATTTCTCTTCGTAAGAATTGAGCACTATAGTAACTGTATGGTGTATATATACCACGGATATAATGCGTTAAAATAATTCTCTTTCCCTGCCGTTTACCGATAGCCTAAAGGTAAATGTCTCTGACTGATGTTAAATCGCTACTTTGATGAGCTGTGATACAGCGAAACAGTCTGTCTTTGGATCATATATATATTACGAACGGAGTTGCTGATAACTTTCAATCCACTGTTTTACTGAGAGTGTGTTAGCGTTCGGCATGACTGTTTGGTATGCTAGCTTCTCGGGAGCGGACAAGGCAGTCCCTTCCAAAGGATTATATTTATTACCCCGAATATAATCGGCTACACGCTGCTATCCTGTAAGGACATTTCTAACTCTCGTTGTCGAAACAGGGCAGAAAGCATAACGAAAGACATCACGCATTCCGGGTACTACTTGTTTAACTGTTACCCGCACAGAAGACGTTTTAGTTCTGTGAATTCTAGGAAACAGCGCATGACGGACAATTTTTGAACTTGGGCCCTGCGTAAAATGAACGTTGCCGCATGTTGAACATTTTCAACATATTTTAAACTTTTCTTCATTCGATGCTGTGCGTGATTTTTTTGTGTGTGTGCGTGTGTTGCTGTACCAGGGAAATGCTGTCATTCCTCACATTATAGCAACTTTACATCTTATCAGATAGATTGGGGTGTCAGGTCATCAAAAAACAATTTTTAGAAATCGTTCAATAAGATATTCTCCTTCATTCTTCACGTTTTCCTGCCCACGCTCCATTAGCTTGTCAAACATTTCGTTGTGCATTGCACACTGACAGGATGAATCAGTAAATAAATGTCTGGAATAAAAGAGTAGGTTGTAAAATTCACTCAAATTTAATTTGCTTTATGGAATAAACAAGAGGGAAAGGACGTTTGAATAAACGGATAGGTTGGAAGAAGTAGAAAATGAAATAAATGGGGAGTCTAGAATAACAGAAGATAGATTAAAAAAACAATCAAAATTTAAGAAGCCGGGTGGGCCTGTTTATTCCTGATGTGAGAGTAATCCTCGCTGAATATTGTAAAATGTTTGATCGCATGAAAAATCTCGTTTATTAAGCGTACATGATGTAAATAGACCTTATTATAAGTGTTTACATTCACTGTAAATAGACCTTATTATAAGTGCTCACATTCACTGTAAATAGACCTTATTATAAGTGCTTACATTCACTGTAAATAGACCTTATTATAAGTGCTTACATTCACTGTAAATAGACCTTATTATAAGTGCTTACATTCACTGTAAATAGACCTTATTATAAGTGCTCACATTCACTGTAAATAGACCTTATAAGTTCTTACATACACAGTAAATAGACCGTATAATAAGTGCTTACATTCACTGTAAATAGACCTTATTATAAGTGCTTACATTCACTGTAAATAGACCTTATTATAAGTGCTCACATTCACTGTAAATATACCTTATAAGTTCTTACATACACAGTAAATAGACCGTATAATAAGTCCTTACATTCACTGTAAATAGACCTTATTATAAGTGCTCACATTCTCTGTAAATAGACCTTATTATAAGTGCTTACATTCACTGTAAATAGACCTTATTATAAGTGCTTACATTCACTGTAAATAGACCTTATAAGTGCTTACATTCACTGTAAATAGACCTTATTATAAGTGCTCACATTCACTGTAAATATACCTTATAAGTTCTTACATTCACAGTAAATAGACCGTATAATAAGTGCTTACATTCACTGTAAATAGACCTTATTATAAGTGCTTACATTCACTGTAAATAGACCTTATTATAAGTGCTTACATTCACTGTAAATAGACCTTATTATAAGTGCTTACATTCACTGTAAATAGACCTTATTATAAGTGCTTACATTCACTGTAAATAGACTTTATTCTAAGTGCTTACATTCACTGTAAATAGACTTTATTCTAAATGCTTACATTCACTGATATACTTGGATTTCTTTGAGACGTTTTGTTTTAGGGGTAAATTAATCTAAAAGATACTTTGTATAGATTGCTACTGCTATGGTGATTTCCTAAACGTAGCTTAGATATGGAACAAGACCGAACGCATGAGGCATGCGCTGAGGATCGAACACACTAATCATTCGTAATTGATGAAGTGCGACGAGCTTGCTATCCATTACACCATGTCGTTATGTCCCTAATGCTATTCTTATGGTTGCACTTAAGGAACAATTTTGCCATTGTCTCGTCATGTTTCTATTTCACCTCGTCTCGGTAATTCATTTCCCGAGTGAAAGCGTGTAAAACAAATCTCGGATCGAGTAATTCCTTGGGGAAGCCATTTGTAAATTTATTATTTCTCATGCATGGCGACTTAAGATAGAAATTCCCGCATGAACCATGAGTCATACAATTCGTAACGATTCTATTGAGTCTAGTTCTCATGTGAGGATCGGGTATTTTTAAGCATAAGATCTAATTTATCTGGAGTTTATAATCCCAGTTTAAAATTATCGGAATATATCGATGTGGCAATCTTCGTCTCTGAAATTCGATAGAACGACAATATGCCCTAGCATTGCAAAATATATTTTATTTTAAATATGTCTGCGATGGATTTTATTTAATGTTTTTAATCAGTTCATTCCAGTCAAGGCGATAAAACCACTAAGACGTAAGTGGTTACTCGGTGTGAAAGAGAATGAGAAAATATTAGAGAGAACCCAATCCTAAACAGAAATTTCTGCTCTTGTTCAAAAGACCAAGGAGGAGTGTGGACTGGGTGATAAGCGAACTTATTTATTTCTATTAATTCAGATTGAAAGTCATGGTCAAATAAATTTGGCTTAACAATGTATGTAACCATTTTTATGGCATATCTCTCAGAACCCTGAATTGAGGATAGTCAAATAAACGTGCGCTCAGTATAGGTTTCTGTGTAACCTAACGCATTAGTTACCTAAAGAGAAAGTCATTGATATTTTACAACTTTTAGACGTCTTTACAGAAATTTGACATAATTTAAATTATTTCCCATAGTTTGAAAGTAAGAGTGGACTGCTCATTGCTGAAATAATATCTCTTCATTGAAAGATGTGTTGCATGATTCTCTCACAACTTTGGACAATTCTGTATTTCAACTGGATCAACTATTAAACTTAACCAGTTTCGGGCTAATGTTTATCTCTTGTTGCTCTCTTGTTTCTTCATAAGTACGGAATAATATGTAGGTGACTGGGTCAAAATTCGGACTCAGTTCAGTCCTGGTATGACATCCAAGAGCAAAGCCTCTGATTATAGGTTTTGAGGAGGATAGAACCACCTATTAACTGCTGTTGCCCCCAGGCCCACCTTTACTTGGGGTGGTAGCACCTGTTAGGGTCACAGCTATTTGAAAATAGTGAACTCCCAAACGAAAATCAACAGGACAATGTTATAATAAAATTACCAACAATATATTTTATCGTTAAATTAGCAGCAATATATTCTTATAATAAAATAACTAACAATACATTTTTTATAGAAAAATGGCTATCAATGCAACACTAAAAATGTACGATAATATATTTCTTAATAATAAAATTACCAGCAATACATTTTTATTAAAAAAATTACCAACAATACATTTTTGTAGTGAAATTACCAGTGATAAATTAAAAAATACTAGCAATACATTTTATGATATCCAAACTATATAAAAACATACGCTTACTCAGAAAATATGAAATTTTCTACAAAATATCTGTAGCTAAAGGCATAAAATTGCGTCCAAAATATTTGTACGTGAGACTATAAAATTGCGTTCAAAATATTTGTACCTGAGACTATAAAATTGCGTTCAAAATATTTGTACCTGAGACTATAAAATTGCGTCCAAAATATTTGTACCTGAGACTATAAAATTGCGTTCAAAATATTTGTACCTGAAGCCACAAAATTGCGTTCAAAATATTTGTACCCGAGGCTATAAAATTACTTACATTATTTACATTGTTCGGACTGTTATTCTTATCTTTATTGCCATATTCACCTTCAACATGTGTCTATATTTCTGAGATGAGGTATCACAATTATTTACATTATTTACATTGTTCAGACTTTTGTTTCTATCTTTATTGCCATATTCACCTTCAACTTCTGTCTGTATATCTGAGATGAGGTATTGTAATTATTTACATTATTTATATTGTTCGGACTGTTGTTCTCATCTTTATTGCCATATTCACGACTTTTGGCCGTTGTACCCTCCGATTTTAGAACTGTACCTTTTATTTCGTCCATTAGGGTAGATTGTTCTACCATGCCTCTTTCGGATATCTCAGTTTTTGTTCACCACTGCAGTAGCCAGGTATTGAACTCACAACTCTTTGGTTCAAGTCACTGGATCCAGCCAATGCTTTTATCTACTGGGCCATGTGTCCTTAAGGACAATCTACTCCGGTGAACGAAATAAAGTGTGACACTATTTAGGTTTGCTAGAAAGAAAGAAGAAAAAAAAAGAAAAGGTGAGAATTAAATTTAGGTGAAAGGAGCAATCACGAACAGGACACTAAGCGATGTTATTTTTCTGACAAAGAAAAGTGGTAAGATTTTATTTTCATTATCGAGGGAAGCAAGACACTGGATTTAATTTGATTTATGACGACGCACCGAATAAACGACAGCAGTCTGCCCATGGCAATGGTGAAAATTCCAGGTTGGTCGAGTGGCCTGTGGAAAAGAATACTAAGACATAAAAATTAATTGGGTCGCGAGAGGGATGTCTCTGGACCTCCCGCAGAGTACTGAGAGATAAAAATTAATTAGGTCAAGCTCTGACCGAAACCAAAATATCCGCTGGACCACCCCCACATCATTTGAAAAAAAAACACCTGTTTTATGTCGAAGCTGGCCACGATAGGAAAATTATTTTATCAGAACGAATAATTAGCGCCAGAATACGAAATCGCCAGATGACCGCCCACTTTATATTTGGCGAAAATCTCGTTGACGAATTCCATATGAAATTCGGTTAAGATAAGAGTCTAAGGACTTGTTGTCGGGCAGGAGAAAAGAAAGAAAAGAAAAAGAAAAAAAAAAGGAGATAATTTTCTTTTTGAGCAAGATTTTTTAAACTGCGGCCAGTCTGGCCACACCCACACTGCTGGGCGCCCATTGGCTGAATGCTGGCGTGACCCCCCCCCTTGAAGTGATCGGTATGAGATGCCACTGTGAGAGAGAGGGGAAACCCGTTGACACACTCTGAGGGTATGGGTGAGATACCAATATGAGAACAGAAGGAGGTGGGAGGACGATTCCCCACCCTAGAAAGTAAAGACCTCCAAAAATGGAAATTAATAAATTTTCCTGACCAAAAACAAAGAAGATTCTTAATGCGGATTTAGAATTATCAAGGAACCTCAAACCCCGACAGGCCCACCCCGGTTTTGGTCGGCGTCCATATAAGCAGAGTCGCAACGATTTGCGGCAGTTGAATTAAGGAGTTCGCAGCTGAGCAGTTGGGGTTAGACAGACAGGCAAGCAGTTGCAGTGAGCTGCGAGCTCGCAGACGCCTCGCAGAAAGCTGACTGAAAGATTCCACGCAATCACGACCTCAACTTCTAACCAAGAACAATTTATTTTTGAAGAACGACTTAGACTCATACCACCAAAACAAGTTTTACAAATATCACTTGAAGATACAACAAAACCAGTTTCTTAAAAGAACAATTTAAGATGTTAAGACTCGCCTAACAAACGCAATGTGTCACGTATCCATATTAGATGTTTGAGAGAAGGCGCAGTTCTGTATTGAGCAACCAGATAAAAATATTGTTATTCCTTTTTAACACATTTGAACTTTTCGAGTTATTACTTTATTTTCTTTTACATATACTTGTGCGGTATTACCCTTGTTCGGACTCGACTGATTGATTTCATTTACCTAAGATCAAATCACAACGTGGTAGGTTAGACTAGAAATCAAAACAGTTACTTCGGTAACCAGACGTTGGAGGCGAGCTGGGAACGACAAGGCTGATACCGAATCTAACTAGATTTCCCATCCAAATCAGCAAAAGGTTAGAAAGTCACATTTGGTGCCGCGACCAATACCAAACCAGTTGGTCGTCACAGGACAGAATAGGACGGCGACGGCGCGGAGACAGAGGGGTGACGTCACAACTGGTGCCGTGACCGGGATAGCACGGCGGGCGCGGCCAGGCAGATGTCACAATTGGCGCAGCGACACCGGGACATTAAATAATGTAAATAGTGACTGACTGAGCTTAATAATGTAAATTGGATGATCCGCCCGAAGTGGGCGATGTTTATGAACATAGACCAAGGTCATGAATGTGGATACTAGAGTCCTTTCGAAAGAGAGGATGATTGCCAGGAATTGAGGATTAATTGGTAGAGATTCAAGAGTTTTGATTAGTTTCACAAAGAACTAAGATGTCTGGAGAACATTTCAAGAGAAACGATTCGGCACTGCAGAAATATAGTTTTATTTTGTTTAGTTGTTTTGCTTATAATATGCTTTTAAAGGTGTAAAAGAATTTGATCATAAATACAAAAACAGTACAGCCAACGACAAGAAGAATCCCATATTTGTGCTCCAGTTGAAGAAAATTAAACAATACTATTCTAAGACTTGACTTTCTCTTTGAAATATTTTTAAGTATAGAAAAAAAAATGATCACAGTATAGGTTACGGCATGGACACCTATTAAATATCTAGTACCACAGGTCGAGCTTTACTGTTCTTATCTTAGCTTGATAGACAAATTCAGTGATAGCTGTTAACACATCGACAGCAAACCTGGATAAACGGAAGCCATATTGTTTATCCGAAACAATTCCGATGTTAGAAAATATTAACCAGGGAACTCGAGTTATGTTCTTAACTCGCCTCCTCAGACATCGACTATCATGCGGATGTCATACATGACATCAAACTCATTCAGAAATGTCTAAACTATCACTTATTTACAACCGCTTTCTCAGATCAATGCATAAAAATTGCTTTAAGTGAATGAATGCTTTATATCTTATTTAAAATAAATATTTCCCTCCGAATATCAGGCCCAAGTGCTACTCAAGGTAGATCATTACTGAATGAGTATGTTGCAGAGGTGTATAGCCAGGGAGCAAGACTTACATATTATGAGGATATGTAGGATGAATAACGGTTGACTCTAGATTTGAAGACTATTGTGGAGAATTTATTCTGTATTTCGTTATACATCACAACATGATCTAATGGAAAACAATATTAATAGGCCCATAATTGGAGTACTAGGAAAGAAAGAATATTTCTAGTTTGCATTAGTCCTTATAGGCATTATTGTACCCGTTATATAGTAACAGAATAGGTGAAAGAAAAGAAAATATGCATTATTTTCAAAGTCATTTTTACATACTGATCTATACATACTTGCCACTAAATTATATCACACAAAGAAACTGAAATAAAAAATAAAACATAGAAATAAAAAAAGCGGTGTGAAGGGGGCAAAAACCGATCGTGTCTTACTTGTAATATTACCCGAAGGCGAAAAACTGTCATGTTTATGTTTTTAGTGAAACCATTCTCCTCTGTTAACTGCCGTAGAAAGGCATGTCTGGCTTCTCCGGTGTCTATATAGCAACTAGTGTGGGCAGACAGGTCTTCCCTCGAGGCGCGGTAAATAGCAACTGACTTTCGTCACTATGAGCTGACATCACTCACCGGCCATTATGAATTCCGATTACCTAAAGGGAGCTAATTGGCCTCCGCATCCCTACAAATATATGAGCGAATAATATTTTATTTTCAAGTGTTTAATTTCAACTATTGTATTTCGTTCAATCATCGTTTTTTTATTGACTTCATGTTACCGCCTTTCGGCACTTCATAATCTTTGAACGTCAGGCTTTTTCCGTCTTTATGTTTTCTTGTGCTGCAAATAAATGCTCTGTGCAGATTTAGCCTAGCATTGAATTGTTCTTGTCTTAAGTGTAGTCTTCTTTATATTTTTTCAACACGAGTAATTACTCTGCATCTGTAAGCTTCTTCATCATTTCTTATTTTCAATTCTCTCTCAACTGTGTCATTATCAGGTATTAGTTTCCCGGGCAACTCAAATTCTCCCTTGAATTTTCCATCAGAAAAAAATGAAAAAAGGAACATCAAAAACAGCAAAAGTATTGCTGACAAGAATTGTTTGAAAAAAGCAATTGCCTATCTTGTATGACGTAAAACAAAATAGTCAGAAATACAGCAATACGAATGTTGAACGAAAAGAAACTTAAATGTTTCTTATCGTATTATACAAAAAACAAACCAACAAAAAAAAACAAGACTGAGTGACAATTACAAAGAATCACTTATCGTGTTATGGCGTAAAAGAAAAAAAAATCACAAATCAAATAATGTGAATGACAATCTGTATAAAAACAAACAAACAGAAAAAACAAACATTAGATACAATATTTATTACATATGGGAAACAATTACAATTGCAAAGAAAGCGTTTCCCTGTTATAAGCTAAAATGTTAAGTAATATCGACAATCGAATAAAGGACATTAAGCAAAAACGTTGACACAAAATTATTAGGGAAACGGTCGGGAAAGTCTACTATTTGAGTGAGCGATTGAGTAATTGATAAATTCAAAGTATGGATGCCAGCGGTATCAGTAGCATTAGAATGATGAAGCCAATTGACGTGGTGGGCATAGAAGTCTCAGAACATCTGAAAATTAACTTTCTTATATGTGGAGTCAAGAGCATTGTGTTCCACATAGAAAGTTAATTTTCAGATGATCACAACAATTTTTGTCCTTCACAACCGTGAAAACCACAACACTTACCTAATTAACAATACCATGATGATGACATTATCCTATGTCCAAAGTAGTCGGATAAGCAATAAAAATATTCATCAATACGGCGTTTTCCTCTCGTCCGTCAATCTGCGAATATGAAAGGATCTTATGGAGAATAAGTAAATAGAACATGTTAAAATTATTCAACGAAAGCTGTCTCAATAAAAATAGTCGACTCTCCCGTCGAGTTCAAGCAAGAAAACCAACAGCGGCACATGAGATTTGATTATAGTGATAAATGTTTCGTGCAGGACCAGCCACACTTTTTTAAGGGCCGTATTCAGAGACCTGGTGCACTAAGTGCCACAAAGTCCCCAAACGACCCACCGCAGGTTTTGAATTCAGAGTTGTCCTTCTCCTAGACCAGTTGCCATCCAGCTATTTACCCATAGCTGGAGGAAGAAGAAGAAGAAGAGGATTCACACCTTTCCCAAGGGTATTAGCACGTAAGTGAATGTAATGGATTCGACTGGAATTCGAACTCGGCTCTGCGATTCCTTAATCCAAGCCGCTATCCATTATTCCACCGTGCCTCAAATAATAAAAATATGCTACCGAAATATACGCATAGTGTAGTATTTTGATTGTCTCAAATTTAAAAAAAATGTTGTCTTTATTCTATGCTGTTTTAAAACATCACCTCATTCAATTTTGGATCCGAGGTGCTTTCACGCATTGTTTGTTTCATTCATTTTTATACAATCCCGAAGATCACAGAAATGAGAGCTAAGACCAGATGCTGATCAGACCCCAAATGGAGCAATGTTGGTATATCTGTGCTGGAGCTACACATTCTTCTTCAGTTTGTAGACTTGATAGAGTTCAAAAGGGTCTACACGATTAATTTAGTAGATCGTGATTAATTTCTTTCCACCGTACAATCCGTTTTCCGACAGAAGCAACATTGCAAGTCTATTGCTATTCTATGGCTTTTTTATGACATATGTTCAGATGAGCTCTCCATTCTTTAGCACAACCAGTTGAGATACTCAGAGCTAGGGCCAGTCATGCAACGTACACGTATGCCCTCTACATCTCTCTCCCTCTCCATCTCTTTCTCTTTCTCTCAAGATATCTATCTATCTATCTATCTATCTATCTATCTATCTATCTATCTATATCTCTCTCTCTCTCTCTCTCTCTCTATATATATATATATATATATATATATATATATATATATGTATTGAGACATGTTTCATTGAATAATTTAGACAAGTTTTGTCTACTTATTTTCAATTGGATCCTTTCATACTCACGGACCATCTTTTTGGTGTGATTATTAAAGGAAGGGAGAAAATCGGTGTGTTGATACATACATACATACATACATACATACATACATACATACATACATACATACATATATATATATATATATATATATATATATATATATATATATATATATATATATATATATTTAATTTTAGAAGTGTCTCCTGTCTTAATTCGAACGTTCAATCTGGTACCAAGTAGGCAAATATTACATAAATCCGTTGCACCAGAAGAAGTCTGTTGCGTTAGCCGTAAGGTTAAAAATAACTTGAAATTATTTTTATTTTATTATAATATTGACATAATACTAGGCTAAAGAACCACTCAAGGTACAGGGTTAGTGTGTATGAACGTAATAAATGGCAAGAAATTACTTTAATGGAGTTATGTAGGAAAGATAATGGTTAACCCTAGAATGAAGAGATCAAAATTGCACTCGTTGATAAAACATGCTGGCGGGTGTCTACAAAGCAGCAGTTTTTGGGAAGGAGGTATTTGAATGGAACTTCCTCCTTACTAATGGAATACAAAGAGGATGGGGATGATTCATCCTTGTGAATGCGGCATGGCGGTTCCCAGTTGTAAAGGTCACGGGTGGTGGTACTAAGGCATATAGCTCTTTAGAACGCATCGCATGGAAATTGCTATTAAGTTAGCTAAAGCATATTGAAACTACACTGATTTTATGCGGAAGAAACATTTGTCTTACACTGTTTACGAGATTAAATCTTTTAAATAATAAAAATATAATTTACACTATTTACAATGTTCGGACTATTGTCCTCATCTTTGTTGCCATATTCACGACGTTTCGACCGTGGTACGCTACGGCATTCTTCAGGATGTGTCTATATTTCTGAGATGAGGGATTGTAATTATTTACTGCTGTTCTGATTTATTTACAAAGTTTCGGCAGTTATACTCTTCGGCCGTCTTCAAGCTCTGGCTGTACCTCTGAGATGAAGCATTTACGCTATTTATATTGTTTGTGATCTTCTCCTGATCTTTGCTGTCATATTCAAAAAATTTCAACCGTTGTACGTTACGTCCTTATTCATGATCTATGTTTCTGAGATGAGGTATTGTAATTATTTACACTATTTACATAGTTCGGACAGTTGTGCTTATCTTTACTGTCATATTCATGACGTTTCCGCTATTGTATGCTCCGGCCTCATTCAGGATTTGTCTATATTTCTGAGATGAGATATTGTAATTATTTACATGATTTACGTTGTTCGGACTGTTGTCCTCATCTTTGTTGTCATATCCACGATGCTTTGGTCGTCGTACGCTCCTGCTTTCTTCATATAGCGTTGGTTGAATCCAGTGACTTGATTCAAAGAGTTGTGAGTTCAATAACTGGCTACAGCTGATGTGAACAGAAACTTGAAGATTGAGTTAAAGGGAGATAACTAATACTGAGGCACTCGGAAGAGGCATGGCACATGGAACTAGAACAATATACCCTGTTGGATGGAATAATGGGTTCAGTTCGAAATTATAGCCACTTGAAGAGCGTCGGATCGTACAACGACTGAAACGTTGTGGATATGGCAACAAAGATGAGGACAACAGTCTGAACAATGAAAATATTAGGTTGGTGCAAAAATAATGACGTAATAATGTCGTTTTTTGAGGTTAAAAAATACGTCAAAAAATCACATTATTACGTCATTATTTTTGCACCAGCCTAATAGTATAAATATATTATGCAAATTTTTTAAAATCTGAAGTAGGAGACATTTCTGAATAGAGATCCAGAAACAACGTCATCAGTTTAATTTATCCCAGTTGTAAAATCTTTGTTGCCTTGTCTCGTTCCTCCATTTTAGTTATTAAAAGAAATCACAGTGACGCTTATATAATTTGTTCCAAGTGCGCAGGATATGACAACAAATTTTAATGTCAATGAAAATAGCAATTTCTGAAATAACTGGTTGAAATGTTTCCTATTGTTTCCTGTCAAAACGACGTATTTTAGTTTGGCGAACGAACGGATTTCTTTTTGTCAGTAAAAAAAGAAAAAAAATCACCGTATCGAAAGGATACATTTACTAATGACAAAATGCCGAATGTGAAAATATTTTGGATAAATGGAGGAAGGAAAAGAAAAGCCAAGAGATGGAACGAGAGTCAGCTAAAAATCAAGCAGCATTTTGGTCTTAAAGAGATTAGATAGCCCGGCGGCAATTGAGATATTCAAGAAATTTTAGGGACGTGGAGAGAAAAGGCACGGATTTATAATTGACTAAAAATACGAAAGAAATTAAAAACAACAACAACAACAAAAAAAAAAAGGTTATCAATAAACTGTGTAAAAATGATTATGTGCTCAGGCGTTCAGTTAAAATGATTTTCTAAATTTGTTAACGAGGTAAAGAGAGAAGAAATTTTTAAAATTATAGTCGAACTGACCTTAAACGGTGAGATAACCGACATTTATGAAGCGATTACACGCAATAAATGTGAAAATAGGTGAACCAGTTGTAAGGCAAAAAAAAAAAAAAAATAAAAAAAAAAAATAAAATTATGCTATCTCTCAGATAATAGTTACGTTTGCATACACGAATTGCAACAAATACTATGGATGACAACAAGTAGTAATTACTTATTAAGCTTAACCTAGTCTTGCACAGGGACACAAGAAATGGGCACATAGTGCGGGTCGAATTCCGTACAATATTAATGGTTTATAAGATTAATTTACACCAACAGTCAGTGTTATCGGTAAGGTAAAGTCAAATTGCCAGCTGATTTCAAAAGTGACCTAAAATCTGCTGTTAATTGGGGCAAGGAATAGCTTGTTAATTTGAATGCCTCGAAAACTCCATCTGAGAGACCCCTTTTGTGCTTTCCGTCAGCATGGATGATACTAATCTCCAGAAGAGTGACTCGTTACGCCCACTTGGGCTAATATTCTCTGCTGACATGAAGTGGAAAGATTATATTGAATCAACTGCTAGATCTGCTACTAGGAAATTTGGTTCCCTGTCTCCTGCTTTTTGTGGTGTGCTCCTTCTAAAGAGTCTATGTTGGACTCTTTCGCCTATTATATGATTAATAATAGAGAAGGCCTTGGAGGAACAGTCGCATAGATTGTTCAACTATCGAACTCTCTGCCTCGAGCAGAGAGGAACCCGGACGAGGCTTTGCCGAACGGCAAAGTTTCGTCCGGGGAGGTAGACAGACCCTGAACCCGTTTATACGGGTTCTAAGGGAATATTTTTGGCTGAACCTACGGGCTCGGAGAACCCACAATAAACCGGCCTTATGCCACATACACCCTCGTGGTGACGAAGCTTTGCTACAGGGCAAAGTTTTTCCCGGGGAGATAGACAGGCCCTGAACCCGTCTAGGCGAGTTCAAAGGGAATATTTTTGGCCGAGCCTACGGGATCGGAGAAACCCACGTTAAACTCGGTCTTGTGCCACATACATTCTTTGTGAGGGGACTGTTAAATATAACAGTCGCATAGGTTATTCATTACTGTCGAACTCTCTGCCTTGAGCAGAGAGGAACCCGGACGAAGCTGTGCCGAAGGGCAAAGTTTCGTCTGGGGAGGTAGGCAGGCCCAGACCCGCTTATTCGGGTTCTGCGGGAATGTTTTTGGCCGAGCCTACGGGCTCGGAGAATCCGCGGTAAACTCTGCCTTGTGCCACATACATCCCTGTCTAATAGATTGAACGCTGGGTCATCCGACACACATCCACTAGTCGTGTAATACTCTTCCGTTGTATTTACTGTTTAATATATGATATATCAGTAACACTTGTTTTGTTATTTCCTTAACCATTTACTTGGCCACAACAATGCTAGACAACTTCTCTCTGCAGATTCTATGTTAGATATTTATGTTTACTTAGAATTTTGCTGCCGAATATGATCAGATACTCCCGCTATGAGCTTTACTGTTTCTTGATAAAATCCAAAGAAGAATCTGCAATGTTATTGGACAAGACCAGACATCCCTGCTTCAGTGATTTTCACACTGCTTTAAAGTGTTTACGCTGTGTCTTTTCTATAAATACTTTCATGGTAATTGCACTGATATATTTTGCTCTATGTTATAAATTTTAGCGTGGTGCTACATAGACAACAAGTTCTCATTATTTTACTGTTTAATTGGTTAAATGTAACCGTAAGATCTTTGAAAACAGTTTCTTTTCTCGCACTTCTCACTTTTGGAATTCCTTCCCAACTTCTTGCTTTCTAGCTAAATTTGATCTTTGGAAATCGTTATCTGCTGTCTTCTTAATTCTGCATATTTTATTGTTCTCGATCCTTAATAATGTTTTTCTTTTTCTGTTTATATTTTTGAGATGAGGTATTGTAATTATTTACATTGTTCGAACTGTTTATTGTCATCACGACGTTTCAGCCGTTGTATGCCCCGGCCTTCTTTACCTTGTTCAAGTGGATAAGCGTTGGTTGGATCCAGTGACTTGACTGAAAGAGTTGTGAATTCAATACCAAGATACTGTAGTGGTGAACAAAAAACTTGGAGAGTTGAGTTAAAGAGAGATAACTGAAACATCCGCAAGAGGCATGACACGTGGACGAAATAATGGGTTCAGTTCGACATTCCAATCACCTGAAGAAGGCCAGAGCGTAAACGGGCGAAATGTCGTGAATATGAGAATAAAGATGAGAATAACAGTCCGAAGAATGTAAATGATGTAAATAGATTTTCTTTTTCTTATTATTTCAAACTCAATAACCTTAGTGGCTTTATTAACATTTTTGGCGGGGGTGGGTGGGGGTTAAAATGATTAAAAAAATGGTTCAGCAGCGAAACGTACTAAAATTATTTGCTAAGGATAGTACAGTATAAGAATAGGCTTTGCACTCAATATCACATGAAGTTCGGTCCTCACTGGGTGCCTCCTACTTGCAACCTAGCTTAGATATTTTAGATCACTACAACGGAATGCAATGGTTAGCAGACTTGCTTCGCTAGATCAATTAGAATTGAGTAATGTAGTTCTCTATACTTGCAGCATTGTGTCACAAGCCTTAGTACATCACTGTTGTACTAAGCATTGTTTCACAAGCCTTAGTACATCACTGTTATACTGGTAACGGTAACTAATATCAAACGAATAAATGCTTGAATTGTGCAGATGAATTACATTTATTAAGTTTAGCCATGTCTTGTATATGGCCACCGCAGTAGAGCATGATAATCAGACCCAATAAAGATAAAGCATCAAAATAAACAAAAAAGGAAAACAGCTATGAGATTTGTCAAGACGAACAATAAATAAGTCAAATTGAAAGAGAAAAACAGATGAGTTAATCGGTTATCGCTCCACACTCATGACAACTCGATCGAAGAGAGTAAAAAATTGTTGTGCCCACCGATTAATAAAGAAACATTAAAAATAAAATAAACGCGTATCAATAATATACTGAGACGGGTTCATTTTTATATACAAATAACATTCATATGCCTGCTGTACCACATTCGAGGTAGGATAAAAAAAAAACACATTATGCTTTTTAATGTATTCACTCAACTTAACTTACTAAAGGATAAGGCTACATATGTAGGATGAAATAGAAATGACAATGTTGCTTCGGATTTACTCATTTGTTTGTGTTGAAAAGCATTTTCCCAAATTGTCAAATAGAAGCTGTCCCAAAAGCCAACTTGGTATTTAAATACCGAGTGTAACAGCAAAATTGTCCACATCGGGCAACAGCAGCAAAATTGTCCAATTTTTAAATTATTGGAGTCTACTTTGAACAATAAGAATGTATTTAGCTCTAAGTTGAAATGATTCTTCTTGTTTCCAGTTTCCTTTCTACTGTTTCCTCTTTTTTTAAAAGTTTATTCACCGTTCTCTTGGTAGTTTTTGAATGAACTTTGAAGATGGAAGCTAGAATATGAATGTTGGTACCATTGCTGAAGGTCTGAATGATCATTTTCCTTTCACCATTTCTCAGTTGGGAAGACACAGTGGGGCTGACACAAAATGATTTTATTCTGTTTTCTTTTTAGCTGAATAAGGGTTTTTCAATGATTCTTATGACAAATGGTATCAAGAAGGCTAAACGTCTTATCTAAAAATCTGGAAAAAAGAAACTCAGTTACTTTAGTGGTTTTTCAGATATTAAAAATTTTGTGGGATGGTTTGGTCTGGTTTATTTTGTTTTACGGCATATCAACCTCAATGGATTATTTAATGCCGACAACATTTTTAGGATAGATTCGTATGAATAACGTATTCTTTGGTTTAGATTGGTTTGGTTTATTTTGTTTTACGGAATATCAACCTCATTGGATTATTTAATGCCGACAGCATTTTAAGGATAGATATGTATGAAGAGAATATGTATTCTTTGGTTTGGTTTATTTTATTCCACGGCACACTAATCCCAATGCCGACAAAATTCTTTATTGCTGGTAATATTTTGTTTTGTCAAAAATCAGTTTTTGGTAATATTTTCCTTCAAAAATGTATTTCTGGTAATAACCTTTTCAAAAGAGTATTGCTGGTAATAATTAACTATTTGCCCATAGCTGGGACCCTAACAGGTACTACTACTCCGGGTCAGGGTGGACCTGGAAACACCAGCGATTAAGAGGTGGTCCCACGCTCCTCAAAACATCTTAATCAGAGGCATTGCTGCTGGACGTAGTTTATCGTCTTACCCAGGACGTTTGTGGGATGGATAATTATGTTGTTATACGATTTGGACAATTTTGCTGTTACACCCGGTATATTATAATTTCCACATTTTTTAGTACGCAACTAGTCTAGGAGAAGGAAACTCTAAATTTAAACCAGCCTGTCACCTCGTAGATCTTGCCACTTTATGCAAAGGCTAGAAGAAAGTATCTTAAAAAACAAAAAAACAAATCTATCTTTGAGTGGAGCGACGTGGTAACCTCAACATCCCCAGTGTAAAAGAAACCGACAAGCCATTGCACTAGTCTACCTTGAATGTCACCATGGACGACAATCTTGTGAGGAGGGGAGTGGTGACCACAGCGGCGGTGCTAAATACGCTATATGAATAAAATATCCTGCATTTTTGAATACACAAAGACGCACTCTTTCGATCATCATCATCATTATCATCACCTTTTGTAATCGTAGGGGGTACCCGAATGTAGGAAGTACACTAAATCTCCCTCACAACGGTCTGTCAACGGTAGACATCAGCAATTCTGGTATAGTCATAACTGTCTATTGTTGATATTGCCCAACCAGTTTTTAGGTTGGCGTCCTCTACTACGTCCACCTTGCATGATGCTCTTGTATAGGCTGTTTTGCCTTGTAATGTGTCCAGACCATGCCATTTTTCTCCATTTGACAGTGGCGAGAAGAAGTTCCTAGCGGCCCACAAAACCTTTAACCCTTTTCCGCACAAACTTATTGGTTTTATGTTCTCAATAGAAAATACAAAAGAGTTTTCTCATGCATTTGTTCTCAAACGCTTGGATCCTTCTCTCTATTTCTGCCAAAAGTGTCCACGTTTCACATCTATATAGGAGAATGGAGACCACCAGCGATTTGTCCAGTCTGTACTTTGTTTGAAAGCTGATTTTGCTCCTCCATATTCTTGCCAATTTGGCCATCGCGTTCGATAGCATTTTACAAAACAGCGGTTAATAATTCTGGCTGTAGCTATCGAATTTTTGCGCAGATGTTATCATTGAGTTGTTGAATTGGTTGGAGTTTATTGATGTATACACGCGGTCTTCCACATCGTTGTAAGTCACTGAACCATATTGCCTAAAGCGTTGAATCAACCAACGAAACATGAAATCCTATGGTGCTTTTCTGGTATTAAATTGTCAGCACTATTCTCTTTGCGTGTGAACGATAGATTTTATTAAATCTAAAATACAATTCCACGATTTTGTTTCTTTGTTCAGTTGTGATTTTTTTCAAGCACATTTTCCACATATTAATCTAAATTCTGACAAAAAAAAGTATGAAAAATCTGACATGTTATGGCATTTTCGAATTCATAGGTGACATTTGGGACACGCTGTATTTGCCATTGCATTGGATTCTCATACAATTTTTAATCTATATGAGTGTGATAGCTAACGGTATAAATTAATTTACAAAGATAACTAATCGAGAATTGTGAAATATGGAAAAGAAACCCGTTTTTATTTGAGGTGTAAAATAGTGCCAGACAGTAATCTGTTCGTTGTAGGGTGAGAATCAACAGTATAAACAGAGTTTTCAGTTTGTGGACATTCCAAATAAGAGTTCTTTTTAGAAACATGTTCAAAATGATAATAAAAAAAATGCTTACCGAGCAAATATAAAAGCAGACATTACTGAAAAATGTTATCAGAGATCAATACTAATAAAAATGGTTTTAAGGGAAAGCGACATCCTTTCAATTTGTCGCTGGCTAGATTCGAGATATTTACCGAACAAATTATTTCGTTTTGATTCCAAATTTCCTCGTTTTTAGTGCCGTTAAATCTTCTTTTCGTGTGATTTCCTTTCTGCTTGCTTTGCCGAACGCCTAAATCTGGGGACGGTTTATTTCACTTTAATCTCTGCGTTGACTGATCATAAAACTGGCTGTTTAGTCGGCTAAAGCGCCTTAACAATGGAAAGGCTTGTTGGCTGAAATGGTCATGTATTTCCCAACGGTGCCAATAACCAGTGTTCGAAAGCAAATATAAAGATGGAATTTATGAATACTGATTTCCAAAACAGGCAAATCCTCTCGACAAGAACGCCAGAAACAGCACAATCTTTTTATCCACATCTAGCGCCCATTTGGCCTTGTACGTAAATATTCTAATGTTATGCGGAGTCTGATTGGTGCATTATGTAATGACGTATTTTTGTCGACATCAGCATTTGTTCTTCGAGTCTAGATTAAAGTTATGACTCTAGAATTTGTTGAAAGGGCCGGTTATCTTTACGACAGAGCATAGATTTTAGAACTTCATATAATTTAGCCTTAGATAAGCTTGGTATGAATTAAATAAAATTAAAATTAAATTTAATTAATAATTGTATAGGTTACAAAGTCTTATTTGAACTGGTTAAAAAAATTTGATTTATTTGGGAATGATTGTTGATTTGTTAGTTTATTTTGTTTACCGGCATATCAACACCTCTATGGGTTATTTAATGCCGAAAACTGATAATTTTGTAGGTAAATTTTATGCTTTCTTGTACATAGTTTTATACTTTCAGAGTAAAGTCATGGTTTTTATATATAGTTTGTAGATCATATTATCTGTCTATATTTCTGAGATGAGGTATTGTGTGCACGATTTACATTATTCGGACTATCGTCCTCATCTTTGTTGCCATATTTATCACAACCTTTCAGCCGTTGTACGCTTCGGCCTTCTTAAGGCGGTTGGAATGTCGAACTGAACCCTTTATTTCGCTCGCTGGAGTAGACTGTTCTAGTTCCACGTGCCATGTCTAATGGATGTCAGTTATCAGTTATCTCCTGTTAATTCCCCTCTCCAGGTTCTCCACCGCCTTAACCAGGTATTGAACTCATACTATTTGGATCCTATCACTGGATCTATCTAACGCCTTTATCCACTGTGCCATGTAACCATTGAGTATGAATTTATGGGACTTATAAACTTAAGTCTTCAGCAGCCATTTTTACCAGTGCTCATATTGCAATTTTTGTTGTTATCATTGAATGTTTTTTACCATATTGCAATTTTCGTTGTTATTGTTGCTTTTCTCTGGCAATCGTTATTGCTGGTTCCCATATTGTATTCATTTCTATGCTTGGTCGGCTCAGGAGATTTTTGTGGCCTAGCATATATATATAATATACCTTAAGTTTACGAATTTTCCAATGATGTTCTTTGTCTATTATTTCAACCTGATCCCAAAGAGGGCGGTGATCTCCCTTTTTACTCCATATGTGGTCAGCCACACCTGATTGTCCCACTTCCCCTCGTGTTACAGCTTTTTGGTGTTCTTGAAGCCTTACCTTAAGGGGGCGGCCTGTCTCTCCTTTTTATTTATTTCCGCAGCTGCACGGGATAGCGTACACGCAGTCTTTAGTCATGTTCTCCTCTATGGTGGGGTCTTACTCGGGAGAGGTATCTGCGAAGTGTGGTCCAGCTTTTGGAGGTTGTCCTGATTTTATATAAAATGTATTATTGGTAATTTTGCTACAAAAATATATTTTTAAGTGTTGCATTGTCATCTTGATATAAAAATGTATTGTTGTTAATTTTATTATAAAATAACTGAAGTGGCTAGCTGCGAGGGAGAGTTCACAATTTGTTTATAGCTGGGGCCCTATAAGTGCTACCATCTCGGGTCAGCGTGGACCTGGAAATAACAGCAGTTAAGAGGTGCTTCCACGCTCCTCAAAACCTCCGCTGTCCTGATCAGAGGCCTTGCTGCCGGGTGAAGTTTATCGTCATACCCAGGACGATTTTAAGGAAAGACCTTAGAGTAATCCCAAATATATACTGGATATGACGATAAACTACATCCGCCATCAAGGCCTCTGATCTAGTGGTTTTGAGGACCTTGGAACCACCTCTTAATTGCTGTTATTCCCAGATCCACCCTGACCCGGGGTGGGAACACCTGTTAGGAGGTCTTAACTATGGGCAAATGGTTAACCTCAAACTGAGGCCAAAACACCATGAAAGTATAAAAAATACATTTTTATAATTAAAACACCAGTTCATAGTAAAATAATTAAGCAGGAACACATTTTTGTAAAAAAAAAAAAAAAAAAACAACAAAAAACAGAAATGCATGTTTTGAAAGAAAAAATCAATCGACCAAGTCCACAAAAATAGTAAGGAGTGTGAGAAAAATCTGTGTTTACGTACTTGATCTATTTAATTACGAGCCGAATTATATATATATATATATATATATATATATATATATATATATATATATATATATATATATGTATACAGTAGCCGAATTTTCCCCGCGTTGCTGCGTGTCACACATCTTTTGTAAGAAAATGACGATTGATTTTAATTCATTGTCATAATTTGTGAAGAAAAATGATTCATTTCAATATTACTCAATGATCTTGCCGATGTGACCTCCATCTTCTGGCTTTCTCCTTCTATATTTTGGATAGGAGTCATTTCCTTATTCAAATTTAAATTTAATTTAGATCAAAGGGAAAAAAATCTGTTGGAGGTTTGTATAAAAACAGCTTGGTCTGACTCATTTGATATATATTTGATGAAATACTTGATTGAATGAATTCATGAGCAGATTTCAACATTGATATCACAGTTGAATCGTTGCAATAAATATGTAATGCATGGCACTACCCACTGATTGGTGATCTCTTGCTCAGCTTGACGTCCATATTGTCTCATTTTGATCTTGCCGAATTCACCTCCATCTTCTGGCTTTCTCCTTCTATATTTTGGATAGGAGTCATTCCCTTGTTCAAATTTGAATTTAATTTAAATCAAAGGGAAATAAATTTTCAGTCGGGGTTTTGTGACCCCAGGACCCCCTTTGATCAAAATGAAATATACTTATCCAAGTACTCTGGGTAATTTAGTTTCAAAATATATATAGTTATGGGGGTCTATCTCCAAAACCCTAGGAGGAGTTCGATGATAAACAGATAGACAGAGGCTGCAACTACAATAATATAGAAATTACAGCAGGGCTCTCCGAGGAGAACTAGGAGTCCTACCAGGATTTATTCTTGGGGAAGCAATCTTAAAAACGTAAGATATGCAGATGACAACGATGCGAGACAAGACACAGAAAGAAACCTTCAGGAACTCCTAGACATGATAGTAAAAGAAAATGAAAAGAAATGGCTAAGCAATAAATGTCAGATGAGCGAATTTGTAGAATGGTCAGCAAGAGGCACTGCACAAGACATGAGATACGATTTGGAGACTTCAGAATAAAGTGAGTAGAGAAATTGTCGACTGAATATTGTGCCACAGAAGTCTGGAGGCAGATGAAAATCGCGAAAGTTGCCTTTCAAGAGCAATACGAAATATTAAAGGAAAAGAAGTGTTTTGTTAGAAACGAAGAAAGTAGTGCTATGTGACAAGAATGCAGCACAATTTCCTCACAGACGAAGAGAAGATATGAGGCAATAGAGATGTGAGGCAACAAGAGATGTGAGGCAACAGAAACGTGAAATAGCGGAGATATGAAGTACAGAGATGTTAGGCAAAAGAAATATAAGGCAACGGAGATGTGAGGTAAAATGGGTGTGATGCAAAAAATGAAACTAGGAAGAAATGAAGCGACAGAGATGTGAGGTAACAGGAATATGAAGCATCCTAAATATGAGGCAACAGATATGTGAAGCAAGAGATATTAGGTAACAGAGATATGAAGTAACAGTGATGTGAGACAACAGGGACATGAAGCAATTTAAATATAATGCAACAGATATGTGAAGCAAGAGATATTAGGTAACAGAGATATGAAGTAACAGTGATGTGAGACAACAGGGACAAGAAGCAATTTAAATATTAGGCAACAGATATGTGAAGCAAGAGATATTAGGTAACAGAGATATGAAGTAACAGTGATGTGAGACAACAGGGACAAGAAGCAATTTAAATATTAGGCAACAGATATGTGAAGCAAGAGATATTAGGTAACAGAGATATGAAGTAACAGTGATGTGAGACAACAGGGACATGAAGCAATTTAAATATAATGCAACAGATATGTGAAGCAAGAGATATTAGGTAACAGAGATATGAAGTAACAGTGATGTGAGACAACAGGGATATGAAGCAACTTAAATATTAGGCAACAGATATGTGAAGCAACAGATATCAGGTAACAGAGATATGAAGTAACAGTGATGTGGGGCAACAGGGATATGAAGCAAATTAAATATTAGGTAACAGAGATATGAAATAACCGTGATGTGAGACAACAGGGACATGAAGCAATTTAAATATTAGACAACATATATGTGAAGCAAGAGATATCAGGTAAGAGAGATATGAAGTAACAGTGATGTGAGACAACAGGGATATGAAGCAAATTAAATATTAGGCAACAGATATGTGAGGAAAGAGATATTAGGTAACAGAGATATGAAATAACCGTGATGTGAGACAACAGGGACATGAAGCAATTTAAATATAATGCAACAGATATGTGAAGCAAGAGATATTAGGTAACAGAGATATGAAGTAACAGTGATGTGAGACAACAGGGACATGAAGCAATTTAAATATAATGCAACAGATATGTGAAGCAAGAGATATTAGGTAACAGAGATATGAAGTAACAGTGATGTGAGACAACAGGGACAAGAAGCAATTTAAATATTAGGCAACAGATATGTGAAGCAAGAGATATTAGGTAACAGAGATATGAAGTAACAGTGATGTGAGACAACAGGGACATGAAGCAATTTAAATATAATGCAACAGATATGTGAAGCAAGAGATATTAGGTAACAGAGATATGAAGTAACAGTGATGTGAGACAACAGGGATATGAAGCAACTTAAATATTAGGCAACAGATATGTGAAGCAACAGATATCAGGTAACAGAGATATGAAGTAACAGTGATGTGGGGCAACAGGGACATGAAGCATCTTAAATATTAGGCAACAGATATGTGAAGCAAGAGATATTTGGTAACAGAGATATGAAGTAACAGTGATGTGAGACAACAGGGACAAGAAGCAATTTAAATATTAGGCAACAGATATGTGAAGCAAGAGATATTAGGTAACAGAGATATGAAGTAACAGTGATGTGAGACAACAGGGATATGAAGCAAATTAAATATTAGGCAACAGATATGTGAAGCAAGATATATTAGGTAAGAGAGATATGAAGTAACAGTGATGTGAGACAACAGGGACATGAAGCAATTTAAATATCAGGCAACAGATATGTGAAGCAAGAGATATTAGGTAACACAGATATGAAGTAACAGTGATGTGAGACAACAGGGACATGAAGCAATTTAAATATTAGGCAACAGATATGTGAAGCAAGAGATATTAGGTAACACAGATATGAAGTAACAGTGATGTGAGACAACAGGGATATGAAGCAACTTAAATATTAGGCAACAGATATGTGAAGCAAGAGATATTAGGTAACAGAGATATGAAGTAACAGTGATGTGAGACAACAGAGACATGAAGCAACCTAAATATTAGGCAACAGATATGTGAAGCAAGAGATATTATGTAACAGAGATATGAAGTAACAGTGATGTGAGACAACAGGGATATGAAGCAAATTAAATATTAGGTAACAGAGATATGAAATAACCGTGATGTGAGACAACAGGGACATGAAGCAATTTAAATATTAGGCAACATATATGTGAAGCAAGAGATATCAGGTAAGAGAGATATGAAGTAACAGTGATGTGAGACAACAGGGATATGAAGCAAATTAAATATTAGGCAACAGATATGTGAAGAAAGAGATATTAGGTAACAGAGATATGAAATAACCGTGATGTGAGACAACAGGGACATGAAGCAATTTAAATATAATGCAACAGATATGTGAAGCAAGAGATATTAGGTAACAGAGATATAAAGTAACAGTGATGTGAGACAACAGGGACATGAAGCAATTTAAATATAATGCAACAGATATGTGAAGCAAGAGATATTAGGTAACAGAGATATGAAGTAACAGTGATGTGAGACAACAGGGACAAGAAGCAATTTAAATATTAGGCAACAGATATGTGAAGCAAGAGATATTAGGTAACAGAGATATGAAGTAACAGTGATGTGAGACAACAGGGACATGAAGCAATTTCAATATAATGCAACAGATATGTGAAGCAAGAGATATTAGGTAACAGAGATATGAAGTAACAGTGATGTGAGACAACAGGGACAAGAAGCAATTTAAATATTAGGCAACAGATATGTGAAGCAAGAGATATTAGGTAACAGAGATATGAAGTAACAGTGATGTGAGACAACAGGGATATGAAGCAAATTAAATATTAGGCAACAGATATGTTAAGCAAGAGATATTAGGTAACAGAGATATGAAGTAACAGTGCTGTGAGACAACAGGGATATGAAGCAACTTAAATATTAGGCAACAGATATGTGAAGCAACAGATATCAGGTAACAGAGATATGAAGTAACAGTGATGTGGGGCAACAGGGACATGAAGCATCTTAAATATTAGGCAACAGATATGTGAAGCAAGAGATATTTGGTAACAGAGATATGAAGTAACAGTGATGTGAGACAACAGGGACAAGAAGCAATTTAAATATTAGGCAACAGATATGTGAAGCAAGAGATATTAGGTAACAGAGATATGAAGTAACAGTGCTGTGAGACAACAGGGACATGAAGCAATTTAAATATAATGCAACAGATATGTGAAGCAAGAGATATTAGGTAACAGAGATATGAAGTAACAGTGATGTGAGACAACAGGGACAAGAAGCAATTTAAATATTAGGCAACAGATATGTGAAGCAAGAGATATTAGGTAACAGAGATATGAAGTAACAGTGATGTGAGACAACAGGGACATGAAGCAATTTCAATATAATGCAACAGATATGTGAAGCAAGAGATATTAGGTAACAGAGATATGAAGTAACAGTGATGTGAGACAACAGGGACAAGAAGCAATTTAAATATTAGGCAACAGATATGTGAAGCAAGAGATATTAGGTAACAGAGATATGAAGTAACAGTGATGTGAGACAACAGGGATATGAAGCAAATTAAATATTAGGCAACAGATATGTTAAGCAAGAGATATTAGGTAACAGAGATATGAAGTAACAGTGCTGTGAGACAACAGGGATATGAAGCAACTTAAATATTAGGCAACAGATATGTGAAGCAACAGATATCAGGTAACAGAGATATGAAGTAACAGTGATGTGGGGCAACAGGGACATGAAGCATCTTAAATATTAGGCAACAGATATGTGAAGCAAGAGATATTTGGTAACAGAGATATGAAGTAACAGTGATGTGAGACAACAGGGACAAGAAGCAATTTAAATATTAGGCAACAGATATGTGAAGCAAGAGATATTAGGTAACAGAGATATGAAGTAACAGTGCTGTGAGACAACAGGGACATGAAGCAATTTAAATATAATGCAACAGATATGTGAAGCAAGAGATATTAGGTAACAGAGATATGAAGTAACAGTGATGTGAGACAACAGGGACAAGAAGCAATTTAAATATTAGGCAACAGATATGTGAAGCAAGAGATATTAGGTAACAGAGATATGAAGTAACAGTGATGTGAGACAACAGGGACATGAAGCAATTTAAATATAATGCAACAGATATGTGAAGCAAGAGATATTAGGTAACAGAGATATGAAGTAACAGTGATGTGAGACAACAGGGACAAGAAGCAATTTAAATATTAGGCAACAGATATGTGAAGCAAGAGATATTAGGTAACAGAGATATGAAGTAACAGTGATGTGAGACAACAGGGATATGAAGCAAATTAAATATTAGGCAACAGATATGTGAAGCAAGATATATTAGGTAAGAGAGATATGAAGTAACAGTGATGTGAGACAACAGGGACATGAAGCAAATTAAATATTAGGCAACAGATATGTTAAGCAAGAGATATTAGGTTACAGAGATATGAAGTAACAGTGCTGTGAGACAACAGGGATATGAAGCAACTTAAATATTAGGCAACAGATATGTGAAGCAACAGATATCAGGTAACAGAGATATGAAGTAACAGTGATGTGGGGCAACAGGGACATGAAGCATCTTAAATATTAGGCAACAGATATGTGAAGCAAGAGATATTTGGTAACAGAGATATGAAGTAACAGTGATGTGAGACAACAGGGACAAGAAGCAATTTAAATATAATGCAACAGATATGTGAAGCAAGAGATATTAGGTAACAGAGATATGAAGTAACAGTGATGTGAGACAACAGGGACAAGAAGCAATTTAAATATTAGGCAACAGATATGTGAAGCAAGAGATATTAGGTAACAGAGATATGAAGTAACAGTGATGTGAGACAACAGGGATATGAAGCAAATTAAATATTAGGCAACAGATATGTTAAGCAAGAGATATTAGGTAACAGAGATATGAAGTAACAGTGCTGTGAGACAACAGGGATATGAAGCAACTTAAATATTAGGCAACAGATATGTGAAGCAACAGATATCAGGTAACAGAGATATGAAGTAACAGTGATGTGGGGCAACAGGGACATGAAGCATCTTAAATATTAGGCAACAGATATGTGAAGCAAGAGATATTTGGTAACAAAGATATGAAGTAACAGTGATGTGAGACAACAGGGACAAGAAGCAATTTAAATATTAGGCAACAGATATGTGAAGCAAGAGATATTAGGTAACAGAGATATGAAGTAACAGTGCTGTGAGACAACAGGGACATGAAGCAATTTAAATATAATGCAACAGATATGTGAAGCAAGAGATATTAGGTAACAGAGATATGAAGTAACAGTGATGTGAGACAACAGGGACAAGAAGCAATTTAAATATTAGGCAACAGATATGTGAAGCAAGAGATATTAGGTAACAGAGATATGAAGTAACAGTGATGTGAGACAACAGGGATATGAAGCAAATTAAATATTAGGCAACAGATATGTGAAGCAAGATATATTAGGTAAGAGAGATATGAAGTAACAGTGATGTGAGACAACAGGGACATGAAGCAAATTAAATATTAGGCAACAGATATGTTAAGCAAGAGATATTAGGTTACAGAGATATGAAGTAACAGTGCTGTGAGACAACAGGGATATGAAGCAACTTAAATATTAGGCAACAGATATGTGAAGCAACAGATATCAGGTAACAGAGATATGAAGTAACAGTGATGTGGGGCAACAGGGACATGAAGCATCTTAAATATTAGGCAACAGATATGTGAAGCAAGAGATATTTGGTAACAGAGATATGAAGTAACAGTGATGTGAGACAACAGGGACAAGAAGCAATTTAAATATTAGGCAACAGATATGTGAAGCAAGAGATATTAGGTAACAGAGATATGAAGTAACAGTGATGTGAGACAACAGGGATATGAAGCAAATTAAATATTAGGCAACAGATATGTGAAGCAAGATATATTAGGTAACAGAGATATGAAGTAACAGTGATGTGAGACAACAGGGACATGAAGCAATTTAAATATCAGGCAACAGATATGTGAAGCAAGAGATATTAGGTAACACAGATATGAAGTAACAGTGATGTGAGACAACAGGGACATGAAGCAATTTAAATATTAGGCAACAGATATGTGAAGCAAGAGATATTAGGTAACACAGATATGAAGTAACAGTGATGTGAGACAACAGGGATATGAAGCAACTTAAATATTAGGCAACAGATATGTGAAGCAACAGATATCAGGTAACAGAGATATGAAGTAACAGTGATGTGGGGCAACAGGGATATGAAGCAAATTAAATATTAGGTAACAGAGATATGAAATAACCGTGATGTGAGACAACAGGGACATGAAGCAATTTAAATATTAGACAACATATATGTGAAGCAAGAGATATCAGGTAAGAGAGATATGAAGTAACAGTGATGTGAGACAACAGGGATATGAAGCAAATTAAATATTAGGCAACAGATATGTGAGGAAAGAGATATTAGGTAACAGAGATATGAAATAAGCGTGATGTGAGACAACAGGGACATGAAGCAATTTAAATATAATGCAACAGATATGTGAAGCAAGAGATATTAGGTAACAGAGATATGAAGTAACAGTGATGTGAGACAACAGGGACATGAAGCAATTTAAATATAATGCAACAGATATGTGAAGCAAGAGATATTAGGTAACAGAGATATGAAGTAACAGTGATGTGAGACAACAAGGACAAGAAGCAATTTAAATATTAGGCAACAGATATGTGAAGCAAGAGATATTAGGTAACAGAGATATGAAGTAACAGTGATGTGAGACAACAGGGACATGAAGCAATTTAAATATAATGCAACAGATATGTGAAGCAAGAGATATTAGGTAACAGAGATATGAAGTAACAGTGATGTGAGACAACAGGGATATGAAGCAACTTAAATATTAGGCAACAGATATGTGAAGCAACAGATATCAGGTAACAGAGATATGAAGTAACAGTGATGTGGGGCAACAGGGACATGAAGCATCTTAAATATTAGGCAACAGATATGTGAAGCAAGAGATATTTGGTAACAGAGATATGAAGTAACAGTGATGTGAGACAACAGGGACAAGCAGCAATTTAAATATTAGGCAACAGATATGTGAAGCAAGAGATATTAGGTAACAGAGATATGAAGTAACAGTGATGTGAGACAACAGGGATATGAAGCAAATTAAATATTAGGCAACAGATATGTGAAGCAAGATATATTAGGTAAGAGAGATATGAAGTAACAGTGATGTGAGACAACAGGGACATGAAGCAATTTAAATATCAGGCAACAGATATGTGAAGCAAGAGATATTAGGTAACACAGATATGAAGTAACAGTGATGTGAGACAACAGGGACATGAAGCAATTTAAATATTAGGCAACAGATATGTGAAGCAAGAGATATTAGGTAACACAGATATGAAGTAACAGTGATGTGAGACAACAGGGATATGAAGCAACTTAAATATTAGGCAACAGATATGTGAAGCAAGAGATATTAGGTAACAGAGATATGAAGTAACAGTGATGTGAGACAACAGAGACATGAAGCAACCTAAATATTAGGCAACAGATATGTGAAGCAAGAGATATTATGTAACAGAGATATGAAGTAACAGTGATGTGAGACAACAGGGATATGAAGCAAATTAAATATTAGGTAACAGAGATATGAAATAACCGTGATGTGAGACAACAGGGACATGAAGCAATTTAAATATAATGCAACAGATATGTGAAGCAAGAGATATTAGGTAACAGAGATATAAAGTAACAGTGATGTGAGACAACAGGGACATGAAGCAATTTAAATATAATGCAACAGATATGTGAAGCAAGAGATATTAGGTAACAGAGATATGAAGTAACAGTGATGTGAGACAACAGGGACAAGAAGCAATTTAAATATTAGGCAACAGATATGTGAAGCAAGAGATATTAGGTAACAGAGATATGAAGTAACAGTGATGTGAGACAACAGGGACATGAAGCAATTTAAATATAATGCAACAGATATGTGAAGCAAGAGATATTAGGTAACAGAGATATGAAGTAACAGTGATGTGAGACAACAGGGACAAGAAGCAATTTAAATATTAGGCAACAGATATGTGAAGCAAGAGATATTAGGTAACAGAGATATGAAGTAACAGTGATGTGAGACAACAGGGATATGAAGCAAATTAAATATTAGGCAACAGATATGTGAAGCAAGATATATTAGGTAAGAGAGATATGAAGTAACAGTGATGTGAGACAACAGGGACATGAAGCAAATTAAATATTAGGCAACAGATATGTTAAGCAAGAGATATTAGGTTACAGAGATATGAAGTAACAGTGCTGTGAGACAACAGGGATATGAAGCAACTTAAATATTAGGCAACAGATATGTGAAGCAACAGATATCAGGTAACAGAGATATGAAGTAACAGTGATGTGGGGCAACAGGGACATGAAGCATCTTAAATATTAGGCAACAGATATGTGAAGCAAGAGATATTAGGTAACAGAGATATGAAGTAACAGTGATGTGAGACAACAGGGATATGAAGCAAATTAAATATTAGGCAACAGATATGTGAAGCAAGATATATTAGGTAACAGAGATATGAAGTAACAGTGATGTGAGACAACAGGGACATGAAGCAATTTAAATATCAGGCAACAGATATGTGAAGCAAGAGATATTAGGTAACACAGATATGAAGTAACAGTGATGTGAGACAACAGGGACATGAAGCAATTTAAATATTAGGCAACAGATATGTGAAGCAAGAGATATTAGGTAACACAGATATGAAGTAACAGTGATGTGAGACAACAGGGATATGAAGCAACTTAAATATTAGGCAACAGATATGTGAAGCAAGAGATATTAGGTAACAGAGATATGAAGTAACAGTGATGTGAGACAACAGAGACATGAAGCAACCTAAATATTAGGCAACAGATATGTGAAGCAAGAGATATTATGTAACAGAGATATGAAGTAACAGTGATGTGAGACAACAGGGATATGAAGCAAATTAAATATTAGGTAACAGAGATATGAAATAACCGTGATGTGAGACAACAGGGACATGAAGCAATTTAAATATTAGGCAACATATATGTGAAGCAAGAGATATCAGGTAAGAGAGATATGAAGTAACAGTGATGTGAGACAACAGGGATAACGAGCAATTTAAATATTAGGCAACAGATATGTGAAGCAAGAGATATTAGGTAACAGAGATATGAAGTAACAGTGATGTGAGACAACAGGGACATGAAGCAATTTAAATATAAGGCAACAGATATGTGAAGCAAGAGATATTAGGTAACAGAGATATAAAGTAACAGTGATGTGAGACAACAGGGACAAGAAGCAATTTAAATATTAGGCAACAGATATGTGAAGCAAGAGATATTAGGTAACAGAGATATGAAGTAACAGTGATGTGAGACAACAGGGACATGAAGCAATTTAAATATAATGCAACAGATATGTGAAGCAAGAGATATTAGGTAACAGAGATATGAAGTAACAGTGATGTGAGACAACATGGATATGAAGCAACTTAAATATTAGGCAACAGATATGTGAAGCAAGAGATATTAGGTAACAGAGATATGAAGTAACAGTGATGTGAGACAACAGGGATATGAAGCAATTTAAATATTAGGCAACTGATATGTGAAACAAGAGATATCAGCTAACAGAGATATGAAGTAACAGTGATGTGGGGCAACAAGTATGTGAGGTAACAAGGATGAGAAGCAATCAATATATGCAATTACGGAGATGTGAAGATATGAGAGATATGAGTTAATAGTGATAAGAAACAACCTAAATATTAGGCAATATATATATGTGAAGCAAGAGATATGAGGTAACTGATACAAAGCAACAGAGATGTTAGTCAATCGAGATACGCGGTAACAGAGATGTGGTTCTGCAGAAGGATGATGTTTCTAATATCCTTCATTTGTTATTCATTTCTTCACGTATCGTCGCGCGTCTTTGTAATTAGGGATGAACTCACGGTGAAAAGGCATGAATAATATCGAAATTTCGCAATCGTCAAACATTTACGAGGAGTACAGCATCGTCGTTTACATTTTCGTTGTCGCAAATGCATGAACGGGCGATGTGATTTGACAGGCCGATGGTACTTGTGATAGAAATTCTTTCACATGGTGTATTTTCTTGACCGATACTTATTAGGCCACCTGTGAATATGCGGCATTTGTGGTGTGTTCAAGATTGAGAGGTGATGGATTAGTTCTTGTGGTGAATGTTTAATTGTAATGAATGAATGCGTTGTGATTCGGCTTAACTTGGACTAGGATAGCTAAGGAAGGCCAGCTCACTCCTTCCCCCCCTTCGGCTATGTGCCACAATTTTGTAAATATTACAAAATAAATACCTTCTCTTGGCCGACACCGTAACGCTAGTGGCAGTTCGAAACGATCAGTGCCTGACTTCTACCGAGCTCGTCTTTTATGGATCGCAATGCACGCTGGACGCACGTGACCTATATGCCTGAATACTCTAGTTCCAGCATGTATTCGTTTTCTCTCAAATCGAAGTCCTGCATTCTAAAAACGAACTCTCTTTCGCCGAGAATAATGTAAGGTAAGTGCCTTCTTCCAAAAGTTCTTTTCTAAGCCATATTATTTTTAGAATAGCGAGGAGAGTTTGTAAGTTTCACGAATAAATTATCATTTTGATTTGTGTCAATTTGAATTAATTTTCAGAATCTGCATCAAATCAGTTTCTCTATTCTAAACGATCAATTTTATTTAAAAGTGAAATTTGTAAGTTTCCACGAAAATAAATAAAAATTTGAGTTTGGAATAAGAATGGCGAGTGGATTTTATTCAGATTAATAAGTAGAGTAGGGTTACGGTTCTGACATATCCGGTCCTATGTATGAATCATGGAAAGTTATGCTACTGAAGGTTGTATCGCCCCCTTCATAGTATTTCAGTGGACAAAATAAGTTAATTGGAAGTTCTTATTTCCTTTCCGAGTAACTCGAGCCATTTTTCATTGTATGAACAGATCATTTGTCGCTAGTGATGAATAAAAATAACACAAATGGAAAATGATCGATTCCGTGCACCGCTTCAGAAAGTACTCCACTCCTCCTGCCACGCTCTATCTTTAGTGAGATCAGATCAAAATGGAATATTGCTACCATATCTGAACTGGAGCTGACCAATTCTAACGTTCCATCTGTAACAGAGTTCCAAATCGTTTACTCGGCCTTGTGAGTGATATCTCGCCTGAATATTTTCCCGCTCTGTAGCCCCTTTCTCGCAGATCCAATATCACAAGCCTATCGTTACTCTATAACTATGGCAAATGTTCAGACGAGCTCTATTCTTTAGTGTCACCAGCTCAGACCCTTGCGACTAAACCCACCTTGCTACGTCTACAGATTCGCGTTATTCCCTATATGTTCCTTTGGTAAGAAGAAGCCTCTTCCCACGAGCCACTACTTTGAAGAACAGACTACCGACTGAATACTTCCTTCAACACAACAATCTGAGCCTCTTCAATCGTTATCTATCCTCCATATCCTCGTAATCTTCACTTTATCCTCTTAGATTCATACCACACGTCTCACTCTACCATGAGTGGCTCTTGAGCCTTTTATTGGTAAAAAAAAACGAGAATTAGATTCGAGAAATTCCTAATGGTATCAGCACGCGTTTAACATTTTTGAGATCCTTCTTGTTGAACGCGTTCCATAATGTGGATCGCTTTCAAAAGGTTTCCAGGCGAAGTCTGAAGTATCAATATCAACATTTCATCTCGTCTCATCCAAGCATACCGAAAGTAACCTTAATTACACTCATTAATTTCCGCGCAAGAATAATCAAATATCAAATTGAAACTGATCCATGTTTACTTTGAACGCGTGGGTCTCGTGAAACACGAGCTCAGATGTTCTCATTACCGACTGAGTAACCCAAGAGGAACATAATTTTTTAATACTAATGTTCACCCAATACAAGCCCCAAAAGTCACTCAAGGTAGATGGTTACTGTGTAGTGTTGAATGAGCGTTAGAAAAGGTAAGAAATGAAGATCGTAGGGTTATGCGGTTAATATAACGATTAACTCTATACTTGAAAAGGTGAAGATTGTAGAGATCGGGAGTCTGTTTCACAAAGCAGCCATTCTTTGAAAGAAGCTGTCCGAGTAGAACTTACTTCTTATGAATGAAATACGAAGAGAATGGAAATGATTCACTCTTATCTACGTGGATCATCGGGTCTCAGTTGTAAAGGTCAGTGTTGGTGGGACTAAGGAATGCATCCCGTCAGAACACTTTCCAAGGAAATAGCGATAGAGCAACGAGAAACTCGCGAGATTTCGTCGGCGGGAAAGATGTCGTAGGCTTGAAAATAATTAGTCAACCAGCAGTGCATTTATCTTATGTTTTGCGTAATCTTCCTTGCAATTCCGATTTCATTTGCCCATCTTGAAAAAGTTCAAAAGCATTGTAGGCAGTGAATTATTTTCCACCCTCCAACTCCTTTCCCACAGACGAAACGTCGCAGACTTATCGCTAACGCTATGGAAAATGTTCTGATGAGCTACATATTCTAGTTCAATCATTTCAGGCCTTTACAGCGAAAGCTCGCCGTATCATGCACACGGGAAAATCATCATCATTCTTTTCGTATTTCATTATTAAGGAGGAAGTTTCATTCAGCAGCTTGTTTCCAAGAGCCGTTAATTTATAAAACAAACTCCCGTGAGGGTGTTTCTTCGATCACTACACTCTTTACAGATCTAGAATCAACTGTTATCTATCTTACATTCCCTTATAATCTACGGTATACATCCTCCCTTTACGTCCATACAACAACCTCATTGACAAACTGTTGGGCCTTGTATTGGGTAACATTTTGTAAAAATAAAAATGTGGCAATATATACACTATTTACAATGTTCAGACTCTTATCTTTGTTGTCATATCCACGACGTTTTGGCCACTGTACTCCCGTCTTCTTCACTTGATTACAATTTCGAACTGAACCCTTTATTTCGTCCACTGGGGTAGATTGTTCTAGTTCCACGTGCCATGCCTCTTCCGTATACCTTAGTGTCAGTTATTTCTCCTTAACCCAACTTTCCAAGGTTTTGTTCACATCTGCTGTAGGTATTGAACTCATAACTCTTTGGTTCAAGTCAAAGGATTACCATTTTTAAACGCTTATCCACTGGGCTATGAGTCCTTAAGAACACGTATCCTTGAGGCAACAAAGATGAGGATGACAGTCTGAACATTGAAAATAGTGTAAATAATTACAAGTCCCCGTAGCTGATGATCCCATGGGTAAATGGTCCAAAATCAGAGAGGTTCACGCTGACTTGGCTTGCCGTGACACTGTCTTGCGTTTGTTTAAACCATTGTGCTAAGGGTGTCCATTATTTTCTGTCGCAGCTCGAAGTAAGGGTGGGGGGTTAGTTCCTTTCTTCGGGACGACATTTAAGTAACCATATTTTCAGGCTTACAAGACGTACTTTTTTTCCTAAAAAATACCCTGAAAAATACGCGTGCGTCTTCCAAGACGAATGTAAGGCAACGCCCAGACTCAAGTAAGCTTGGACGGTCACCTAATCGGCTTCACTGATAGGGACGTAGATTTGTATGTTGAGTCATTACATTATAATGTTAGTTATCTGTCTAATTCAGACTTTTATATGATTTAACCTCAGTACTTAGCTGTTAAAAGTATTTCCAAGACTATAAACCTTCCTGGAGCTGGTCCACAAGCTTAAACATGCTCTGTTTACTAGCAGCAGCGGGGGCCTTTATTCTCTTGACTAGTATGTCATTGTCATACAAACAAAATCGGACGAGTGTTTAATGTAAACAATACGTGGCGCCAGTATGTGAGGGACGCATGGTAAATGTATTGCTGTATGAGATTTACTAATTTTTTTCTTAGAGATTTCTTTCCAATATTAGGGTGCGTCTTCCACACCGCAGCGTTTTGTAAGCCGGAAAATACGGTACCTTCTAGCCTTTACTAGAAGAGTTAGGTGCTAGACTGGTTGCCATTCAAGCCTATAGGGCCCAATCTGTCCACCTATTTATCCATAGCTGGAGGAAGAGATCCTAATATTACTTTCCGAATGTAGTGAACCCAACTGAAATTCGAACTCGGCTTTCCAATTCCTCAATCCGAATTGCTATCCATTACTCCACCGTACATTCTATTTCTTATACCTGGACAAAATAATATGGTATGTCGTTCAAAATGTTTTCCCCAAAATTGAAAGCTTGTGTCTTTGATATTGTTATCATAACACTTCAGTCTTTGTCAAGGTCCTCAAATTTGTTTGCCGGTTGAATCAAGACCGCACATCCGGTTCTCTAGATATTCAAAATGTGTGAATAGTTCCTAGAAAGATCTTGTATGACCACAAGACATTCTTTATGCTTGTGCGTTTAAATGTGTGTTAAGAAATCAATTTGTGTCCTATCACTTGTATGAAATGAGGTGGACTTACTTTCCAACAGGAATGATTAAAAGTGAGTGGACATTTCAAAGTGAAATCCCTCGTGATCAATGACAGGTTCTTAAGTGTGACACAAAAACGTCTTCTACCCACCCTCCGAGAATAGTACCTTATTTTCTCTGGTGCTTAATTCTGTAAGCCAATCCCGGGGGCTATTAAGGATAAAAATTGATGGCAGGAAGTACAGGACGCTAATAGAATTAAAAAAAAAAAAAAAGAAAAGACAAATGAAAAGGGAGGCTTCATTAAATACTAAGATACGGAAATCCTCACAAGTAACGAACAAACTGTGAGGAAATGAAAAAGAAATATACGAAGAAAAAGAATAAAAGAAGAAAAAGAATGAAAGAAGAAAAGAAGAAAAATAATATAACCAAAAATATAAAAAAATGGAAATCAAAAAAATTAATGAACAGAACAAAAACACAGAAATAAGAAATTAAAAAAAAAATTCCTATGTTATACTACTTCAGAGATTGGCGCTCCATAATCTTACTACTAATAACTACTGCTATCCCTAAATTCTTTGCTATTGTTTTGATGTCCAGATTATGTACAATGGTTAGTAGCTTGGTAAGGGATAACCAGCAAGTCGAGTTTGAATTCTGGACGAATTCATTACTACGTCCTATTCGCAAAAATATTCTTAGAAAAGTTATGGAATCCAGCTATTGGTTAAATAGTGGTGTTCTATAGATAAGTCCATAGTTAAAAAAGTTATATATATTTTTTACTATAGCCTTTGATCGACGTAAGTAATGCAGAAGTTTTGAATTAAGTGCATTGGCGAGGAGGACATTAGGCAGAATAAGTATTTGCTATGTAAAATAAATGCTTTTATACATTAGGCTATGGAGTTATTGATGTACTCATCTTTTGACGATATTGGTTTAATATTCCTGTCAGTAATTCAGTTATAGTTTAAGTCGAACTAACTTAGGCTAACTAAATAATCCTTACACACATTTTTGTCTGTCAGCTCGTTGAACGAGTGTGACCATCGTTGACAAGTTTGATCAATGTTTTTAATGAAAATGACAATAACTCTTGAAGCCAGCGAGTGACTTACAAGGCTTATTACAGATGTGGTAAAGGAAGTTGTTTTGTAGAGGACATGGCCTGTTTTGAAAACTGTGTTCAGCTTGCCCCTGGGTTTTCATGAGACAGGTGAAATGGGAGAGGTTTTCTGAAACACACTGTATCTTAAGTTATTCCCAGCGGAGTACTGATCGTAATTTGTGAAAGGTCTGCCAATAGGACTCTTCATGTGGCTAATGAGGCCTGCATTGGATAGGCATACTCTGCCATATCCATCACGTCTAAATTGTTGGATTGATGGACCAATGGTTTCCCTTTCTCTAGCTGCATGCTTAATTTTTGCCCAGTCCATTATATGTTCTAGGAAGATTTTAGTGCCTTCAGAAATTGTACGCCTCCACTTATATTCATCGAAGTAGCAGTTTTCTACTTAGGATCGGGTATATACCACGCTGAAAGAGACTTTTAAGTTGCATGCATACATCTTAATAAGAGGGGAGTTGTCTTGTGATGATCTCATTTCGGTGTCCGTGATTCCCAAGATGTCTCCCAAGACCAGTATTCGATTTCATAAGGACACCAAAACATTTTGGATTATTTTTTGCTATGAATTCTGCTAACAATGCTAAGTGATTGACCACAACTTATGGGCAAGAAAAGACATTCTCTAACACTTGTTTATGCCCGTAGCAGTCGGCGCAAAACCATCATCACTCGAGACGGACAAATGACAAAGATTGAATCCAATAAAAAAAAGTGGGGTGGGCTGAGATAACTAAGAAGGGACAAATTCAACCAATGGAATTCCGTCGAATCATAGAATTTGCATTTTAGCGGTAACAGCGGGGTTATTTTAATGTTTCTAACACAAAAACTTCCTGTGCTCGGAGACAATTATTCATGGAATATCAAAGAGTACTACAGTATTTTATGAAACGGACTTCCTGGTATTGATTAGAATACTAAAGCGATTTTAAATCTTTATATTATCATATTAATTATACTTAATCAAATTTTACTTTACAATATGAATTTTCTTTATTATCTGTTAATTGCCATGTCATTTTGTACTGCTAGATTAAAACATGCACATATCCACTACAAAACTGTACATCTTGTTTCAACGTTAATTTTTTTAACGTTTCATCAGGTGGGAAATCACGATACTACTAAAATATTTTATTCCCTAATGCAGTTAAGGAAGCATATCTTCCAATTCCGTCATTGGAAAGTTTCCCATAAAAGGTAAAAAATAATTTACATGTGGAGAAAGAAAGGAAGTTAAGTGATTAGTAACAGCGACAGAGAGAGAGAGAGAGAGAGAGAGAGAGAGAGAGAGAGAGACAGACAGACAGACAGACACAGAGAGAGAGAGACAGAGAGAAATAAGAGGGAAAAGGCCGAGAAAAGGAAATAAAGGTTGGAAAAAAAAGGAAGAAAAAAAGAAAAATGGGAAGAGAGGTGAGATAAACTAAGGAATGGCAAATTCAACCAATGGAATTCCTTCAAATCATAGAATTTGAATTTTAACGATTAACATAGCGGGGCAAAAACTTCTTGTGCTGGGAGACAATTATTCATGGAATGTAAAAAGAGTATTACAGTATTTTATAAAAAAGGACTCTGGTATAGATTAAAATACTAAAACGATTTTTAAATCTTTCTATTGTCATATCAATTATACTTAACCAAATTTTACTTTACAATATGAATTAGAATACTTACATACATTTTAAACTTTCGTATTATTTTTTAGCATAAAGCGTTTATTAAAGAGAAAAATAATTCAAAAAATATAACGAATAAATTTAAAAAAGATAAATACGTAGGGAAATCGATATAGAAATATTAGGTTGGTGTAAAAATAATGTCGTTTTCTCACATAGTAACATATGTGAGAAAACGACATTATTTTTGCAACAACCTAATAAAAGCAAAAAAAACATTAAAATTAATATTAACCTTCAAATTTCAACATTTTTTTTTAAAAACTTTATTTCCTTTCATTCCTCTTATTTCTCTTCTCACTCTCTCGCTGTTACTAATCATTTAGCTTCCTTCCTTTCTCCAGAGGTAAATTCAGTTTTACCTTTTATGGGAAACATACCAATGACGGAAGTGGAAGATGTGCTTCCTTAACTGCATTTCGGAAGAAAATATTTTAGTAGCATCGTGATTTCCCAGCTGATAATAGGTTTTTTTTTTTTTTAATTAACGTTGAAACAAGATGAACAGTTTTGTAGTGGGTATGTGCATGTTCTAATGTAACACTGCATAATAAATAAATATTTATTGCTCTACTTTTGCGAGGAGCCCTGTTTATATTAATGTTTTGAACGCTGAAATCTTTCTCTTCATTCTTTTAAATTTATATATATATATATATATATATACACGCACACACATATATATATGTGTGTGTGTGTTAAGACATTTTTATGTTTAACATTCTTTTTATAGATGGTATTTCGTCCGGGTTCCTCCCTGCAAGCAGAGAGTTCGACAGACACCCGACGCGGCAGCTCACAAAGCGCAGATACTACACTTCGATCCTAGCCACCGGGCCGAGCGGGTATTCTTTTTATGGATGGTATTTATCAATCCACCCACGGGGATCGAATGTGGCACAAGGTCTTTTTAATGTGGGTATCTCCGAGCCCGTAGGCCCAGCCAAAAATAAATAACCATCCCAATCCGCCGAGGCGAGCCAGTTCCGTCAACCTCCCCCAACGAAACCCTACCCGTCGGCGGAGCTTCGTCCGGGTTCCTCTCTGTAAGCAGAGAGTTCGACAGACACCCGACCCGGCAGCTCACAAAGCGCAGATACTACACTTTGATCCTAGCCACCGGGCCGAGCGGGTATTCTTTTTATGGATGGTATTTATCAATCCACCCACGGGGATCGAATGTGGCACAAGGCCTTTTAATGTGGGTATCTCCGAGCCCGTAGGCCCAGCCAAAAATAAATAACCATCCAAACCCGCCGAGGCGGGCCAGTTCCGTCAACCTCCACCAACGGCAAAGCTTCGTCCGAGTTCCTCTCTGCATTAGAGAGTTCGACAGACACCAGCCCGGCAGCTCACAAAGCGCAGATACTACAGTTTGATCATAGCCACCGGGCCGAGCCGGTAATGCAAATATTTAAGTAAATGCTCTGTTTATAATAAACAGTATTAAACAACATTTACCGACCTGAATGTCCGAGAAATTTTCACAGAAAATGTTTAAATATTTTATATATATATATATATATATATATATATATATATATATATATATATATATATATAAAATAACGGTATAACTTCTTCGTAATTTATTATACGTTCTTTCTTTCTTCTTCATTGTCTATTATACGTTCTTACATTTTTTTTCAGTTATACATTTTTTACGTCTTTCTTTCTTTCTTTCTTTCTTCATTCTCTATTATACGTTCTCTACTTCTTTCTTTCTTCGTTCTCAGTTATACATTCTTTTTCATTTTTTATTATACGTTCTTTACTTCTTTCTTTCTTTCCCCCTTCATTTTTCCATTCTTTATCTTTCTTTCTTTCATTCGTTCTTTCTTTCTTTCTTTCATTCTTTCATTCTTTCTTTCTTTCTTATACATTCTCTATTTTCTTTCATTCATTCTTTCTTTCTTTCATTCTTTCTTTCTTTCTTTCTTTCTTTCTTATACATTCTCTATTTTCTTTCTTCATTCTTTATTATCCGTTCATTCTTTCTTCGTTCTCAGTTATACATTCTTTCTTTTTTCATTTGTTATTATAGGTTCTTTACTGTTTTCGTTCTTTCGTTCTTTCGTTCTTTCTTTCTTTCTTTCTTTCTTTCTTTCGTTCTTTCTTTCTTTCTTTATTATACGTTCTTCTTTCTTTCTTTCTTTTTTATTCATTCTTTATACGTTTTTTACTACTTTCTTTCTTTCCTTCTTCCTTTCTCAATTCTTTATCTATGTTTCTTTCTTTCTTTCTTTCTTTCTTTCTTTCTTTCTTTCTTTCTTTCTTATACGTTCTCTACTTCTTTCTTTCTTCATTATCTATTATGCGATCTTTCCTTTTTTAAAATACTTTCTTTAGTTTTGTAAATTTCTTTCTTTCTTTCTTTACCTTTGCTAATCTCTCTTTTTTATATTTTTTCTCTATCTACTTCTCTCTCTTACCTCTTCACATATCTTTACACAATGGCAACACCACATTTTTACTCTAAAACCCCCTTCTCTGCCTAACTGCAAAAAGTAATTTCTCTCTCTAAAAAAAGAAAAGAGAAGAGAAAATCCCCGTTAGACAAGAATCTTGTCTGAAAGAGAGATTACGAAACTCTTGTAAGACATTACATCATCAAGCGATCTTTAAAGTCGATTTTAAACGAGGCAAAAGATGAATTGTTATCAGTGATAAGTTGGTCCGAACAGAAGCAAGTTTATTTCAACGTCTAATTCTGTCGCCTTCAGGAACGTATTGTGGCGGCCGAAGAAAATCGGATTAACTTTTATGCCTTTGGATCAAACTCTTTTGCGTTGAGTAAACATTGGTCTCGAATAATAAATGTAGAAGCTGTAGTTGTGGTTAAAATATTGGCGGGCTATAATGAGTAACTTTTCTGTTTTCTATAAAGACCCAATGATTTGTCACACGGCTTTGACATGCATATATACAATATACACCAGACGTTTTAATAACTGAAAGTAGTGAAGAGAAACCAAATTTAATATTCAGGTGAAGGCCCTTTTAGACAAACCTTCTGCCTCTTAACAAAACGCGATAACAATTTCAACACGTGAAAAATAAATGAATTCCACGCACAAACACACACACGCACGTAAATATATTGATCTAAGAAACCCCCAAAAATTTATTTAAGAAAAAACCCAAAATTTTGGTGGAACTAACAGATCACTTGCCAAAAGATCTAAGACTAAAGGCAAAAACCTACCTACTCAGTAAAGTGCTCAAGGTCTAGATTACCTAGACAGTGCAATAACCACTTCACAACGTTAACTCTTATCAAAAGATAGCCCGCTTTGTAACCCGAGTTTCACGCTCACACCATCTTCAGTGGATTTGAACACCAAGTTCAAGTCGTCTGAAGATCGTGGGGGCGGGAAAACTGGGATTATCTCACGGGCCATCTTTATATATATATATATATATATATATATATATATATATATATATATATATATATATATATATATTTTCTTGGATTAATGCGAGTTTGTGACCCTATGTTTCACGCTTTTGCGATCGTCAGACAAACTGATTAATTTTTTTAATTTTGGGTTTATGTAGATTGCGTGTATTGGTGTTATTATGGGAGTGGGGGGGAATCGTCGTCATGATGTCACTCATGCTAACGCAAACATAGATGCATGTCTGTAAACCCGATGTGGTACGCAGACACACATACACACTTGCTCGTCCGCCGGGACTCATACAGATATAAACATATGTGGACAGTTTGAGATTTGACATATGTATGTATATGGGTGGTGTTGTCTATACATACGCATTTGTATGTTGAAATTCAAAGATTGGAAGTGTAGCGAATATTTCTCGCGAATGTATACATGTCAGCAATCAGAGCTTTTTTCTATTTTTTCGGTGAATAATATTTCCTCGCATGCACGTATATATGTGTGGTGGGGTCTGTGTAAAATTATGATAGGTAAAAATTACTATTATTTTTATTTTTAATTAAAAAAAAAAGTTTATTTGTTATTATTTTAAAGCTGGTTATTTGCTTGTTTTCGGTGTCTGTGTATATGTAACTGGTAAAAATTTCAGTTTGTAATCCTTATTGGTTATTTTTATGGTGGTATTAAATATGCTGGAGGAGGGGGTAGTTTACGTTAATAATTATAGCGGGTTTATATGATAATAGATGTGATGTGATAGTAATGTTGTAAGGTGATTGGTGGCCAATGATAATATAAGTAGCTAATAGTTATTGTAAATTGGTAGAAGTGATTAGTAATGGTGTTGGATGAATGATAAAAACAATAAATGTAATTATTGTGGTAGTAGCTTGAACTAAAAAGTGATTGTTGGTGTTTTATTTTATTTTATTTCATATATTTATTTATTTATTTTGGTATGAATCCTGGTAATAGGTATTTATTTTCATGCCTACATTTGGAAATTATTTCTGATCTTATTGTTTTTTATTTGGTGGTATTAAATATGCTGGGGAGAGTAATTTACGTTAATAATTATAGTGGATTTATATGTTAATAGTAGATTTGATGTGTTAGTGATGGTGTTGGGTGTTGGTGGTAATGATAATATTAGTAGTTAATAGTTATTGTAAAGTGGTAGAAGTGATTACTAATGGTGGCGCAATGATAATAACAATAAATGTAATTATTGTGATGGTAGCTTGAATTAAAGAGTGATTGTTGGTGTTTTTTTTATTCGTTTGGTATAAATTCAGATAATAGGTACTTATTCTCATGCCTATATTTGGAGATTATCTCTGATTTTTTGTTTAGTAGATTCTTTTGCGTGGTGTGTGATATTATGGCTACTTTTTCGTGTAGGCAAAGCAGGCATTTTTTTGTAATGTTGTTGTAGGCAGGAGCTTTTTTCAATATTTTCCAGCTTATTGTTGGTGTGATATTTCTGTCTTTTTACTGCCATATGTATGTGGATAGTGTAGTGCTGTTCGAGTATTTCCTGTTGGTGAATTCTTCTTCAGTGGCACCGATGTAGTACATTATGTTGTTGTTTGCACTTACGTTGGCCTTGTATATTGTGTTCGTAAGTTGGCAATTTCCCTGGAGTGGACATGTCACAAACTTACATCAATCCAACCAAACATGTTAGCTCTATCTCTGATATTAAGCGCTTTCTAATAAGTACCGCGCATATAATATATAAATAATTATATATATATATATATATATATATATATATATACACTCACTTTTCACACACACATAGACACCCCCCCCACACACATATATATATATATATGTGTGTGTGTGTGTGTGTGCGTGTGTGTATGTGCTTGTTGAATGTATAATAGTAACCGAAACAAAAGTGAAGAAGAAAAGGGAAAGAAATTTATTAATGTCGGGTTTCACCGAAATTGTCGGCTCTTGTTGGCTTCCTTAGGTCAGAATGCAAGTAAGACAAAACTTTAAGTGAGGAAAATGCCTTTGGATCTTTGAGGATAAGTGTAAGCGATAAATCAATTTAAATTATCACATTGATTTTTCACCTCCAATCTCTAGACAAGACTGTCTGCAAGAGATTGTCCGCCTGTTTCGTTGTTCTCTTTTTCTATATTATATATTTTGGTGAATTTAAATCAGTCCCCCCCCCCATCGAGACTAGAGAATCTATTACATGCACATACACACACGCGCACACACACATATTACACACACACACACATATATATGCACACAAACTTGCATATATGTGTAGATACATACACCGACCCACAAATATACATATTAGCGCATTTTTGTATACTTGTAAGTATTTTAAGACACACATACATGTCCACTCATATGTATCTGTGCATGCATATATAGACAAATACGCATATATATATTATAGAGAAATTTTTCTTACGAAACACGTTGTTAATTAATTTTTCACTTTCTCTCATCACACACACACACACACACATATAAATATATATATATATATATATATATATATATATATATATATATATATATATATATATATACAGGGTGAAATGGGTAAAATGACGCCATATATAATTTTAAGTTCGCGCCTACTTGTTTTCGATTTTGTCGATTGTACATTAAAATTAGATCAGATGGGCACCGTCTGTTAGAAAAAGAACACAATGGCGCAATTCACTCCTCCCGACATGATGTACTGCTTGGCATTCGTGCTAGAAGCTCAAATACGAACATTTCAGAGTGTTTGTGTGTCAATCTGAAGACAGTACAGAGAATTCGGAAAGAGTTGGATGAGTCTAATGGTGATTACGAATGTACGACAGCTCGGAAACTCACTCTGATCGAATTCGTTGGTGAGGGCCTCAAACTCCACACGGAAGCTTACATGAATTGTCTTGAGGAGGTAGTGCTGCCCTGGCTCAATATATATATATATATATATATATATATATATATATATATATATATATATATATAAATAAAGACCAAAGGATAATTTTTTGTAGCTGACGTGTTTCATCTTCTGATGGACTTTATCAAGGCAAATATAAAGATTTGATTTTTTAACTAGTATTTATAAACAAAAGTAAAATGTTTGTTGATAATATCGCTTCAAATTTTTTCAAATTTAAGAGACAATTTCAAAATCTTTTCAATGCTCACTCAAATACATCACTACTATTGATCATGGTCGAGGGGTTAGAGACTATAAAACTTGGGTTCGAATAGTCTCTAACCACTCGACAACGTTCAATAATAGTGATGTATTTGAGGCGGTACTGAAAAGATGTAACTTCGCCCTTTCTTTAAATCAAACAAAATTACAAAACGCAAGATATTTTTGGAAGAATATCCTGGTCTAACTGAGAACTTTTCGGCACAAACTGTTTTCACCTGACTGAGATGGGGATAGACACACATAGGAAACCAGTCATGAAGAAAAAAATTAAGATAAAACCTTACAGAAGAAAGAACAAAATTAAGTGAATACAGAGAGAAAAGAAAATGTCTTCTTTGATTGATAATGTCCTAGCAATTGTTGCAGTCGCCAGATTTATTAACTCGCTAAAATCTTCTGTTGCTAAGTTGTGATCGCTTTAAAAAAATCCGCCATGTTTGTTCTGTCTGCCTTCTCGTTTGTGAGGAAGCGTCTCGTTGTTTTATGGGAAATTTACGCCCGGGTATTTCAAAAACATTCAAGAGAGAACCGATAATATCGCTTACTATTTGAAACGATTTGTTTATTTGAGGCCCAACATTAGACGCTGGCGCCGGTTGGAGACATGCGTCATTGCAGGTGGGAAATCGGGGCTGAAAGTAAGGATGGAAATGAAAAGTTATATTCAACTTACAAGAACGCGGAACAAAGATGTAACTTTTTTGATTTGATTTTTGAGATGACGTATTATCAGTATACGATGACTTATTGAAACTATTGTTCTCAGCTTTGATTGCTATAGTTGCTATTATAAACACGGCGTTTCAGCGAATTAGACTCTGGTCATCTTCACGTGCCTTCATTGTTTTTACCGATATGGGATATCTTATGTGTTGTTTATTTTGTTATTTTTTGTCTCTGTGATGCTGGCTCTTACTCATTCTCTCGAAACTAAAATAAGTAAAAAAAAAAAAAAAATGTATGATTGAAAAAGTACGTGAAAATACATATCGAAAAGCAAGATTTGCAAGTCAATACAGCAGACAATGAAATTGTTCGACATTGAAGTAGACAGACGTAGAAGAAATATTTTTAAGGCATGGAAACGCTCAAAGATGTTCCCCACAAATTGTTTCATCGCTTTACGCCATTTCGAATCATTGGGGAAACTGTATTAATGCCGGTTTTTCGTAAAAGTGAAGTGGTGTAAAGCGAAATCCACGGGAATAATTGAATATTGTGTATAAAAACAAAAAGTTTCTAGGTCCCTTTTGTTTGACAACTAGAGATTAAATACACAGGAAAATCGTTTATTTCAAAAATAAATAAAAATTTGTAAATTATGGACACGCAATACATATATTATCTCTCTGTCTATCTATCTATCTATCTCTATATATACATATGACCGTTATATTTGAGCAGAATTTTCATTTTAAACATGTATTGTTAAAAACAATAAAAACAGTAAAATAAATCTAATTTCAAAAAACGATTAAAAATTCTCGAAGCTCTTTACATCTAACTTAATTAACAATACATAAATAAAAATAAGTATAGCCTGGGAGGCCTCATTCCTGAATACAAGTTTAATAATCTTACATGTTATTATCGCTGCCCCATGTTTTGATGCTTTTTTGTCACAGTCGATTTAGTTTTTGAAATATAACAATACTTTAAAAAAAAATAATAAAGTGTCCCTCATAAGACATACTTGATTGTCTTTACTCATACTTACCTGCCTAGGGATTCGTCCCTGTGCAGGTGGTATCACGGCTACGACTAGCTTGGACCGGCTCTGACCAGCTTGAACCAGCTATGACAAACCAAGACCAGCTATGACTAACTTAGATCAGCTATGACCAGCTTGGACAAGCTATGACCAGCTAAAACCAGCTTGGACCAGCGGCCCGAGTGAAAAAACTCGGGTCCCCACGTTAAAACTGCCTTGTTTCACAGCCTGATTCAGTGTTGGTCAAGTAAATCTCCTTAATTGTCTTTACCCTCTCACTGGCCCCACCAACTAATAATGACTAATTTCAGCGGAAAGGTTGGGACTGCAAAACAGAAACAAAACAACCACATTTGCGAAAGGGTTTCGTATTTTACAAAAAAAGATTATTATATTTAATATAACAGCATAATAGTCCATGACCAAAAATGTCTAATATCTAAAAAACAGTAAACTAATTGAGTTCCTTTTTTCCAGCTCTTTTTTTAAGATAAGACGTTTATCCATCTTAGCACCATTTGTAGTAAGAATCACTGAAAAACCATTTGAGTTATTGAGCTAGAAAGAGAACAGGTTTAAAATCGTTTTGTGTCAGCCCCACTGTCTTCCCAAATGAATTATGGTGAAATGAAAAAAAAAATCATCCAGGCCTTTAGTAATAGTACCAACATTCATATTCTGGTTTTCATCTTCAAAGTCCATTCAAGAACCATCAAGAGAACCGTTAATAAGTTTAAAAAAGATGGAACAGTAGAGAGTAAATCTGGATCAGGAGGTCACAACAGGAGGAGGGATCATCATTCCAACTTTGAGCTAAAAAGATCAATTAGAAAAGATCCAACTCAATCCATAAGACGTTTGGCACGTGAGGGAGAAGTTTCAGCTATGACAATCGAAAATATATATATATATATATATATATATATATATATATATATATATATATATATATTTGAACTTCACGAGCTTTCGATCCTTAGCTTATTAATTATTGATGAATATGTCATATTTTTATGATCGATTTTATCACAATTCTTCTGTTAAGCTCATCTATGCATCTACATTATAGAGAATTTGTCTCGGCGAAACACGTCGTTAATAAATTTTCAACTTCTCATCACACACACACACACACACACAGAGGGTGCGATGGGTAAATTGTCGCCATTTTACAATTTTCAATTTCGATTATGTGCATTGTTTCTTTTTTTTTTATTTTGTCGACTGCATAGTATAGTATGCTCAGTTGGGCACCCTCTATGAGAAAAAGAGCACCATAACGCAATTTACGTCGCCAGAAATTTGAAAACGGGATGCTGTACTGCTTGGCATTCGTGCCGGAAGTATTTGGCTGTCAATCTGAGGTCAGTGCGGTGGATTTGGAGAAAGTTGTATGAGTCTAATTGTGATTATGAAGGTACGGCCGCTCGAAAAAACTCACACTGATCGTTCTTATAAGAAAAGAACTCCTAAATTTGTTGGTGAGGCCCTCAGATTCATCAGGGAGACCTATATCAAGTTCCTTGAGGAGGCAGTGCTGCCCTGTGTCAAGAGTGTGGCTCTTGGAAGATCCTATGGATTCTGCACCATACCACACAAGCTGGAGAATCCAGTCATTTCCGTGACCAAATAACCCCTTACATCTGGCCACCTAACTCTCCAGAATGCAGCCGCCTTGATTATGTGTGGGTCGCAGTTGGGCGAGTGACCAACAAAATTCATTGTAACACCAAAGATTAAATGAAATCAAGGATTATGGCAGTATTCACTCATTTAAATTAAACAAGGATACCGTCAAGAAGAGTTGTAAGAGATTCCAATGTCGCCTGGAAAACGTGGTTGAAGTAAATGGCGATTTTATTGAATCAATTTCCTCTTTACTATTTCAAGATATTTTCGTGTAATTTTAGTAAATATATCTGTTAAAATGAGATGTCAGTATTATTTACATTTTTGCGTAATTTAGACGACAATTTATCCATCGCTTCCTGTATTTGTAAATGGCTTCTTAGTATTGTATTGAGAAAAATAAACGTGGTAGAATATGGAAAATATTTTATAAAGTATTGGATGCTCCCTAGAACCAAGACACTCAGAAGCAAAATTTTCGGACAATTGTTATCTGTAACGCTTTTGTAAAAAAACAACAACAAAAAAACAAAAACAAAACAAAACAGAACAAAAAAAAACCACCCGCAAAAAGACTATATTCTCAAGAGTTTGTGGAATAATTCTATTTGTGCAATATTTTGAAAGGCAATATTTATTCTCCTGGAAGAAAACAAAAACTACTTTCTGGTTTGGTACACGTGATTAAAATATATTCGTTTACAAAATTAATATTTTATTTTTTGAAATCAAAATTTACGACCATCATGAAACGCAGGCAAGAGAAACAGGGCAAACAGCGAGTAAACTACTTTACGAGTTTATGAGAATGCAGCTCGCCAGGATATTTGCCACAGAAATCTCTATAGTAGCAAAAGGCTTACGATATTTCGTCTATCGGAAGGTTTTCTATGATGGGAAATAATTATTTTTCCATCATTACAAGACCGCGTAGATACTTTGACTTCTGCCAAGCAGATGAGAATTGGAAAGCTCTAAATCATATAAGGCAGCGATATTCCATTTTTGGTCTAATCTGGCTCTTGTAAAGACGGAGCATAGTAGAAGGAGTCAGATACTTAACTTACCGAAGCGGTTCAATTAACCGACCATTTTTCCAGCATCTAAACGATGAGCCACTTCTGGGACTTCTGGGGTGAGCTTGAGACCCAGTAGACGTTCGAGACAATGATAGATGAAAGTTCAGGGTTTGTTCGGTGGTAGCTGAACGTTACATGTTTGCTTTTGATGGTATTGGTTGCAACAAGACAGTTCTTCCTCCACTGCGTCACCAGGTTTTGGGAGGTGTTCCTATGAACCGTTGTGTCATCTCCATAGATATTCACTAAAGATGAGAGTATGTTCTTAGGTAGATCTTAGGTGGACAGGGCCGAGAAGAGAGCCTTGCGTTAATCTCATGGACTTCCGATAACTGGTCGTTAACAACGACCTTCATAGAGCATAGAATTAGAGGCAAAGTTCATTGCAAAGTGCCTTTGTCATATGAGGATGGAATAACCCCATGGCTGTTTCTGTCAGTTGGTACTGACACTTTGGCTCTATTGAGAATTTTTTCCGCATTTTCCAGGGCTCACAGTCTTTTCTTTTCAACCTTGGCTTGGACTGACTTTGTCTTTCAATGATTGCAGGCAGCTCGGAATGCATAAGAATCCTACTACACCATTCTCTTGTTTGATTGTGGTTGTTGTTACAATAAACTATGGCTGCAGCACATTCTGGTGCGATAACGTCTGCCTATTCGATTTCTGTTGTTATATTGTCTGTAGGATAAATCTATCCATGCTTGAAAGAAAGGGTGACACTTCTGAAAGCTCTATTTTTGAAGAAACTTGAAAGGAGTATTACGCAATGTAACATCTGAAGCTGCACCAGTACCGAAAGATCGTCTGATAGGACATCAGGGGATACTTTTGATTTGGCATCAAATTTGACATTCACCAACAAATGGTCGGAACTGCCTTAGAGACTTCAGAGGACCACTTTTCAGGTCAGGATGTGAGAAAGAGGTCAGGAACACGAGTGGACTTATCAAGTCTTTGGGTCAGATCGTAAAAAAAGCATTATAGTATCTGCCTTCATCATGTTGACGATAAACAGAGAAAAAGGATATTGTGAACGAGGACCCCGCAAAAGTACATCAGATTCCTTGTTTTTAGGATCACTTTCAAATGGGAACCCATCCTTGATATAAGTGCCGACTCCATGGTGATGGCAATTTTGAGTGTCCTTTTTACTATGAGGGGCGAGTAGCCCGGGATTATGAATTCCTGCATCGGATAGATAGGCTAGTGACTTTCAGTTTTGGCCACATGAAGATGGAGGTCAACTTATAGAATGTTGGATCGTAGACGCCATATTGGTTTAGGAATTTGGATCTACTTCTGCTTTTGTGGGGTTGGAATTGTATCTTCCATTTTATATTGTTGTGGAAATGGTTATATATATTGAGATTTTGGAAGGGTGAAGACGAAGTATCGAAGCCACACCTACAAGTAATACGCGCATTGATTACCTAGATTAATTTGTCTGGAAGTACAGCCATATATGTACACATCATCCCGACATCGAAATGCCCTACCATAAACTACTACACAACCCAGATCTTGTTCACAGAATGACAATGTAATAGACTCGTTATCATGCACGTGCTGATGGGATAGCCTCCTCAGAAGTTATTCTAAGTTTTGGATTCGTGACTATTAAGTCCTGGGTATGGCGATAAACTACGTCAGGAAGCATGGATCGGAAGTTGACGGTTTTCAGGAGAGTGGAACCAACTCTTAATTGCTGTTGTTCCCAGGCCCACTCTGGTCCGGAGAGGTAGCAACTGTTAGCGTTCCAGCTACGGGCAAAGGATGAACACTTCAAACAAAACACCATGAAAATACATTTTAAAGTAAAAATATCAGCAATATTTTTTACATAAAAATTTATCAACAATACATTTTTTCTGTAATTTAACGCATACAATTCAAAATATAGATAGTTGAAGGCATAAAATTGCGTACAAACTATTTTGAATTCGGCATTAAATAATGCATAGATGTTGATATTCGCTAAACAAAACCAACCAACCTAACAACTAAACAACGAACGAACGAACGAACCAACCAACCAACCAACGAACTAACCAACCAAGTAAACAATCAACTAACCAACCAACCAACCAACCAACCAATTAACCAAAGAACTAACCAACCAACCAACTAACCAACGAATTAATCAACCAACCAACGAACTAACCAAGCAACCAACGAACTAACCAACCAACCAATTAACCAACGAACTAACCAACCAACCAACTAACCAACCAACCAACTAACCAACCAACCAACTAACCAATCAACCAAGTAACCGACCAATTAACTAACCAATTAACTAACCAACCAACCAACTAACCAACGAGGCAACGAACGAACGAACGAACGAACCAAGTAACCAACCGCATAAAAAACGAACGAACGAACGAACGAACGAACGAACCAACCAACCAACCAACCAACCAACCAACCAAGTAAACAATCAACTAACCAACCAACCAAGTAACCAACTAAGTAACCAACCAACCAACGAATTAACCAACCAACCAACCAACCAACCAACCAAACAACCAACCAACCAATTAACCAACGAACTAAACAACCAAGTAACCAACGAACTAATCAATCAAGCAAGCAAGCAAGCAACCAACCAACCAACCAAGTAACTAACCAACTAACTAACCAACCAAGTAACCAACGAACCAACCATCTAACCAACCAACCAACCAACCAACCAACTAAACAACGAACGAACGAACGAACGAACCAACCAACCAACCAACCAACCAACCAACCAACTAAACAACCAAGTAAACAATCAACTAACCAACCAACCAAGTAATAAACCAACTAACCAAACAACGAACCAACCAACCAACCAACCAACCAACTGACTAATAACCAACCAACCAACCAACCAACCCAGAATACGTTTAGCTCCACAACATTAAATTAGGTGTTTGATGTAAACGTGAAATCGCTTGAATTCTTTGTCACATCGTGAAATGAATTCAGCTACAATTCTCTGTTTTTCAACACAAATTTGGGTGACCCCAGGGCTCTATCCTCGAATTCACTTTATTCCCAATTATTATCAATGGCCTTTCAGATGTCATCAATCCTCGACTCGGTAGCTATATTGACGAAACAGCTATTTTATCTTCTCTTAATGCTTTGTTTATACAAGAGCCAGATCAGGAAGAAAATGAATTACTGCTGCTCAGTTGTCACTTTCCAGTCTTAAAATTTCAAAAGCGTTCACCTGTCCTTGTGGGTGATGAATGATTTTATACCCCCAATCCCTTTCCCCACAGGCGAAACGTAGCAATCCTCTCGCTACTCTATCGCTATTGCCATGGAAAATGTTCAGACGAGCTACGTTCCTTTGTTCCACCGGTTCTGAACATCACAGCTCGGAGCCGCTACCTTGTAGAATCCACTCCCAAGAGGATGCTTCCCCGACTAATACAACATTTACCTAATCAAGTCTAGGGTTATCTGTTATCTTCCTTTCATATTTTTATAAACTTTCCCTCTTCTCCTTTACTCTTAGCGCTCACACAAAAAATTCCTTCAGTGGCCCTCTATCTTGAGTCTTTTATAAGATGAAAATTAGAAAAAGAAAGAGTGATTTGCGCATCATAGTCCCCATTAATCTTTCTATTTTCCTTTGTAACGAATAAACCATAAAAATCTCCACCAGAAATGGTCGGGACAATGCTTTTTAAGTTTTAGCAACAAAGAGACATTACCGGACACTCAATATTTGACGCATAAACTTTCCTAATTTCCATTACTTTGTTAGTTGTCTGACAACACCATGGGATGTTATCGATTGAAACACTAGCTAAAGCAACGGCTTTTCTACTGTTTCTTCTATAAGATCAGCAAAGGTGGACACTCACGCGATTTATAGGTGAGATCTTGTATAGTTCAGAGTAGTCAAAGTGATAACCTTTTTCTCTTTGGCTAATATTTCTTTGATTACAACGTCTAAATCAAGGCTATTACTTCGCGGCCAGCTGCCCAGATTGCAATAACCAGTAAAGTAGAAAGTCCGTACTGATGACCAGTCATGGACACTGTGACCTGTACTTGATAGTCACGGTGGACGACTTGACAGATGCCAGGAACCGCATCGTTTAATAAGAAGGCCGCCAATTTATAAAATTATAATGTAAACCTTTGGACGATTCCTTTATCTTGATGAATTCCCAGGAAATTAATTGAAGCATTCGTTCTTGTTAGAACGAACAATCGTCAGAATAAAACTTCTACAATAAATATTTTCGGCTTCAGTCGTTTTTAGGACTCTTGTTTTCATCTTTGTTGTTTTCGACATAACGTTTTGAACGATATACACTTCGGCCTTCCTACTGTAGTCGCTTGAAACCAATCTGAATTTAAAGCCAATAAACAATTATCTCAGAGACAACAAGAAATGCTTCTTTCGGACTAAAAGGTTTTAATTACCTTCAAAATTAATACTATCCTGATAGTTTGTAAAGAAACATCTTTCTCGGATTCACTGACCAATCAGAACGACTTTCAGAAAACAGCTTTTCTGATCCGACTAAATTTTATATATGGAGCGCTGGCCACCAGATTCGATTCCATTCGCTTGTCTCTAAGATCCGTAGAAACACACACACACACACAAACTCTTTCACCAAATCACAGGTCGTACAGTTAAAGTGTATCAACTCCGTCGCAATATAGTTTTGAAGTTCTAAGATAATGTACGAAGTACTCCTCCGAATTACAGGGAATTTGATTGTGGCTAAGAAGTATATCACCGTCTCCCTTGAAGTAGTGTCAACCTGAGCATTCAATACTGCTCACAAAGGGTAGGAGCAAAAGCTCAATTCCCGTGCGTTGTTTAAACTTTAAGTGCCGTCTCGTAATATCAATATACTGAAATAAAAGAAGAAATTGCCATGAATTTTCTTAAACCGAAGAAAATAAATGATATACTTTTGCTCTAATTTATTAGGTTGGTGCAAAAATAATGACGTAATAATGTCGTTTTTTGACGTTAAAAAATACGTCAAAAAACGACATTATTACGTCATTATTTTTGTACCAACCTAATACATAATTCAGGCTGCCCAGTAACAAAAAAAAAAAAAAAAAAGACGTGAGACAATCGTTGAAAACTGGTGACGACTGATGTGACTGATTGAATAATTCATGAAGAAATTCTGCACATTTCGTCAATCATTACATCGAATGTTCTTTAAAAATGACGATAACTTAACGCTCAAAATTAGTGATCTGTTTAACTATACAAGAATGGTAGAACGAAAGACGAAAGTTGCCTGCAAATAACCTTTAAATGACGTCACGAGATCGATCAACAATTAAGCAATCATAAAAAAAAAGATCCAATCGCAGTTAATTAATTATGTGAGAGTCGAATGATTGTTGAAGGTCATGAATATTCAAGAAATTTCTTCAAGGTTATTCAAAGTCAGTTATTCGTGGTAGATAAAACAGTGATAACATTTTTTCCGCTTTTTTACTGGGCACTCTGTAGATATAATATATTAAACTTGTTTGTGTTTTCTTGCAGTTTTTATTCAGATGTATTAAAATAAAGTAAGAAAAAAGTGATAACTACATGTCTAATTATAATCAATGTCAAAATTTGTCGAAATTAATTTCTTAGATTTGATTATAAATTGCAGTTAGACATTCGGTTTAACGTGTCAGTTAAATTACACCTGAAATCACGGTGTGAAAACGAATCGATGATTTCTAGTGCAGACCCACAAACTATTGGCGTCAGATTCAAAATGTACCGATTTGTAAGAAGTTTCGGTTTAGAGAAATACAAACATATTATATCATTGTAATGAAAAGGCGACAATAATAACGAATAAGGAGTTTTGATTTAAGTAGTTATAAATTGCTTATGTTATTAGGTTGGTGCAAAAATAATGACGTAATAATGTCGTTTTTTGACGTTAAAAAATACGTCGAAAAACGACATTATTACGTCATTATTTTTGCACCAACCTAATATTTTACATCCGACAAGGGAGGTAACTGGAATGAGAAAATAGATTCTCGAAAATTTCCAATGCCTGCTTTTTGTGTTTTATAAATTTTGCATGTTATACTGGTGAAAATTTGAGATGCGCAGTTAGTATTTAAATTTAATATCCAACAAGGGCGCACATGTATGCTTTAAAATCGAACTACAGCCAATAGTCTTTCTTGCTGATACATTTATACCGTTTATACGACTAAAGTTCAAAAAATGACAACAAAGTCATGGAATGTAAAACGCAGGAAAGTGCCATACGAAGATGGCATAGTATCAGACGTTTTGAAAGCTGTAGAAATAGAATTTAATAAAGGATTAACACAGCCATTTCCACTGTCTTTATTGAAAAAGAACAGAACCGCACAAAATTCAGACTCTGAATACCAATTCTACTTTATTGGGAAGGACATTATAAATACTTTGACAACCGGAGTATTATTAAAAAAATACAGACGAGCTATAACCCAAGATAAAAATTAGTCCCGAGAAAAAAATAGGTTTCAAGAGAGATTATTCAACAATACACCATTTACAAACAACTAACTGATGAAAAACAACAGTATATAAACAACTCCTCTGGCTTTTTCTGATTATGAAAAGGCATTTGATTCAGTAAAACATTAACGGAAAATATAGAAAGATTCTTGAGAATATTTACGTTTAAAATGCGGCTATCATTCGATTGCACAAAGATACAGATATAAAGGAAAGTTGAAAGCGCTCAAGTCTCACCGAAACTGTGAGCAGCATGTCTTGAATGTTTATTCAGAAAATTAATTTGGAAGTTATGTGTATAATAATGAAAAGAAGATATTTGAATCATCTCCGACATTGTAAAACATTTTAATAATATAAGAATTATATTAATTACAATGCATGGTTAACGCGCGGAATAGAAATAAAATAAGTGTTGAATGCTAGCATTTAAAAAAATATAAAAAAGAGTGTAATTAAACAGACTGAGACAGATAGATATGAACAGATTGAGATAGATATAAACTGACTGACATTGATACGGATAGATTGCGATAGATATGAACAGAGTGAGACAGATGTGAACAGAATGAAATAGATAGATATGAACAGAGATAGATAGATAGATATGAACAGACTGAAATCGATATGAACTGACTGACATAGATACGAACAGATTGTGATAAATAGATATGAACCGACTGAGCTAAATGGATACGACAGGCGGGGATATATATATATATATATATATATATATATATATATATATATATATATATATATATATATATATATATACAAGAATAGTATTGGTGAAGACGGAATAAAATTCCAATAACCAAAGAAACTATTCTTAAAATAGTGCTCAATACAGAGTAGAGCAAATAGTATTTATTCAAAAATTATAACATGAATATGTTATAACATCACTACAAAAATAGCCATTTTGTTTCAACACTTCGAGTGTCTTATCAAGTGATGGTGTTGACTGCGAAATAAAGAGTTTTTTTTTTAAACTCAAAACCAAATTAGACCCCCTCAATACGTAACCTATGATGACCAATCAGAATACAAGTATATGAAAATTCAAAAATCATGGCCGTATATGAAAATTCAAAAAACATGGCCGTATATTCTAAATACAAAGCGTCAGTTGATTAAAGTTAATCCCAGATAAAGCCAAAAATCAATGTCAAATAATTAACCTTTAAGATAAAATTAAAAATTAAAAATTAAAAATCAGAAATTTCAAATTTCAAATTAAATCGAGCATTAGGTTTAAAATATAAAGTTATTCAAAAATGAAACGGAGGAATATATATATATATATATGTATGAATTTATGTATGTATGTATGAATTATCATTATTCTTGTTTAAAGGCCAATATATCCTTCAAAATCAACGCTGAAGTGAAAAATATATATTCACACTGCAGATCTCAAGCGAGAGGACGTTACCTGATGGCACGACAAACACATTAACAACTTAAAACACAGACACTTGCAAAAACTAAACATATATCCGTGCAAATATAAGAATGCCACATGGAATAGAAGAAGAAAACGAGGAAAAGAAAAAAGATAGATAGATAGATAGATAGATACGAACTGCCTGTGATAGACATGAATAGACTTAGATACAGACTGATATCTATCTATCTATCTATCTATCTATCTATACACACACATATATATATATAGAGAGATATAGAGATAGATAGATAGATAGATAGATATGTATAGACTAAGGTAGATACAGACATACTGAAATAAATATATAAAAAAGATACAGAACATAGATACGAATAGACTGAGATAGATAGGATCAGATTGAAATAGATAGATATAAACATACTGATAAAGATAGATATATACAGATATAGATAGATAGATAGATAGATAGATAGATAGATATGAACAGACTGAAATAGGTAGCAGGTAAATAAAAATAGACTGAGATGTATAGCTATTAATAGCTAGCTAGCTAGATACGAACATCCTGAGATAGATAGATATGTCTAGACTAAGATAGGTAGATATGGACAGACTGAGATAGATAGATAGATAGATAGATACTAGGTTGAGTCAAAGGTGCTTTCCGGATTTTCACTGATGATTTTTGGTATTAGGTTGGTGCAAAAATAATGTCGTTTTCTCACATAGTAACATATGTGAGAAAACGACATTATTTTTGCAACAACCTAATAATATGTATCCCATGTTATATCATTAATTTATAACAACTGGTGCAATCGTTGTTGAATTTCTCAGTCTTTATTCTCATATATAACATATAAACATTACTTTTTATTTTTATTTTCATATACATCATATAATTAATTATTATTTATTTTAATAAATAACATATAAACTAATTGTTTATTCTTTATTTTCATGTGCAGCATATAAACTTTAATTGTTATATATCTACAGTGTGTAAGAAAAATTCTTTTACTAACATTATGGGCGGTTCCCTCAAAGCAAAACAAGGACAAAAATTCATATAAACTGATGTTCATCTTTCATGACAGATGTCCGCCATTACATCGCGAACAATGTACCTAAAATGTGCTAGAGTCCCATCATGTATGAACCATATGCGTCTTTGTATTAGCAGAGGTACATCCTCTAGCAGATCTGGAAGTGTGTTCGAAATAAACCCCTTGCCGACGTGCTGGAAGAATATATGGACGCACCAGACAATCACCTACAATTCCAGTCCACACATTAATCGTAAACTGATGCTGGTGTCTAGCTTGTATTGTACCCACAAATGATTGTTGTGTATATTTGTTATTCCATCTCTTCCAAATATTGCGTCATCGATAAACAAGGTTTAAGAGACAAACAACAGATCAGCACTTAGTGCAATAGTTCTCCCGTGGTGAGTGATCAGAGGGCGACATACCCTGCACATGATACTGATACATGAGCTGCTTTGGATTAGCCCCATCCAGTACTATGAGATGTACGACATGCTAGGGCAACTTGGTGTGTACTGATATCAGGATCGTCACCGACAGCCTTTAGAATGTGTTCTCCGTGGTCAGGCGTACGAGCGGATCTCGGTCTTCCTCGATCCATAATTTGTGGTGCCACGGATTCTGTCTCGGCAACGCGACAATAAACAGCAGGAAATGGTGGATGATGCGACTGCCTTCGGTCTGGAAACGCAATCTGATACAGCCGTGCAGTGTCGTTTCCATTAACATTTGCGCGGCTGTATGTAAAAATTATACCTGACTATTCACGATATGAATATCCTGCCATTGTTAAATGGAACATTTCTCAGTTAACTCACTACTAAATACGCTAAACGTTGAAAACAGACTATTCACACATGTACACGAAAGACAAATGTAAAGTGGTCTACACAGTGTAATCATTCTTGAAACTTAACTGAAAAACGAAGGATTTTCGGACATATGTTTATACGGATTTTGTCCTTGCTTTTTGTGAGAAACCCGCCCCAAAAGTTTGTAAATGTATTTTGATAAACTCTGTATATATGTATATGTATGTGTGTGTCAGTCTTTCACACAAAGAACTAGTATTAGCCAGTAGATATTGTTAAATTTTTCAGTATCTGCTTACATTTATATAAGCAATGTATTTTTTGAATTTCACTTTGTAATATCTATCCTGGTCCTGTTTTTGAAAGCTTTCCGTATAACAACCGATCTTTTCATGTTTGTTTAAATATAAATCATAGATTTTAAAAATTTGAATAATCTAATAATTATATGGAATCAAATTATATCCAACTGTCGACATGCTTATACATTCCTTTAAAAAACGTGAAATATTCATATTAAATAGTTTTATTTAGGCAGGAATATATATATATATATATATATATATATATATATATATATATATGTATTTATGTATGTATATATATATATATATATATATATATATATATATATATATATATATATATATACATATATATATATATATATACGTGCATATATTGGTGCGTGTGGGTAGGGGACAGTTTATAAGGTATTTTGTTAGCTTGAAAGTGTGAGAATATATGTCCACATTGTCGTACTTCCTGTTCAATTAGATTTCATTGGAATTAACGTCTCTTTTGACAGCTTCGCCTGCATTGCTTCGCCAAATGTTGTGCAGTTCTTAGTTTTTCTGGCAGCTAAATTCAAAGTGATATGAAGTAATTAAATTGGTTACGGCCAACAAGCCGCCTCGAGCAGTCATGAATTTATTACGAAATTACACCTTTTCTGGCCAACAGTGACTTTTTTACACAATCTGCTGGAGTTCGACGAATTGGAGAACTTTATCTGTTCCTTTGTAGTTGTAGCCCTTATCCTGAAACCCTCTCTCACTTTATTGCAGGCATTTCCCTGTACATCAACCATGCACTCACATAGCGTCTCCCTCTCTACTTCCTTTCTATGTCTGTTCCTATCTATCTATCTATCTATCTATCTATCTATCTATCTATCTATCTATCTATCTATATATATATCTATCTATCGATTGGGTAAAGAATTGACCATCTTCTACATCAACCATGCACTCATATAGCGTCTCCCTCTCTACTTCCTTTCTATGTCTGTTCCTATCTATCTATCTATCTATCTATCGACTGGGTAAAGAATTGACCATCTTCTACATCAACCATGCACTCACATAGCGTCTCCCTCTCTACTTTCTTTCTGTCTGTTCCTATCTATCTATCTATCTATCTATCTATCTATCTATCTATCTATCGATTGGGTAAAGAATTGACCATCTTCTACATCAACCATGCACTCATATAGCGTCTCCCTCTCTACTTCCTTTCTATGTTTGTTCCTATCTATCTATCTATCTATCTATCTATCTATCTATCTATCTATCTATCTATCTATCTATCTATCTATCTATCTATCTATCTATCTATCGACTGGGTAAAGAATTGACCATCTTCTACATCAACCATGCACTCACATAGCGTCTCCCTCTCTACTTCCTTTCTGTCTGTTCCTATCTATCTATCTATCTATCTATCTATCTATCTATCTATCTATCTATCGACTGGGTAAAGAATTGACCATCTTCTACATCAACCATGCACTCACATAGCGTCTCCCTCTCTACTTCCTTTCTGTCTGTTCCTATCTATCTATCTATCTATCTATCTATCTATCTATCTATCTATTGGGTAAAGAATTGACCATCTTCTACATCAACAATGCACACACACGCTCTCCCTCTCTCTCTACTCCAGAATTTATTATCAAAATTAGGCACACACCTACCTTCAGCACAAACTATTCCAATATTTAATTTTTTGATATATTTCAACACTGAATATAAGTATCTCTTTTTGTAACCATTGAAGAAAATAAAGGAAATATCCAGCATTCACTGACCGAGCAGCCAGTACTGCTGCTGGTTGAACTTGATAAAATCTTTCTCTTAAAACAATTTTTCATGAAAATAAGTTCCTCTAGAGGCGCTGTGGAGTAATGGTTAGCGTCTCCGATTGAAAAATCAGAGAGCCGAGTTCGAATTCCGTCTGCATTCGCTTACGTGCTAATACCCTTGGGAAAGGTGTGAATCCTCTTCTTCTCCTTCCCCCAGCTATTGGTAAATAACAGGAGAGACCGGGTTCTATAGCCTTAGATGGCAACTTGTCTACCGTAGAAGGAAATGGCAACTTACTGCGGGAAAAATCTGCCTATCAGTCATGTATCTTTCGATACATGATCGCCTAAGCCTATATGACAGATAACTGACACCAGATTACTACTGTTTTCAGTATCTATGGGAGTTTACTTCCTACTTTTTTGTTTGAAGTCGTGTAAAACGTTATCATCTTAATTATGTCATTATCTCTTTGAGTTAAATGTACTGTTAATTTTAGTTGTTATTGTTATCGATAGTCCTCAAGTAATCTGGATTCTGTTATTTAGTACGGAACTTGGTTTATGATTCCGAAGCGCCAGTTCACAAGTTTCGAAGAGAGATGGTTTGACCCAAGAACCACAGCCATTTTTAACCATTGATCTTATAAAGCGATTGTATACAGCAGACAGTTTAGATATTTCTGAATGAGTTTGTCCCTATGCATGGCATCCATAAGAATGTCTCAATCGATATAAAGGCTATCTAAGATCATGACTTGAGTTTACGAATTGTTTCTAAACGTAGTGAAATATAATTTTGTATTCTCACTTCAACTCGCCCTGCCTTCGGCTGGTTACGCAAACCACAATGAAGAATTAAGGAGAGGAAGAACGCCTTTCTTGCTTTCATGCTCATTTCAACAAACATATTTTGTAAGACATCTTCATAACTGTTACGCATGTTATAAATCCTTACGATATTCTAACACAAAAACTAGTAGGTCTTGTATTTAATCTCTTCTTGTATGCATCACAATTAGCAACGCGACGCTTGTCGCGATGCTGAAGGCAATGATCAGGATGAATGAATGCAGGTCTCCAGCTGCTTGTTCTTCAGCCAAATGCGCATTTATTTGCAATTAGGGTGCTGTTCTTGAAATTGTAAATAAATATAATAATGCAGTTATGAGTTTTTTTATGCTTTAATTTTGTTGTAGTATACCTACAGACTATAATGGGTATGTCACCATTCAAATAAATACAGTAGTAAATACTGTATGTTGGTTTGCAGTCGGAGATTCATCTCAAGCTGTGGTGGTCATATTCTGTCTCCGAGCAGAGAGAATCCCCAGACTAGGCCATCTCAGAGTCTCGTCTCAGGAAACAGCGACCCGACCGGCGTCAAGGGGGGATTTTTGGCCGAGCCTACGCGCTCGGATACCACACATTAAATTCGGTCTTGTGCCACATCTGACCGCTTGGGGCGGTTGGTAGATATCCTGCTGTTGGAGATTCATTGTGGAATTCACATAACTCACTTTTAGCAGTTTACTACTTCTACGCGCCGCTGGCGAATCTTATGTTTTGTTCTTGTCCTAACTATCAGCGATCATTACCAACCTTCGTTTGATTATTCTATTAACCGGTGTTGGTTAAAATGTTTGTAAAATACTTCGATTAAAAATAGTTTTGTTAAAATGTTTTTTCAATTAAATTGTTATCAATCTCTCTCAACATATATAGCAGACTGAGATAAAGGGTTAGATTACATATGAAGTGAATGCGATCAATAGATAGATCGATGAAAATATACTGAGATAGATAGATATGAAGAGACACTGATAGATATATCGATAGATAATGAGCAGACTGAGATAAATGGATAGATAGATAGCTACATATAAAGTGAATGCGACGAATAGATAGATATAAACAGACTGAGATAGAAGGAGATATATATATATTTCGCACACACATATATTTATTCATATAGAGCAGTCATTTTATCTATGTATTTATCTAAGATCAACCCATCTATCGTTCAAATTAATGTTTTAATAATAAAAATGGTATATATCAGAAAGGTTAAGATTTTCAGGATATATCTATATTTAAATAAATATATGAGGAATTTCTGATTAGCAGTTTTTATTACAAATATACACTTATTTATAGGTGCAATTTGGGTGTTGTTCTTCAAGTTATAAATAAATACGATAGTAGAGTTATGAGTTCTGTTTTGTTTTAATTTCTTATCTACAAAAATAACTATGATGACTTATTTTCTTTTACGAATACATTTATCATTCATTGACCAAACAACCGGTGTTGGTTAAAATGTTTGCGAAATACTTCGATTAAATTATATATTTTAGTAAAATGTTTTTTTTCTTTTTCAAATACACTATCTGTTGTCACTGTTTAAATTTTCGTAAATTTTATGATAAATAGTTCATTTACTTAAATATTTGTATCTATAAAAAGAATATTAAACATAAAAATGACCTATATATATATATATATATATATATATATATATATATATATATATATATATATATATATATATATATATAGCGCACACAGACACACAGACACACAGACACACACACGCATATATATATATATATATATATATATATATATATATATATATATATATGTATTTGAGAGAGAGAAGTCTCATTCTATCTATGTATTTATCTAAGATCTACCTAAGATCTATCTATCTATCTATCTATCTATCTACCATTGAAATTAATGTCTTAACAATAAAAATGGTATGTCTCACAGATGTTAAGATTTTCAGGTTATATCTATATTTAGTAAATATACGATGAATTTTTACTTAGCAGTCTTTATTAGAAATATACACTTATTTGCTGGTGTAATTTGGGTGTTGTTCTTCAAGTTATAAATAAATACGATAGTGGAGTTATGAGTTCTGTTTTGTTTTAATTTCTTATCTACAAAAATAACTATGATGACTTATTTTCTTTTACGAATACATTTGTCATTCATTGACCAAACAACCGGTGTTGGTTAAAATGTTTGCGAAATACTTCGATTAAAAATATTTTTTAGGATTTTCAATTACACTGTTTTAGTTTTTCCGCTATTGGTGAAGTGCGGGAGTTCCTTTCCTAACTTTGAATTATTGTTGAATGTCTGCACCGTGAATATGTCTATTTTCTCTTCGAGCTATCCGTTTTAGTTGTTACTACTGTTGAAAGTCCTCAAGTGATACGGTTTCTTTTATTTGGTAAAGTGCTTTGCCTGTGATTCTGTAGCGACATCGACAATGTTCGAAGAAGAATGGTCCTTTCTAAGGTATACAGGGTCCATGTCTCTCCACAAGATCCTGTCCTGTAGCTCTCAGTAAAATGTCTCTTTTTACTATCTCACCTAAACCCTGATTTCCTCTGCCTCTCTCTATTGACTTCACTATGTTCAGTGAGTGTTGAATTCTCAAAGACCTCTTTTCTCATTACCCTAGAACATTCAAACATGATTCTATGTAGAAGTGTCCTTATTCTTTCCAACGTCCTGGGTATGACGGTAAACTACATCCGCGTCCTGGGTATGACGGTAAACTACATCCACGTCCTGGGTACGGCGATAAACTGCATCCAACAGCAAGGTCTCAGATAATGTTTTCAGAAAAATAATGTTCCAGCTCTAAGTTTTTGAAACAATAATGTTGCCAGCTCTAAGTTTTTGAAACAATAATGTTGCCAGCTCTAAGTTTTTTTTGTAAAAGAGAGTAATGTTGCCAGCTATACGTTTTTTTTGTAAGAGAAGTAATGTTGCGAGCTATACATTTTTTTTGTAAAGGAATAATGTTGCCATTTATGTTTTTTCGTAAAGGAATAATGTTGCCAGCTATACGTTTTTTTTGAAACAATAATGTTGCCAGCTATACATTTTTTATTCCATACAAAATAGGCATTTAAAATTCATATAAACTGGATTTGGCATTAAATAACCCACAGTGGTTGATATGCCATAAAACCCAAACAAACAAACAATTATTCTTTCCATTTTCCTCCGTGCTCACATGTTCCGTCCATGATATTCTCAGTATCATTTGGTAGTGTTGCATAGACCTTTGGTGGGGGTTTGTCTTGGGGCGACGGTCTTTACTCACTCATACTGACGTTGCCTTCCCTCTCTCACAGTCCGTGATCGCCAGTTGTTTTCTTCAGAGATAAAAGAGAACTTCGACAAAAGGGATTTTAAGCTTATCTATTTTATTCAGCACATCAACGTGTACATTTCTAAATATCCAGTGAGGTTGCTATCCCACCCCACTGGGGAGCAGTCTCCAGACACAAAATTCACACATTGACATTGTTCGACGCGTAAGAACTAACTCCTTGAAATCCCTTTCTCTATCTATCATTCCCATGCCAGATTAAACCAATCAAAATCGACTTCCTTTGTTTTCCTGTATCTGACCTCAAAGGTCAAAATGAGGAAGTCAGAGCAGAAATACAATTCACTAAAAAAATAATAGTCTGCTAAATTATTATTTAACAGGGAGAACCACATTTCTATTGCTTCAAGTCTCTGCTTCATATGTGAGATTGTCCAGCATTCACTGACATATAGGAGGACCGATATTGCATATCAGTTCACTACACTTTGCTTTGTTTTTACAGAATTGTTTTGGCTTCTTAATACTTTGTTCAGATTTTGAAAGGCATATTTTGTTATCCCAATACACTTTCGAAGTTATCATCGTAATTTCATGTTTATTTTTTTAATCTTTTACACAACGTCTGTATGATTGCCCTTTTTGTTACTGTTGTAGCATACCTACAGACGATAATGGGTATGGCCCCATGCACATAAATACAGTAGTGAATACTATATGTTGGTCTTCAGTTGGAGATTCGTCTCCAGCTGAGCTGGTCGAACTCCCTGCCTTCGGACAGAGAGGAACCCAGACGAGGCTATGACGAAGGGCAGAGCCTCGTCTGGGTTTTTTACGAGGTCTACGGGGAATTTTTGCCCGAGCCTACGGGCTCGGATACCCCACGTTAAATTCGGCCTTGTGCTACATCTGACCGTGTGGGGCAGTTGACAAATATACTTCAGTCGGAGATTCATTTCCAGCTGTGCTGGTCAAACTCTCTGCCCCCGGGCAGGGAGGATCCTCAGACCAGGCTATGACGAAGGGCAAATTATCGTCTCTGGAAACAGCTACCCGACCCCGTTTTATACATGGTCTACGGGGAATTTTTGACCGAAACTACGGGCTCAGATATCCCATATTAAATTCACTTCTAACAATTGGCTACTTCTACGCGCCGCTGGCGAATCTTATATGTGTTATTCTTGTCCTAAGTATTATCATTCATTACCAATCTCTGTTTGATTATTCTATTCAGTAACCTTCTCTAGGTTACAACAGTTACACATGCTCTTCGATGCCTGATTTATTTTATTCGTAATTCTTTACAAGTCATTGTCACAACTGACGAGCATGCTCTTTACTTATATTATTTTTTAACACATAAACTAGTAGATCCTTTTACCTTTTTGCTTACCCACTTTAAAGAAATCCGTCTGCGAGAACTGTTATGATCGAAAAACAACTTGCCACATATTGAGAATCGCAGGAAATGCCAGCGTAAGAAAAAATAATAATAATAAAAAAACAAAACAATCTATTTATTGTTTCTTTTGTTTTTGTTTAAACTTTTGTTTTAAACAAGTCTGGCAAGAAGAAAGAAAATCGTCAGTCGCTTGGCAAATTTCTTTCTCTAAAAATATCTTTCGCTAAAATCAAATCATTGACTGAAAACAAAGTTCATTCTAATTACATTCAACAATACCGGCGAGAAGAGGTCAATTCCGAAGTGCTTATTTTATTTTATATCGCATTCCTCAAAGTAAAATAAAATGTTCAATACACCTGGGGTTCACATGAAAAGTAAGTCGGTTGGTTTTGGCACATATGAAAATAGAAGTTTTATTTGTTGACGAAAAACCAGATTTTTATTTGTCTGTGAAAAGTAAATGTTTTATTTGTTTATGAAAAGTAGACTCTCACTGACTAGAAGCTTTTTTTGCAACACGCATCAGCGTATCGAAACCCGGGCAGTATTTAGTATTGATGGAAGTTATCGCTAACATTTTTACCGAGATTTACAAATTCTACGTTTCGTTCACTTTCGCAAACCAATCGATGAAATTTGAAGAAGCTGATTTTTTTGAAAAATACTTTGACAAAAACCCTAATTCACAGTATAATAATTTATTTAATTTAAATTAGTTTTTATAGTAAACAATATTTTCTAAGAATTTTTTTTCCTTTTTCTTTTTAATAGCGAAGAGTAAATTCTTAGGATTACTTATTCTTGAGCTTGTGACATACAACTGGTCATGCGTAAATATTTCTATCTGGATTCAAATTCCAACTTTTTGAAGCGTTTGACCTTGTGATTAGTTTATAGTTCTTGCAAACGAAGGGCAAACAGGAAACTGGATTCTCGTATATATAATAACTTAAAGAAAGGATATGCAAAAAACAATATTGCATTTTTATTAAATAAGTATTTGTTATTTTAATCCTTAAATTATTTTTAAAATAGTGGGAATATTTTGTATGTTAAATAATAAAGCATTTAATTAAAAAAAACAAAAAACAAAAAATGAAAATTTGTTGTACTAAGCTACTCACGGTAGTAAAACCAACTATACTTTGTACCCGCTTACCTATTTGCACTTCTCCCAAAAATTTGATTTCCATTATTAAATTTGAGAGGGTGTGATGGACGGAGGACTAACGGAAGAGACATAATTTTATATATAGATAAATTTATTTAAAAAACAAAATCAAGACTACATATAACATAGAAATGGACACACATTACACAACATGTTTTAAGTCCCGTGTTCTGTTTCGATGAAGAAAATCAGAATATGTATTAGTATATATATATATATATATATATATATATATATATATATATATATATATATATATAATGCGAATGTCAGTGTGTCAAACTTTTCCAACTTTACCGTAGCCCAACACATCATACCATTTTGGAATCAAGCCGACTCCATGAGCAAATTAAAAACATTCCGGGCTAGATACGGACCAGCAATTATGAAATTCTGGATTCCCAAAGTTTTCATTACTGCAATTGTTTTCGCCGATATTTTTATGTGTTTTTTTGCAATGAATTTCTTTGTACGATAACAATTTTTATAACTTGGAAATAAATTTGGGAATAAATCGAAATTAATTGCAAAATCCTATGAGAGTTACCCATGAAATAAAAATAATTGTTTGTACGGAAAAGAAGGACCTACGTACATCACATTGTCTTTAAATTAAGTGACGGCAGAAGGATTATCGTTGAACTTTTATAAGGTAAGCTTAGATATTAATGCAATACTTAAATGCAGCGACCAGTTTTGAGCTCTATGGTTTATTGTTGTCAATGACATCTACTTCGCTCTACTTATTGTGATGAAGGGCAAATCAAGAGCCCTCCGCAGGAGCTAACTTAAATTTCACCCGATAGGGCGACTTTAAATTAGTATATATATATGTATATATATATATATATATTAGTGTATAAGTACCCACAGGAAGTGATAAAAACCATTGACTGGAGCTCCATACTGATATAATAAAAATTAAGTCGAAACTGTTTTCGGAGTCTTTATAATTTATTGTCTTCATTTTATTGGTCAAATCAGTTTTTGTTTCTCAAAAGTGACTACGTGTTAATGATCTTGATCGATTTTGATCGATTTTGATCTTGATCGATTTTGAAAAGGATAAAATCTGCACCGCCTTTACTCTTGATCGACATTGTCATCTTAAGTTCTTCCTGTTTAAATATGTTCGGAGATGTATTTTGAATGTTGTTGTTTTCAAATGAAATATTGCGTTTCCGATGAAAAGCAAATCAAATGAAAAAGAAAGAAATAGTAGTCGTGAATTAATAACGTTGACAGCCCGTTGATTTATAAATATATTTATACAGAAATACTTTTTATTCACAAAACACAAAAGACTAGATTTGAATTACTTCACTGTTAAGTAGAATACATCAATAAAATATCGATCTGGGAGCTATTATCTTTCTAACAATCAATTTCTAACAAATGTTGAGGTTGAATTAAGATGTTTTGCCATAATGGTTATATCAACCTAGGCAATGGAATCAACGATTCTGGTCGAAGCAGTTTATATTCATTTCAAAGTAATGTATCTCGATAAAGTATTTATTTGATTTCATAATATTATGTCATATCACTTTAAATATAATTTTTTTTACATTATTGGAATGTTTCTGCACAGATGTTTTTCTATGGTATAATCATTGGAGAAACATATAGTATCTTTTTTCATCTTCCCTACAAAGTTCGATGATGACAACCAACTCTTACGATGCCCCTAATAACCTCAACTTCGGTGTAATGAAAACATACTAACACAACTCATCTCGCCATCACTTCAGAAGTAACATTTAACTATATTATTGGCTTTTAACCAAGACTAATTCTTCTTTTCTGTATATGTCTATAGATTTTTAAATGCAATAAGTATTGAATTCATGCTATAAAGTCACTTCAAGAAAAGATGGGATATTATCATCTGCCAAATACTTTCAAATGTGTTCGAGTATTCTCTGATTGAAGGAGCAGAAGTGGGCTACTGTATGATAGAGGAACTCCTTTCCTTGTTGGATTATTATCCACCCTTCAACCTTTCTTTCCCAGGCGTAATGTGGCGAGTCTTCCAACGCTCTATCACTAATACCATAACTACATCCCTTGATTCTGTCAGGTCTAACCTTAACGGCTAGGACTCTCTACGCCACTTAAATAGTAACAAACTACCCACATTCCCTCTGAATGCCATCGGAGTGAAGTAAGTTCCACACAAACAGCTACTTCTCGCGAACCACTACCCTGTGGAACAAACTCCCAAGAAGAGGATGTTTCCCCGATCACTACAATGTGCTCAATCTAGAGTTAACTGTTATCTTCCCCTCATATCCATATAAGATACACCTTAACGTAACTATCTACCTTGAGTCGCACTCGGGCCTTGTACAAGGTGAAACTTACTGCAAAAAATAAATAAATAAAAATAAAGAACACTCATAAAATTTTTAACCAACTACAGTCAATGAATAAGACAATTTGATGATAATGGGACACAGTGCCGTTAGATAATTCTAACTAGAGTCAACCTCGAAATAAGAACTGAAAAAAAAACCGACGCTTCCTCAGACTGCGAGACCTTCTTCTGCAGCTGCTGTGAAAACGCAAAAACTGTCTCTCGCGAGTGAGATTCATTAGCAACCGGAAGGCTTGAAACATATCTGGAAAAACTTATACATGCGGAATATTGTCTTCATCGTTTTTGTTTATATAACAACGTTTCGGGCGTTGTGTTCTCTGGCCGTCACCAGAAAGGACCAACGACCGAAGCGTTATGATAACAGCAACAAAGACAATTGACAACTTGTCATTTCAGTAATTCAGACAGAAATTATGGAAAACCTTTTAAAATATTCGTTTGAGAAACCAAAACCATTTTAAATATCCATTAGTTATAGTTAAAACTGATAGGAAGACAGTTTTGTGCTAAGTATCCTAGTAGAATCATTGGCAGCAGCGGGAAATGAGCAACGGTATTTGATATAAGTATTCATATATATATATATATATATATATATATATATATATATATATATATTTGGATTGATGTGAGTTTGTGACCTTGGGTTTCACGATATTTGCGATCGTCAGAGTTTGTCTGACGATTGCAAATAGCGTGAAAACCAGGGTCACAAACTCACATCAATCCAACTAAATATGTTAGCTCTATCAATGATATTGAGCGCTTTCTACTAAGTACTTCGCATATAAAAAATTGCATCTATCTATCTATCTATCTATCTATCTATCTATCTATCTATCTATCTCTCTCTCTCTCTCTATATATATATATATGCATAAATGTTCAATTACAAAAAATGTTTTTATCATGTATCATTTTATCATGCGAGTTCCTTTTTTGAGAGACGAAATTACAATGACTAGCCTCTTTTCCTCTATCTCTTTATCCCATCTTCTAGTTAAATAAATTTAAAAAGTGACAGAGAATGATAAAAGTATCGTTTGTAACGCTATACTCGTTGCGTAAACGCGTACAGCCATAAACAACTGAACAAGGAACAGCTAAACATCTTATAAACGTAAACAATGAAAAAGATGTTTACTTGCTGATTCTTTTTTTTATAATATGACACTAATATGTGAATATTACATGCATTATTATCGGATAAAGATAAATAAAACATCAGTTTTATCAAAATCGTATTATTTTAAATACAGCTGTACTTTTTATTAGGTTGCTGCAAAAATAATGTCGTTTTCTAACATAGTAACATATGTGAGAAAACGACATTATTTTTGCACCAACCTAATAATTACAGTAAACGATATAGCTTGGTCAATGGCGTAGTCAGGGCCAGCAGTACATATGCTAATTTTACCTCTAGTGTATGATGCGACCCCCCTTAAAATTAGCTCCAAAAGTCGCATGATACACAAGTATATACGGGTATTTGTATATGCAACCGAATATGAGCATTTGGGCAAATCGAAGAATCAATAGACTTTTAAATATCGATTATTCAAATATAGATGCTTTAACGCTCATATATTCGAGTGTGCCTCACCGTCGAACAACTTAGCTATTACTGTAGTAATTACCAAACGGAGGCTGCCATTGTGGGCAAGAGAAGCACGTCCTCCGAGAATGCAGTCGATTCAATGGCTGCAGTGAGGTCATGTTGCATGCTGTGGAATAAACTTTTCTTTTTCTCTAAGTTGAATATTTCTACGGATACTGATTTCTGTATTGAATATGTTTTTCTGAATATTATAACTCTATGAATAAGCTAATGCAATATATATATTTGTCTGATAGTATCAATGCAGTTGTTCTTTTCTGAAGTATAAGTGTCTAGAGGAATTGTCCGTAGTTGCAAAAAATTTAAAAAAATGCTTAAAGTCCAGCCGAAACGCGTCGACTAAGATAAACTTTCCTTTTGCCGTTATACATACATACATACATACATACATATATATATATATATATATATATATATATATATATATATATATATATATATATATATATGATGGACTCGCCCGTCGAGTTCCACGTATGAGGTTCCGACGACCAATTACTATGACGGGTATGACTTTTAAGCCGTAGTATTGCATGCAAGTGCAGTAGGAACACTGATAGCTGTCTTATTTCGCATTCGTGTTCACGCAGTCGAATGATACTTACGGCTTGATGGTGCTTTCTTCCTGAATGGTAGCTAGAACGATACTCTGAACTCTTCATAGTTAATTCTTCAAAGTTCTTGGATGGAATGTTGACGCAATAAACATTGCTCTTCAGTTTATCTTTATACCTGAGTCAAGGTGTACCAACATTTCTATGAAAACTATATATATACATACATACACACACACACACATATATATATATATATATATAGATATTCCAGCTCCACACACACACATATATATATATATGTATAGATATTACAGCTCCACACACACACACACACACACACACACACACACACACACACACACACACACACGTACATGTGTTTTATTGAATATGACAGATAAGGTCAAATAATTTGGACGTATTATATCTATTTATTTTAGTTTTAACCCTTTCAAGTTCACGAATTAAGTTCTTGGTTGCTGTAGAAAAGTGATTAAGAAAAATTCCAAAATATTGTTTCAAATTGATTTTATTTTCCTAAGTACTTTCAACCTCATCTAAGACCACCTTTAGGGGGTTAAAATATCTGTGGATGTTTATACAGTACCTCCGTAAATTCAAAATATTTTTTCACTGTCCATTTTATAGCGATCCAATTTCGAATGGAACATTTTGTAGGTATGCAAGGGCGGTAACTTTTGCAAAATGTCCACATACACTGTTTAGACAGATATTAGTCGAAAATATATCAGTGATTGATCAAAATAATGAGAAAAAAAAACTGAAAATTCTAGAATCCTTTTATTTAAGAGAATGGCAGCCCAAAATAAATAAAATCAACTATGAATATATCACCAAAGTTCTTAAAAATTCATAGCCGCAAATTGTTGCATAAAACACTAAATTAAAATATTATAACTAAGATCATTTCATTTTTAAATATTAAATTAAAATTTGCAAAAGTTACCTCCCTCTTCTGAGATTGAACTATGCTCATTCAAGCGAAACGTAAGCCATCGCGTCAACGCCGTCGTTGTAGAACCAACGTATATTAACATATGTTTAAATTATATATATATATATATATATATATATATATATATATATATAAAGGAAAAACTTAATGCATCATCAAAAACACGGTTATAAATTATAATTTATTTCAACGAGTAAGTTTTTAACACTCGTCTCATCAGACTGAAATTACAAATGGTTTAAATTTAAATTAATCCAAAATATTTAAAAAAAATAAGATAACAGGATTTTTAGACGCTTGACCTAGAAAATCTATTTTCTGGGGATTTGCAATTTTATAGACATATGTGGAGAAGAAGGGGGTGTTAGCTTTCAACTTGATTTTCACGTGTGGTGGTTGGGAGAACATAGTAGCAGCTAGAGAAAAACTCATACACATACCCACATATATGCATGCACACACATGCATGCATATACACATACATACACATATACAAATATTGGGTTTCTGATTCCTACTAAAGATTTCTCGTTGATTTTCACTCCTAGTATCCTCTTGCGTCTTAGCGGCATTATCGCCTTGATAGGGGTGAATTGATTATAAATATAAATATGAGTATAAAATATGATACAATGAGCTCTAGTGGCAATAAAAGTGCTCGAGGTAAAATAACAGCTTAAATGTTAATAAACATACATTTTTTCTCTGCATTTGTTCAATTAGTTATATGCCATGCGGGATACATGCTTAGGTGATCATATATCATTCGATATACGACTGACGTGGCAGATTTTTTCCCTCAGTATTTCTTTCTACCAGTTGCCATTCAAGGTCTGTCCTGCTATTTGGCCATAGCTGGGTGGAGGAGAAGAGGATTCGTATCTTTCCCAAGGGTATTGGCACGCAAGTGAATGCAATGGATTCGACTGGAATTCGAACTCGGCTTACCGATTTCTCAATCCGAGCCGCTATCCATTACTCCACCGTGGTGCAACACTGAAATTCATTCGTGCAGCAATCTTCCTGTACTCTGAGATTGGTGCGTCTATGTTATACCAAGCGGTGAGGAAAATGTATATTTATTATTATTATAATAAGACCTTGAATAAGTTCTAGCTGATTTTTCATGAAAAGTAATGTTTTAGTTACAAAAAATTAGTCACTACAACTATTGTCCATCGCCAGCCATTACTTTTTACGATCTTTCTGCCAGCATGGAATTCCATGGCGGTAAAACGATACGTCTTTTGAGGCTAACCCGACCCATCTTTATGAGAATGAAAGTGCTGTTCAGCCATGCCATGTGCTATCGATCGGAACAAGGGATAATAGCACGGTGAATACAGTGGGTAGGGTAGGACTTTCCATTTAAGCGTTTCCAAGTATATTTTCACCCGTTTTGCAACATGTAGCCTAGCGTTGTCATATTGAAAAATCACTTTGTCATGCAGTGGCCGCTTTTTTCTTCGATGCTCAGTTCGAACGCATCAGTTGTAGTCGTTGGCGACCTCCCGTAATGGGTTCGGCCAGTTTGAGCCGCTCATAATAAACTATACCCAGCTGATCCCACCAAATGTAGCGCAGAAGCTTCTAACCATGGATATTCGGCTTTGCCGGCGATATTGATGCTTGGCCGAGCTTACCCCACGATCTTCTACGCTTAGGGTTATCGTAGTGTATCAACTTTTCATCGCCGGTCAAGATACGAAGCAAAACACCTTTTCTTTTCTGCTGTTGAAGCAGCTGTTCACACGTGACAAGACGCCGTTCGACGTCTCTCAACTTCAATTCGCACGGCACACAATGTCTTTGCTTTTAAACCATTCCTAATGCTTTGAAACGTTTCGAAACTGTTGTTTGATCAACTCCTAATGATTCTGCAAGTTCGGCTTGCGCCTGACACGAGTCTTCATGAAGTAATGTCTCCAATTCTTTGTCTTCAAAGATTTTCGGTGCGCCAGAACGTCCTTTATCTTCAACATCAAAATCATTATTTCTGAAGCGTCTAAACCAATCTCTGTATATTGTTTCCGACAGAGCATGGTCGCTGTAAGTCTCAGCAAGAATTCTGTGTGCTCCAGCTGCAGATTTCTTTTGAATAAAGTAGTGCAGTAAAATTTCCCTCAAATACACGACATGTTTAACGCTATGAAAAACAAAGTTATTTACATTTCAGCAAAATGACATACACTGAATTTCAAGCTTGCTTATAGTACTATATATAGGAATCTAAAACTACACTTATGCAGTTATAGGAACGCCAACTGTTGGAAAACAGCGAAAACTTATTCTAATATATATAGAGTTGCCACTGAAAAAGTTTCATTTCAGTTTTCGTTTTCAGCCTTTGTTATTTTCTTTTTATATTGCAGCTAATAGAGCATCAACTGGAGATTAAAATGGCTACGTATGATGACCAACAACGAGTAAAACTCATTGAGTTTTTCTATATCAATGAAAGATCAATTATTCAAACTCGAAGAAAATACCGGCAACATCTTAATGTCAGATTATCTCCTAGCAATAATCGCCCGGTTTCAAAGAACTGGATCAGACAGCGACCTTCCGGGAAGAGATCCTAAGCATACTGTGCGCACTGTTTCAGGGGTGTAAACTGTACGGCAGAGTGTCCTTGAGGATCCATTATCATCTTCCCGTTGTCGCTCTGCTCAAATAGTCATCGCCAGAACAACTCTTCAGAAGATTCTGAAATTGGATTTAAAAATGTCTCCATAAAAGTTTCAAATGGTCCAAACCTTACTACTTACTTACTTCAAGATACTCATGTGTTTGTAAAAGTTATTTTTGTTATATAACATTCAGTCTTTCAGTGGCCACCCTATCTATCTATCTATCTATCTATCTATCTATCTATCTATCTATCTATCTATCTATCTATCTTTCATTCTGTTTAAATCTATCTATCTATCTATCTATCTATCTATCTATAGATTTACTCATTTTATGAGCACACCCGGCTGTTAGGTTATATTTGTATTTATTTAATACCCAGGGATCCAGCCTGTGATTTTATTGCTATACTGAGAAAACCTTAGTCATAATTTTTGAGAAACAGAGAGAGAGAGGGAGAGAGAGAGAGAGAGAGAGAGAGAGAGAGAGAGAGAGAGAGAGAGAGAGAGGGAAAGAAAGAGAGAAAATGAGAGGGAGATTAATAAAGAGAGAGAGCATAATCAGGCGTGATCAGTAATTGAATAAGAGCAGTGCGATAACACCCTCGACCACGATGACTTGTGACTATGCTCGTGCACGGCCATTGACAACTTCCAGATAATTCCGTCTACTTAACTTCCTTAACAAGTCTGTAGGGCAAGTGCGCCGCACGCTGGGATAGCGTCCACAGAGCGATGACATGAAGAAGTCGCTAAAGACGCTCGAAAAATGGTCTGTTCCCTGTACCACTCCAGTAAGTACCCGACTCCTTCTGCTATCCTCTACCTTTACAAGAGACAGCACACTGACAGTCTCCGAACAGTATCGTCTATCCTAATTTCACTCGCATCCCTGTGGTGTGGTTCACAGACACTTTACAAAATTAAGAGGTCATCTCCCTGCTAAAATCGACTACGGTGAGATTCGAAAACACGTCTCCTTGTCGGAAAGTGAAACTTGTAACCACTCTGTCATGCCTCCATGAATATGAACGAGCAAATTCTCCGGTTGTGCTTCGGTGGATTTAATGTTTACGATTAATAAAAGTAAAGATAAAATGGATGGAGGAAGTGAGAAATGGACAGTGGGAGACGTGGAGAGAGAGAGAGAGAGAGAGAGAGAGAGCATGAATTAGAGAGAGAGAGAGTGAAAAGAGAAAGTGAGAGAGAGTAGAAGTTAGAGAGACAGAGAAAGAGAGAGAAAGAAAGAGATAGTGTAGTGAGAGAGAGAGAGAGGGAGAGAGAGAGCATGAATGAGAGTGAGAGAGAGTGAAAAGAGAAAGTGAGAGAGAGTAGAAGTTAGAGAGACAGAGAAAGAGAGAGAAAGAAAGAGATAGTGTAGTGAGAGAGAGAGAGAGGGAGAGAGAGAGCATGAATGAGAGTGAGAGAGAGTGAAAAGAGAAAGTGAGAGAGAGTAGAAGTTAGAGAGACAGAGAAAGAGAGAGAAAGAAAGAGATAGTGTAGTGAGAGAGAGAGAGAGGGAGAGTAGGAGTTAGATAGAGAAAGAAAGAGAGAGTGTACGAGTTAGAGAAAGAGGGATTAGGAGTTAAAGAGAGAGGAATAAAGCGAGAGAGAATAGGAGTTAGAGAGAGAGAGAGAGAGAGAGAGTGAGAGACAGAAAGAGAGAGAAAGAGTGGGAGTAGGATTTAGATATATATATATATATAGAGAGAGTGTGTTGTTGCTGTGGTTTAACAATTATTTTGTACGGCGTGGAGTTTCTAGCTACATGCCTAACTAATTTTGAATTCAAAGATGTTCTTCTTTTTGATTGGATTCCAATCAAGGCTACAGAGTAAAGATTAATGGTAGCGCTGATGTAGGAGGAGACAGATTCATATATTTCTGAAGGGTATATGTGTAAAAGCGAACGCAATGTCCTCCCCTGCAGTTTGAACACAATATGCCAATCCCATTATTTACGCGCACCTCAGGGAAAAGGAAAAATTTGCAGATACTTAATAAAATGATCTTGCGAAATATATATATATATATATATATATATATATATATATATATATGATAAAAATAGTTTTATGGTATGCTATATTTATCGCTTAAAGTTCTCAATATCATGTACAGAACGTATGTGGTCATTGAAGTTAAACGTCCCTGGCTTGATGATTGCGTTTAGCATGAAACAGGCTGTTGCGACTGGGTGTTGCATTCAGTTTCCCTTTATATATATATATATATATATCAATCATACAATAGGAATTAAGATTACATTAGGTTAATGATCATTTTCACCTCGTACATTGAGATAATATTTATAAGGATTTTTCAATCCAGTCAATAGATGATAAATAAATAAAAACTAGGAAGTAGTGTAAGTCTGAATATGAGGAGTGGTTAGAGGAGTTAAGAAAGAGAAAAAAGGGGCAGAAAAATGACAAGAAATGACTTATTTATTTTATACACAGTAACAATCAGAAGGTAGTTTAGACTTAAACATTCTTAAATCAACAAACAAAATTAATGTTATATTAAATAAAGATACACCCATTTATATGAAAGAGAGATAATACGATTCAATTGGATCATATACCAACGGATTATATATATATATATATATATATATATATATATGTGTGTGTGTGTGTGTGTGTGTGTGTGTATTTATTTTGGCTAATTCTGCATCGACAACACAGTTTTTATAATGAAAGCAAAATATTTTGAAAAGTGCAAAAATAGGGGAAAACGTATATACAGGAATATCGGTAATTATAAAAAAAAACAATTTTCATTTACTATAGTTAAATTGAAGAATGTTCTAACGCACCAGTCTGGTATTATGAACTAGTAGAATTTTGGTATATATAAATTTTAGCTCACCAATCCAAAAAGCATTAATCGAATGAGCATTAATCGAGGGATGCCTGTATTGAAATGGAAAACTGGCAAGAAATTGAAAGATGAGACAATCTAATGTCATTCTCCAAGGTTTTTCATTTTGTGGGAAAAAGTAAAGACTTAAAAATAAGAAATACTGCCACATACACGCAAACACACACACACACATAAACACATAAACACACAACACACACGAATCAAGCAACAACAACAAAAACATAACAAACCCAAGATTAAGAACAGAATAATTACTTGCATGATTAGATTTGTAAATTTTAATTATTTTTGCCTTGACTTTTGTTAAGAATTAAAAAATCCTCTTGTTCGAGAACAGTCTTTATGTTAATTTTGTGTTATATTAATAATATATTACTTGCTTTTCTGTTAATTGTTTTATATTAATAATTACTTGCTTGATTGGAATTGTAAATATGAATCATTTTGACCTTGACTTTTATTAAGGATTTTATAAAAATTCTCGCGTTCAGGAATTGTCTTTATGTTAATTACCGTTATTATTCTTGCATAATACACACTTGAGTATATTACGCATAGTCAGCGACAAAATTCTGGTAAGCCACAACGAAAGTCTCATGAGTAGTAGTAGCAGCAACAGATTCAGAAACATGCTGATAGAAAGACATTAAGCTTGAGGATCCGTTCTAGATTCAGGATTGTCTGACGAGATAATAGTTTAGCGGATTAAGCCGTTGGTTCATGAAGATTGTGAAGTAGTAATTGTGAGTTCAGTCACAATAGAGAGTTAAAATAAACAGATCGGGAAATTAACTGAATACGGATATAAAAAAAACTAACTGTAACCAAGGAGAGTGGAGATAGAATAATCTACTCCCAACCTAGATTATACAAAGGGTTGAGTTTGAAATGAGAATCAGCTTTGTCATGAAGAAGGCTAGAGAGCACATAGTCGAAACACTGTGATAATAACAAAAGACGTGGATATTAGTTCGAATGTATATAAAAACTGGAGGCCCGGTGGAGTAATGGTTTGAGGAATCGGAGTTCGAATTCAAGTGGGATAATTTTACATTCACTTACGTACTAATAAGTATGAATCCTCTTCTTCTGCCTCCATGGGTAAAATAGCAGGCCTAAGAAACTCCACTGCAGTACATGTGGTTCATGGGATATATATATATATATATATATATATATATATATATATATATATATATATATATATATATATATGTAAACTCCTCAATTGCAAATTCAAACAAAAAAGTATAATGATTCTTCTTCTCTGTACCGTGTACCTCCATGACGTGGGTAATCATGGTTCTCCCCATTTTCCTGTCCTTTGTAAATGTTGTCTATATCTCCTTAATCCTGTTCTACCAATCAGGTACTGTCTATTTTAATGCATCCAAAACAGAACTGTTGTCTTTTAGTCAACGTCCAGAACATTCCCCGCCCCCACCTCAACATGACTAATGTCAACCCCCAGGAGATAAAATTCATTACACTTTCTCGGTCAAAACATTTCCACTGGTATGAAGTGGAACCATTATATTGAATCAATCATTAGGTCTGCTGCCAGGAAAGTTTCTTCACTGTGTCGTGCTTGAAAAATGTTTCTCGACAGAATCAATTTTGCATACCTTCGTAAGTCTACCTTCGTCCCTCCATAGAATATTGCTGTCATTACTGTTCTGGTCATCCTGCTATATTTCCTTAGATTATTAACAATATCCAATATGAATCTGCAAAATTATCGGCCGTGGCCGGGCATCTCGGCTTCGGTCAATTTCCCACCGACGTAACTTTGTCTTCATGTGGCTTTTCTATAAATATTTCAGTGTGTGACGTCGTCCCCTGGTCGCAGCGTCAACCGTGTCGTTGTGTCCCAGTCTACCACGGCACCAACTGTGACGTCCTACTTTGATTCCCAGTCTGCCTACCCATGTTGTGAATTGATCTAGGCAGAGGAAATCAATCAGTCATCGGGGCCGTACTGCAAACCGAGTCCAACGGGGGTGATACCACAAAAATACGCATAAAAGGCAATAAAATGAAAACTCAAAAGTTCAAAGTATCAAAGAAAAAGGTAACAAACTTTATGTCTAGTTGTTCGTTACATAGGACTGCATCTATCTCCCGACCCGTTCTATGGATTGTGACACGTCGTTTTCCGCTAGGCAAGTTTTAACACTTCAAGTCGTCTGCTCTCTAAGAAATTGGTGTTTTGGTGGGTCTTTGGACGAAAGTCAAAAGAAAAACATATTTCGGTGATCTGGATCTAAGTCGCTCTTCAAAATAATTGTTCTTGGTTTGAAGAGATGGGTCCGGAAAATGTGCGTGAATCCTGGTCAGCTATCTGCGAGGCTTGCCTCAACCGGAGACTGACTCTGGGAACTGCTGGGTTTCGACTCATTTCTGCTCGTTGTGGCTTCGTTTATATGGGCGCCGACCAAAACTGGGGTGAGTTTGTCGGCGCCGGGGGGTTCCTCGATAATTCTAAATACATATCCACCTCTCTGGTTAGGAATTTCCACCTTTTTCCATTTTTGGGAACCATTCCTCACTCCCACCTTCTCATCATACTTCAGAGGTGCGTGAACTGCCCTCCACACATCTTCGTGGCAACCTCTCTTACTCATCCTCCAGATGGGCGGCAGCAGCCTCCCTCGTGCATCACGTGATCACCACTCGACCAATGATGTCTTAGTCGGGCGTGGACGAATCTGCGGCTTTGTTTCAGGAAGAAAAAAAAATATCTTGCTTAAAAAAAAATTATCTCTTCTATTTCCTTTTTCTTCCCCTTAATGGTTTATCATTTCTCCAGCCGCGAACGGGACAATATGACAATGGCGGTCATAACTCTTGTTCTACACGTGGTTTACGCCAGGTATTTTATCGCTAATTATCAGAATGTGTGGTCTTCTTAACATGGTCTCAAAAAGGAACATCTCCAAAGTTCCAGTCCGTCTGTCGCCCCGAAGAAAGAAAGAAAACACATTCATTTCCTTCGGTACAAATTCCTGATAACAAAATGTTATTATCGCAGGCCAAGGATGTTCCGTGGGTGGTTTTTAATTTTTCATATCTGTCCAAGTCCTTTTAGTGGTCTGTTTTTCCTCACTTAACGAAATAACATTTTCATTTGAATTTTTTCTTTCCTTCTCTGGCCAGCCGGTCTGTAGTTGATAATAAGATGTCTTCCCGTACCAATAGTTTGTTTTCATATCCTTAGATAACACAGCCGATGCCAAAACATATCTGATTCTTTCCTTCTTTCCCTTTCTTTTACTCAGAATTTCCCTGTCATTGTAATGACACTCTTTCGCCATTTGTTACTTATCAAAATATCCTTTTATCCATTGTCTCTGTGTGTGTGTTCTTGCTTATCACTCACGATTCGGTTCTTAGCCTCTCCTTTCCTTCTTTTCTTTCCTTTCCCTTTCTGCCTCGTTAAATGGTGCCACAAGTGAAAATTCTTCTGACTTCATGTATTTAAGTATAAGACTAGCAACTAGGTATCATCAGTTTACTGTTGAAATAGGAACATTTAACCGTAAGTTCTATTCTAACAGTTCCTTCTCTCAAACCTCGCGCCTATAGAACGCTGTTTCCGCTTCTTGATTTCCTGTAAACTACGACCCTGAAAAATTTAAACGCGACGTCAGTCGCCATCTTCGTGAATCCTATTCTTTTATTGTGAATCCCATTTTTTTTTATTGTTCATTGCATTAACAGAGGTGGAGTAATGGATAGCGTCTCGGATCGGAGAGTCGAGTTCGAGTTCCAGTCGGGTGCATTGCATTCACTTACGTGATAATACCCATGAAAAAGATATGAATCCTTTATCTCCCCCTTCGTCTATGGATAAATAGCAGGAGAGACTAGCTTCTATATGTTTGGTTGGCAACTCTTCAAAGTATATTTGCTTGAAAATAAAAAAAATTTATTAAAAAAAAATCATTTCAAACATTAGGTATTGCGAATCTTTGGAAGTGTGTGTGTGTGTGAGACATATATATATAATGAGGAGACATAGTAGATTAATGAATAGCGGGTCGTATTGAGGAACTGAATTTCAGTCCAGTTCATTATATTACAATACGCTCTATTACTCTTGTTAAAGGGATGAATCATTCTATTTTGTCCTCCATATATGGGGAAACCCAATAGCCTTGGAGAAGCTATTCAAACAAACCAGCCTGAATAGTGTTTTGCTCTGTCAGGCTAACTAGCCCAAGGCACTCCACTGCTTCTGTGGATTCATTATATGTGATGCTCCTACGAGCCTAATGTATTACGAGACTAGTGATATATATATATATATATATATATATATATATATATATATATAATTATTTATTTAAAAATATGATTTCAACACGCTACATAAGAGTTCTCATGTTTCAAAACAAGAGCCGAAAACTTCACTATAATTATTTGAATTAAATTGAATTAAAGTAAGCTCTCTTCCATCTTCAAGCGAAATTTTTTTTGGGAATAACTTATTTCTGAAATTTACGTGTTTTAATAGCATATTCATTATTAAAATCAAAATCTCCATGGTAACTGCTGGAGCGATTGTTTAAATAGTAAGGGGTGTAGGGTGTTAATAATTTGTATGAGTATAGAGTTACATTCATAGATGTCAAGTCGGGGTAAGGTTGGGGTGTCTAAATTTAAAGATAGAAGATGATTTCGTCTAGTCTGGTTTACGTGTCTGTGGAGATTTATTTATTTTTATTTTATTTTTTTCTGAAAGGGTTTTGTGTATATAAAAACAGAGCTTACTTTAATTCAATTTAATTCAAATAATTATATTGAAGTTTTCGGCTCTTGTTTTGAAACATGAGAACACTTATGTAGCGTGTTGGAATCATATTTTTAAATAAATAATTATATTTATGCTCTACTTTTGTATCGAGCACTATTTAAAAAAAAATAATAACAAAAATACTAAAGAACTTTGGATTATTTACCTAACCAGTTCTTTCCTATTTTCTATATATTATGACATATATATATATATATATATATATATATATATATATATATATATATATGTATGTGTGTTTGTGAGTGTGTGTGTGCGTACACACACACACACATATATATATATATATATATATATATATATATATATATATATATGTATATATATATAAAAGTAGTCGTTATAAAAATGCTAACATTAAATATAGGGACAATTGCAATAACCAAAGGAAAAAAAAAAACAGGAAAAGAAACATCATTTGGTATACACCTCCGTTCAACCAAATGGTTAGTATTAAACTAGGACAGAAGTTCTTAGCTCTAATCGATGAACACTTCCCCACCAAAAGTAGGCTTAGTAATATATTCAATAAGAACACACTAAAATTGAGTTACAGCTGCACTGAAAATCTAGAAGGTATAATAAGAAGACACAATAATAAAATCCTGAACAAACCCCCATACCTGAATAGTTTTAATAAAAACTCTACACTTAAATCAGATAATAATAGGGAAAAATTATGCGATTGTAGAAAACCGGAAGACTGACCATTAGAAAATAAGTGCTGCATCAAATCTGTGGTATACCAATGCACTATATCATCCACTGAGAACCCTAACAATAATATGATATACATTGGGTCCACGAAAAATATCTTTAAAACCAGATGGAGGCAGCATAAATGCTCCTTCAACAACATAAACAAAAGACATCAGACCTCTCTATCTAAATATTTTTGGCACCTGAAAGAAAAAAATAGGACACCTAAAGTAAAATGGAAAATCATTAACAGGACTAGAACTTTCAAAACTTGGGATGACCCATGCCCTTTGTGCCTCCATGAGAAACTACACATTATTAAGCTTCTAAACAATAAAAATCTATTAAACAACAGGCATGAATTAACGGTTTTCTGCCGACACTACCAAACTTACGCTCTGAATAACTAGCTAAAAACACGCATACAATAAAATAAACTTTAAAATCCATAGCCCATATACATAGTTTTAATACCCTACTAAAAAAGATAACCCTTTATGAAGTCGTCAAAAAACAAACGTTACGGCTTTTTTATATACACAAATCCCTTTCATAAAGAGATATAATAAAAGAATAAAATAAAAAAATAAATAAATCTCCATAGACGCTCAAGCCAGACTATGCGAAAACTTCCTCCGTCGTAAATTTAGCCACCCCCACCTTACCCTGACCCGGCATCTATACTGATACAAATTATTAACACCTCACCACTGCCTATTCTAAACAATCCGCCCTTGATGTTACCATGGAAATTTTGACTTCAATTCTGAATATACTATTAAAACTCGTAAATTTCAGAAATAAGTTATTCCAAAAAAAATTTCACTTGAAGATGGAACAGAGCCTACTTTAACTCAAGTTAATTCAAATATTATTTTGAAGTTTTCGGCTCTTGTTTTGAAACATGAGACCTCTTATGTAGCGAGTTGGAATCATATTTTTAAATGAATAATGATATTTATGCTCTACTTTCGTATCGAGCACTATTTTTTAAAAATAATAAAAAAAATACTAAGGAACTTTGGATTATTTACCAAACCAGTTTCTTTCCTATTTTCTTTAATATTTTCACACACACACACACACACACACACACACACACACACACACACACACACACACACACATATATATATATATATATATATATATATATACAAATATTCCAACCAATAGAAAACCCGCAAGTTGACCCCAGCAAAATATAACATTTTACTAAAAACATAAATCAAGAAAATCTGTACGAGAACTGTAAAATAAACAAAGAATAAAAGGGGAAAGATCAGAATGCAGACCCCTACGTAGACTAACCAAAAGTGCTCAGTGCATAGGTTATTAAGACAGAACAGAAACACTTCACAGTGTCATACCCGAAAAGAGACAAAATTCGGACCGCCATATTGCTTGAATCCGGAGAACTACCGCTTTCAGTTCATACGTTGACTAAGATACTCTCACAGAATATGACCAAATAAGATTTATTTTTCAACATAGTCCATCTTATGGTCCACGCACTTCTTCCATCGGTTTTGCAGCGCTTCGTTCCCATTGGTGAAGAAGCTTTCATCCTTTTGGTCAAAAATGTCATCAAGATATAACGGCATCACCCCTTAGATATTGGTTCTGAGGCAAGTGTTTTTTTCATGTTGGGGAACAGATGGGTCCAAAATCAAGAGAATAGCGAGAGTGATCAACCAGTTCAAAGCCACAATCAAGCACAGCAGCCATTGAAACCAAAGCCTTGTGAGTTGGGGGCATTGTCTTGATGAAACAAGATCCAATGCGTTGGCAGAACCGACAATGATCCTGTCAGTTGACCAAAAGAAAACTGACAGAAAATTTACTAACGGGACAGTTCTAGAAAATCTATACGAGAAACAGAAAATAAACAAACTAAGAATAAAAGAAAAAAAAGCCAAAATGCAGGCGCCGATGCGTTCTACTTCAAGAGAGAAAAAAAAGTTCGGACCGCTATATTGCTTGGATATAATACCAAAGTCATTTGACGTCACAAATATATATATATATATATATATATATATATATATATATATATATATATATATATATCTTTCCTTAAAACCCTAATTCCACCTCTTATTTCTCACATCTTTACTTCTCTTTTTTTCTCTCTATATCGTTTCCTGTGAGATGACCTATTAAATAGATCAATGTCTCGTCCTTACCCATCTTCTCATTATTAAGAATTGTAATAAAAATAAATTTAAAATCTTCCTATCTCTCCCTTTCCTATCTAATTTCGGCTATGACTGTCACACTCTGTTTCCCCACTCTCTATATTATATCATATGAAATTAATACTACCCTTCTAAATTGTGTAAGAAATATATGTATATTTGAATTAATTTTTTTCACCCTTGGAAGTGTGGTCAGATGAGCCAGGGAAAAAGAAATTTCCTGGAGAAATAAATTATAACCAATGGACCCTAAAAATTGTCTGTTTTAATTGAATTGTATATATATATATATATATATATATATATATATATATATATATATATATAGAGAGAGAGAGAGAGAGAGAGAGATTGAAATAATAAAGAACAGTAAGATTGATAATCCGTTGTTCTTAGCAGTTACTTTCATTTAAAAAAAGTAAAGCAAACACATATTGGATACATAAGCTGTCTAAGGAAATTAAAACCCAGCCACCCCTAAATTAAAATAGATTTTCCTTAAACTTAAGAACGCATAATATCAATAATGTCAGAGCTTAAAATTAAGTAAATTTATTTGAAAGTTTATTCCTATTATCGCCTGACAATGGAACAAGACTATGGATTTTAAGTTTAATTTTTATAATAATATTTATAAATTTAGTTTAAGCTTTGAAACATGAAAATTTTCTGTGTCGTGATGGAATCCTATTTTTAAATAGAAAATAATTATAATATATATATATATATATATATATATATATATATATGATATTTATTATATATAAGGGGGATGCATACTCAGACGGAGATAGTCTATTTAAATATACAGACAGTGTGGATGGACATATTAATCAACACTGCACGGTGCCTGTCAGTTTCACGCCACGAGACATCGCCAGGCCGTCGCTTGAGGCGAGAATCTATCTATTATATTAATAAATTGAAATGACAAAAGAGGAAAGCAATTTTGCAACGTGTACAAATGCAGATTTTATTCATAAATATCTGAAGATCGTCTTTGATGAAATTCCTGAAAGAACGAAATGCATTGCGAAAATAAATTTTCCTATTTTCTCATTTCAATTTTTTTTATATTGGCTTTCACATTTTTTCATTTATATCAATTTTGATTTAAAAGTATCGACAAGTTATGTCTGTTTAATTTTTTATTGTATTTTTCACATTTTCGGATGTAGTTACATTCCCAGATCAATTCTGTGGAGAAGACAGATTGGTATAAAATGACAATTGGAAAAAAAATCTTAGATTTTGCCGACTCGTTTCGTGTTCTGACTTTTTCAAGCCAAAAATGAAATCGAAATGTTTTTGTTGTTATAGTTACATTAAAAAAGATAGACACTTCTGTCTAAGCCTTTTTTCTGGTTAATGTAAATTACCTTTATAGTAAGGTAAAAAAAAAATCCCTTAATATAAAGGTAATTTACATCAACCAGAAAAAAAGGCTTAGACAGAAGCTTCTATCTTTTTAAATTTGGCTTTCTAATGTAATTATAACAACAAAAACATTTCAATTTCATTTTTGCCTTGAAAAAGTCGGAAGACGAAACGCGTCGGCAAAATCTAAGATTTTTTCCAATTGTCATTTTCTACCACATTTTCGGATGTGTTCAAAGCTGTGGATAAATTTTACGAATTCCATATTTTGTTATTTTTGTTCAAGTTCTTTTGAATTCTTCACTCATTATCAAGAACGCATGTGGTGTCTGTGTAGCAGTTAGAATTCCTTTGTCTGCATTTTGGCATTCTTTGGGAAGCTGAACGCTTGAAATGGTCTAGTATGACGTCATGTGAAACGGCTATTTAGAACGAGGTCGCGCAAATTGATTGCGAAATATTTATTTAGTAATTTAAATGAATTTTTAAAAATTTTAATTCTTATGTTATTTTTTATTTTATTTTATTCATTTATTTTTATTATTGTAATAAAATATTTTATCCACAACTTCGTCGGCTGTAGATTTTGTCCGTTGCCTCTGATATCCCTTAAACGGGAAGTCAATAATAACAAGATATATATATATATATACACACACACACACACACACACACACACACACACACACACACACACACACATACATATATATATATATATATATATGTATGTATAATGATAAAAAAGGGCAATAAAAGATGAAAGACTTTTTTTTTATCCCGGTATATCTGTCTGGATGGATTGATTCCATTTCTTAAAAATATTCGTTCTGAAAGATGAATATAACAATATTTATGAAATAAATTATGACCGAGATGAATTTTTAAGGTGTTTTCTTAGTTCATAATTATAAATTGCTCTGTAATTTACATTGAGCTCTCATTGAATTAAAGTCCTTCTTGGAAAAATCCCTACCAATTAAATATATATATATATATATATATATATATATATATATATATATATATATAATGAAAAGAAAGAACAGTAAGATATATAATCCGGTGTGATATTTTTATTTTTACAAAACAGTGCTCAATGTAAATTTACAAAGCATAACTATTATAAATTAACTGTTTTAAAATATATTTTAAATCACTTAATTTATAATATATATATATATATATATATATATATATATATATATATATATATATATAATTATTTATTAAAAAATTGTAACATAACTTACTAAATAGCCATTTTGTTTCGACACTTCTGGTGTATTCTCAAGTGATGTTGTTGAATTCAACACATGGCTATTCAAAATGGATTTTTGGTAGTGATGTTATAACCTGTTTATGTTATAACTTTTGAATAAATAATATTTGTTCTACTCTGTATTGAGCAGTCTTTTAAGAATAGCGTTTTTGACTATTGGAATTTTATTCCGTCTACACCAATCCTATACATATATATATATATATATATATATATATATATATATATATATATAGATAGATAGATAGATACACCTAGTGAGCCAGACAAACGTACTTTCCCTGACGATCCGTTTAGGTGAAACCTAGGTAGGGTTGTCTGGCTCACTAGGTGTATCTAGGTCTGCTCTACGATTGTATTGAGCTCTTTTGTTAGTTAGTTGTCTACTCGTATCGGGTTTTTTTCTTTGGGCTTCAGACCTGCATCTGTGCGATTTGTTCGACAGTAGTTCATGTTTGTAGCTCTTTCTTTTTTTAAAACCTTTTTTTCCCTCGAGATTGATTTGATTATTTGCAAATAAAAATTCGAGGGTTTTTCGAAACGAGTTTAGTTATCTCTCTCTCTCTCTCTCTCTCTTTCTATATATATATATATATATATATATATATATATATATATATATATATATATGAGGGCATAGTAAAAGTTAGCATTATGTAAAGGTAATGTTTAGTGTGTGCTCTGACATTTGGTGAGTAAGTGTATGCTTCGGCCAGGATATCCATGGAAATACGATGAGAATTTACGTAGTTCGAAGGGGACAGTTCTAAGATTGTGCGGTTATTTGGCATCCATCGATCTTGTGTGTCAGGTGTCTAGAGGGAATAGAGTTTCAGCCAGAAAGTTTTAGTAATTTTTTAAAATCTGCTAATATTTCACAGCACATGCCACCTGAAAAGACGCAGTTTAAAAATCGATAAAAATAATTTTTATTATAATTCGTAGACCATTTTTAGACAAAATTCTTTTTTCCTTTCAGATATTTTACTCTGAATTTAGCATTGTTCTTTTGTTTTCACTTTAAAATTGTTTTTCCTGAATACACGTTAACTTTTCAGTCATATTGAACTGATTTCCTAAGGTGAAGTTTTCCGTTTTGAAAATTATGCTTCAGTCATCAAGTTTGTTGGATTTAAGAAATATACCTGACGAACAGGTATCGACAAAATAAACTACACTTGAAAAGACTGGAGAATTAACCGGTCGAAACATTGTGGTAATAAGATAAACTGTCCATGATATTGTTAATGTTTGAGAAAATTTTGGCTCGGTTTCAGTCACTTTCCCACCGCCGTAAGATTGTCGCTTTCTGTCTTTTCGAGAAATATTTTCATGGTAATTGTTCGGATGAGCTCTTCGCTATGGTACGTAGACTTTATGGATTTAAGCGTAATACAAGACTGGCATCGAGACGCCATCAATTTACAGTTGAACTGGCTAGATGTAGCCGTAAATTCTATGCTAATAGTTTCTTTTCCCGCACTTTTAACTTGTTTCTCCCTTGCGATTTCATGCTTTCCAGCCAACTTTAATCTGAAAAAAAAAAAAAAAAAAAAAAATGAAATGTCACATGCTACCTACTGTCGTCTTGATTACTCTTTTCTCTTCCCCCTCATTATTAATGTTTCTGTTCCTAATTCTTCCATACCCTGTAACCCCCTTCTGTCTTAGTGGCTATACTGCCTTGCTTAGAGTGATACAGATTAACAAAGCCTATAAATCCCCGAGATAGTAAGCCATTTCATTGTAACATATTTTAATATTGATATAAACGCCCAATGGGGATCGAACACGCTACTGTAAAAATTATCTCTAGTAATAGCATACTAACAGCACGATGAAGAAGTAAAATGCTTACTTACTACGCTTATCATAGTGTCATAAAAGGCCACTAATTTCGAGTAACTATTATGAAACAATATTACTGCAATATTTAATTTAAATGCAATATCGAACGCTATTTACTTTCCTCCTCTTCAGTAAACTTTTGTTCTCGCTCCTACATAAGATTTCTGATTTTTAATTCATCAACACCCAGTAAATCCTTGCTTCAGTGGCTTTACTGCCTTGCCTGGGGTGAACTCTATTAAAAAATAACGATATGCTGGACGAGTTTGTTGACCAGAATTTTAGAGCTAGGTTTCATCAAATATTTTGGGACTGTTGTTATAGAGACGGAGTTAAAGTAAGCAAACTGAAATCGATTGACGTACACTGTGTTGTTCTGACGTTAGTGGAAGTCTGGCAAGAGGTAAGTGAACTCGTTGTTTTGTGTCAATAACAAAGATTCCCAGTAGTCGGTATCGACATTCCCGGGCACACCATTACTCTGCGGTGGATGCCGTGCAGTTTGCCAATGCTTGCTTCACCATGCGCCCATCCTGGTGAGCATCAACATTACGCGACCGTCAAGATCCAAGTCTGGGAACTTCCATATGGCAAGTATTGTCCTCGTCAGAGCCCTACCGTCCAAACACATCCAAAAGGCTCTGAAATGATAAACCGGTCTATTGTATACTAAAAATACAACACCACGAAACATCCACATTTAAACAAAAGAAGTATACACAGAAAACTATCACCTCACTGAATCTTATCGCAGGATATATATATATATATATATATATATATATATATATATATATATATATATATATATATATATATATATATTCTGCGATAAGATTCATATATATATATATATATATATATATATATATATTGTCTATATGGAAAAATAATAATGAATAATTGTTGCCCTACTATCGGTACTGAGCCCTCTTTTGAATTAATGCTGTGAACGTTAGAATTTATATATTATTTTCGTTCTCATTACATTCATATATATATATATATATGAATCTTATCGTAGGATATATATATATATGTATGTATATATATATATATATATATATATATATATATATATATATATATATATATATATATATATATATATCTGAATGTAATGAGAACGAAAATAATATATAAATTCTAACGTTCACAGCATTAATTCAAAAGAGGGCTCAGTACCGATAGTAGGGCAACAATTACTCATTATTATTTTTTCATATAGACAATTTACTCACTATAAAGATGCAACTTCGTTTCAGTGCTTTTAAAATTGCAGTTTTACATATGTTCGAATGTAATATCGTATATTAAAGAATATTGCTCTAGTATTGTATTGAGCCCTAATTTTAAATTAATGTTGTGAACGTTTGAATTTATATTTTATTCATTCTCATTTCATTTGGATATATATATATATATATATATATATATATATATATATATATATCTGTGTGTGTTAGTGTATGTGTGTGTATGTTGGTCTGTGTGTAAATGAAATAGCCATCAAATTCATTATATAGCCTTTCCTCAATGGTCGATGCTAATTAAAGTTTCATGCCAATCATCAGGCATGAAATCATAAAATGATCGACATGTCCATGATAATTTAAGTGGCATCGAGCTGCGTGGGACAGCGACATGTGTGTGTGCTCGTGCGCGTGTGTGTATGTGTGTGTGTGTGTACGTATCACACGTAAGTTTATCTCTGCAAACGTGCATATATATATATATATATATATATATGAATACATACTATAATCTCATTTAAATAAGCTTACTTCAGTATGGCACAAGGCCAAAAATAAGAGGTAATCAAGGCTTATTTTAAACATATTCTCCTTCTCTGTTAATTCATTTAATTTGGTTGTTAATAGTAATTTCATTTGCAGTTAAATCAATAACTCCGTAGCTCTATGATTTAAAAAACTAAACGAATATTACATAACAAATATTTATTTTCAACATGATCTCCTTTATTAACACACATAAGCCGCCTCTTCACCAATCGATCGAATACCATGCTGTGAACTTGGTGAATTAAAATTCAATTACAAATCGTTTCATGTTATCGAATTATAAACCAACGTACTTTACAGTTTTGTATACGTTCGTGTACATTTATATACACATATGTATACGTATGTGTACGTCTATATACACATATATGTATGCGTATGCCTGTATATATTTGCTTGCATAAGAACATGCATACGTCCAGAATAAGACTTGTGGACTTTCTCACCTGCTCTATCTGATGTTTTGGGGCAAACTTTCAGTAATTCTTATATGTTATATCAAAAACAATAATATTTTTCTTCAAAATGAAAGAAAAAAAAAGTATTAAATGAAAAAAAATTATTTTCCTATTACTTGAACAAGTTGTGGAATTTTATTTTAGTAAGTGAAATAATCGACAGCTCAGGACAAATCTTGGATATAATCGATAAAAAAAACAAAAAAAAAAACAGATAATATTTTACAACAATCAACTTTATTCTTGAAAATATTGGAAACTATAAAAGTTTTTCGATTTACACCCCACAAATATTATCGTAAGAAATCCAATTTTCATTCCTTCCATTTCTCATTGTGTCAACTGTCATCAACTTTTGATACTTGAACAGATGTGTAGCGTCAACTCTACTTCAAGAAAATTTATAAAACATAGCACGCCGATGATTCCCTAAATGAAATAACTGTACAATCAATCAGCCTATACATTTTTTTTACTATTATTCATCTAATTTAAAACTTAAGTTCCACTCAATAAAGAAGTTTACTGAATAGGGGAGTGCTGTATGTGCGTATAGGGAGGGAGAAGGGTTGCATATTATTAGGATATGTAGGATAGACAAAAAGTTGATCTTCTATTTGAAGAGTTTAAGATTGTAGTGGTCGGGGAGCAACTTCAGTCAGTTCCACATTGCGACAGTTCTGGAGAAGGAGCTGTCTAAATGGAACTTCCTCTTTATGAAAGGACTGAGGATGAATCGAATCGGTATACGTGTCATTTCAGGGTCTAACTGTGAAGGTCTGCACTGGTGGAACCAAGGAAAGTAGGTTCGCCCGAACATCTGTCATGAAAATAGCGACGTTTCCTCTGTTCGAAAGACGTTAAAAGGCGGAGAACAGTTAATCACGCAAATGCCGGCGTTTGAGCATGGCAAGTGAGTACCGAGCAACCCCGGCCTAGATACTCTCTTTTTGGTCTCGTCTCGCTCTTGTAGAGATAGAGCCTGGCAATAAAAGGCAAGTACTTTCTGGGACGGTACAGGGCGCGACGAATTTTTAGCGCCTTTAGAGATGAATCCTATATACGGGTTCGACTTGAGGGCTTGTATGAGCTTGAGTTTCAGTAAACGTTCCGGGCATGGAGCCCTATTCGTTATTTGTTTTTAACATTATTTAAGCTCTGACTATTGTACTGACCTTTGTTGTTATTAGGACAACGTTTCGGCTGCTGTGTTCTCGGATCTTTTTTCTTTACCTAAAAGTTTACCAAATTCATTAGTCAAAACTACACACCTGTGCAAATTAATTAAACAAAATGAATAATTCCGTTATTATTTACTTTTCGTCGTATTTTTCCAATGAAACATGACCCGGTGCATATGTTAATACTTCATATGTCTATTCCACCAAGTCGTTCCTTCCAGATTAACCACAGATTCTCGATTGGATTTAAATCAGGACAGTTTCCGGGCCAGTCTATAGTACTTTAATTTGCTCACTAGTAAGGCTTGCCAGTATGTTCGTGTAGTGTTACAATTTTCGTATGCTTCCTTGAAGTACAGTCTATCGCAGACAATGGCCGTAGGACAACTAATCGACAATCGAGACAATAGTGTCTTGGCGCGAAAAATCTGATGCAATCACAGATGACGCAATATTTTTCAAGGCCAATTAAATATCATCATACACCCCTAAAATAGATTCATATTGCTGCATACCACTGCAAATGACATAATGTGAGGAAAGATAGAAATCAATTATACCCTGTCACTTCAGTGGGTCTAAAACTCACTGAATACTGAAAGAAAGGAAACTAAAGCAGTTGTTTCAATTAATTTGCATTAGGATGTAATCAAGATAAAGCATTAAGGATTGAGGTTGTGTTCACTTAGGATGGGGAATGGGGAAGTAAGTGTAGATTATGAAGATAGGTGTGATAGTTAATGGTTGAAGTTAGACTTGAAGATGTTAAAATTGTAGTCTTCGAGAAAGCATCATCTCGGGAGTCTTTTGTGGTTCTTGGGAAGAAGCACCGGATGATTTTTCCCGGGTAATCGGCGTTAGTTTTTAAGTAAAAATAAAAGATATTTTTTTAAATTTCCAATCCCGGCAATTAAAAGAAATTCTATGTACATTTAGAACATAGGCAACTATGGCTGTCTATAAATTCCTTCACTTTATTCTCTGTAATTTGCCATGAATTCTTAAGAAGTATAGAAATTTGGTTTCATCTTGCCTTCTCCACCGTTAGAAATGTAGAGATTTCATTCTCTTATGCTGGTTACCTTGGGAAAGCTCAAGAGTTCAGTATGTTTGATTTGTGCTGAGAGGGAGCAAAATAGACAGATTCATGCCTTTCCCAGATGCACTGAATGCAATAAATTACTCGTGGCATCACCCCTTCATAGGGAGCCTATGAACTTTTCAGACCATCATCGTAGCATCACTCCTTTATAATCAACCTATAAACCCTTTAACCGATCCTTCTACCATCACTCCGTCATAGTCAGTCCATGAAACTTTCAGCCTACCCTCGTAAAGTCAATGTTTCCTAGTTAGCCTATGAATCTTTCAGTCCATTCTCGTGAGACTACACCTTCATAGTAAGCCTATGGACATTTCAGTCATCCTCATAGCATCCCTCCTTCATAGTTAACCTATAAACATTTTAGTCCATGCTTGTATTATCACTCCTACATAGTTAGCCTATGGAGTTTTCCGCCCATCCTCGTAGCATCACTCCTTCATAGTTTATGAACCTTTCAGCCCATCCCCATAGCATCACTGCTGCATAGTCAGCCTATGAAACTTTCAGCCTAAACTCGTAGTCCTGAAATTTCGTCGCTGATATCCATCACACCACCCGCAACAATACTTTATGTAATATCAGAAAATTGTATTTGACAATGTACGTCAGACGTATCCTTTTGCTAAACATACTGTTTCTTAATGATATGACACGTAAATCTGTTGCATTTGGGATATTTTTTATTCTAGTTTATTGAAAATGTAAATGTTTTAAATAAAGATTTCTTCTTTGAAAATACTGAGTTCAAAGAAATCGCAAAGACAAAAAATTATATCGATTATAAAAAAAAAAATATATTTGTTGATATTCGTTATCCCGAAAACTTAATCAGTAGCAATATGAAAAAAAAAAAGATTATTTTTTGTAGATTTGAGTTATTGTAGAAACTTTCTTCTAAGCAGTAATTATAATTTTTCAAGTAATTTTCTTCTCGTGCTAAACAAAGTAATATCTGTCTATATTTCTGAGATGAGGTATTTGCAATTATTTGCACTATTTACATTCTTCGGATTCTTGTCATCATCTTGCCATATTCACAACGTTTCGGACGTTGTACGCTCTGAACTTCATTAGTACCTGTCTATATTTCTGAGATGAGGTATTTGCAATTATGTACACTATTTACATTCTTCGGATTCTTGTCATCATCTTTGTTACTATATTCATAACGCTTCGGCTGCTGTGCGCTCTGAACTTCATCAGTATCTGTCTATATTTCTGAGATGAGGTATTGCAATTATTTACACTATTCCCATTGTCTGGTCTTCTTCAGGTGATTGGAATTTTGGATGTTTCAGTTATCTCCTTTTAACTCAACTCTCCAAGTTTTTTACCACTTCAGTAGTTAGGTATTGAACTTAGAATGTTTGGGCTCAAGTCATTTTATCTATCCAATGCTTTTTTGTACTGGGCTATGTGTCCATGAGGACATCAAAGTATAAATTTTTAGGACTTAAAAACTTAATGTCTCAGTTATGCTTTACCAGAGCTCATAATGCAATTTGTTGCTATTATTGCTGTTCTCTAGCAATCCATATTACTGGTTCCCATATTGTATTCATTTCTATGCTTGACCAGCTTAGAAGATTTTTGTGGCTTGGCATATGTTCTGATTTCTATTTCTATTATTTCAACCCTATCCCCCTTTTCTCTCCATATGTGATCAGAGAAGCCTGATTTTTCTATTTCCCTCGTTTTAAGGCATTACGATATTCTTGCAGTATTATCTTAAGGTGTTTCTCCTTTATATTTCATACCACAGCTGCATGGGATGGCGTACACACAGTTCTTAGTCATGTTCTCCTCTATGCAGATATCTTACTCGAAAGAGGTGTCTGCAAAGTGTGGAATTAGAACACTCTACCCCAGTGGACGAAATAAAGGGTTCAGTTTGAAATTCCAATCACCTGAAGAAGAGGCCGGAGTCTACAACGGCCGAAACGTTGTGAATATGGCAGTATATTTGAGGAAAACAGTCCGAAAAATTTAAATAGTGTAAATAATGTAACATCGCCCACTTCTTATTCTATGTGGCATCTCCCTTCAGGACGTTGGCGATCATTGCTCTCCACAATTTCCTGTACATTGTGGCTCTTAATAAATATTGTGTTTTTGTTATCTCTTCTAAACCTTACTTCGTCATTGATTTACTCAAACTCTCTAAGTAGGTTATGAGTTTTCGTCCTGTTACGCGTGTCTTCAGTCTCTCCTGGGAGTAGCAAATTTTTCAAGCCCTCTTTTCTTACATTATATGCTGTAGAAACTTCAAGTGTCTCTTCTGATGTTAAGTATAAGTGTTACTTTTGCTTCCATCTCCTCTAAAACTTTGTCGTCTCTGACGCCTCCGCTCTGTGGTAGACTCAACATCCTTCTGTAAGGCCGGATTTCTTCTGCTTAATATTTTTTTCTTTATTTGTGAGGAGATCGTCCGGATATTTTCATAAATTAGAGTTTATAGCTAGTCACGTGTTTGATTATCGTTATCTTAACACGTTTATGTTCATAAGATCCTCAATTTCACTGATAATTTAGCAGGTTTTATGGTAATTTGCCATTTAAAATGAGTGTCTACATTCAATTTTAAGACCAGTTTACATATAAATTCTTAATAGCCAACCGTATTAATCTTTGACTAGTGTTTCCTTTCATCTTCACGCTTAGTAACTTTTTTATCGCATCTTTACACAGGCAGTCAATACAACGTAAGTAATTGCTGCTATTAACAAAATTAATGCCCAAATATAAATATGATGCCGATAAAGATGGCTTTAAATGACTGGATTCCAAATTTTAGAGGTCGTTGAGATCTCGTAGCTTAGTGGTTAGAGCAACGGGATGTTTGCCCGGAATTCTTGAGGTATAAATGGAATGTACAATCGAACGTGACTAAGAGAACATCCTTTATTTCTGAAGAACAAATTAAATTCCCTAAATATGCAATCTAAATTCTTTTTTGTTTATGTGCCATGTCCTATCATGACGTGGGTGATTATGGCTCTTCACAACATCCCTTATAGATCTAAGCAATTATTGTTACTTTACTGTTTCTCCGAGTCGATGTTCTGCCATTCATTTACATGGAGTTGTTATGCAGGTAACTCGTTGTTTTCAAACTCTCTCTCTCTTTCTCTCTCTCTTTCTCTCTCTCTTTCTCTCTCTCTTTCTCTCTTTCTTTCTCTCTCTCTCTCTTTGCCGTCATTATGTCTTGTGAGGTTCACATTATCTGGTTTTCCTCATTGTCTCAGTAATTTAAGCTCATCCTTTCTTTTTGTTCTCGTATTTTTGAAAAGTTCTCGTTACTCGCATGTCTAGTTCATGCTATTCTCAGTATCATTCTGTAGAACCACACTCCAGTTACTTCAAGTCGTCTCTTCCTCTGTGATGATATTTTCCGGCACTCACTGCCAAATAAGAGGATTGCATAGTAGATGAGAACTATTAGCTTTGTTTCCAACAAAATTTTTCTGTTGTATAATATTTTGATTAGGTTTTGGAAAGAATCTTTCATTATTCAAATCCGGTTTCCTCTTGAAGATGAAATTATGTATTAATCAATAATTAATAATAATTGTTATTGTTTCATATAATAGAAAATGAAAAAAAATTAATAACAGGTAAAAATGTATCACCTGATAAAAATGAAGACGAATGTAGCTTCTAGTTAAAATTAATTATGACTGACATTACTGAATCCAATAAAAAGATGATAGTAAATATTAGTCGAAAATTAATGATGGCTGACATTATTTCATACAATAAAAATGATAATGAAAGTAAATACTAGTCGAAAATTAATGATGGCTGATATTATTTCATACAATAAAAATGACGATGAAAGTAAATACTAGTCGAAAATTAATGATGGCTGGCATTATTTCATCTAATAAAAATGACGATGAAAGTAGATCCCAATCAAAAATTAGTAATGGTTGACATTACTTCATCTAATAAAAATATAGATGAAAGTATATGCTAGTCAAAATGAATAATGGTTCACATTCCCTCATATAATAAAAATGAAGATGAAAGTAAATCCTAGTAAAAATTTAATAATGGCAGACATTACTTTATCTAATAAAAATGAAGATGAATGGCCAAATGAATAATGGTTGTCCTGGCCAAAATGAATAATGGTTGTCATTGCTTCGTTTAATAAAATGTATGAGCCAATTCTGATCGGTTACTATATTCTGAAAAGATGTTTGAAGGATGTTCGGTGGATTCGATATATATATATATAACAGTTGTCGAAATATGGAATCAACATACGATCTCAGGTAAAAGCCATAGCCTCGAATACTAGGTTGAATGCCAGTAGATCCTTTGTACTTGAAAGGTTAGAGAAGTAATTTTCCTAATTACAGTTGCTTCTCTTGTTATCTGTACTGAACTGAACTAACTTCACTAAACCTACATAACATTTTCTTCTGTAAACAGCGCCTTACAACTTCTATTTTCTCTTTGGATTCTTGGTGTTATGAAGTAATGTCTTCCGGCACTCAAAGTCTCTAATTGCACGTAGGAGGCGCTAACTTATCGACACTTTCTTTTATGCTCTTCGAAGATGCACAGCTGGAGTGAGGAAATATATACCAAGTTGAATATGTTTTATATAAGTTTTGCTTTAGGAATGAATAAGTTTGATTTAAATCAAAAAGCGGGGGAAAAAGCATAGGTAATGACTAGAGGAGAAATTCCTTAAAGATCTGTTAATACACCGGCTCCAATTTGTGATGCATTTCATATCTTATGCAAATTAGACCTTCCGGAAATATGGACGATTTCTTAATTTGCATGCGATATAAAAGTAGGAAAGAAAATCGGATCCTCGTCATGACATATATTTACTTAACTTTGTTCCATCAGTATGAGACATTAAAAGACTCTCCACACTAGTAACAGTTACGTTAGTTCGTAGAGCTATCAGTCAGTTACGTGCAATACGTGATACAAGATTGGGTGATCATGTCGCTTTCGATTTATGACTGACTAGGCAGATGATTTTCACGCAGTAGGTCGCCATTTTTTTTGCAGTACTGGTTGCCAAACATGGCTATAGCACACAGTCTGTCCTGCTATTTAAGCCAGTCTGTTACGTGCCATCATGTCTCTTTTCATTCATGTCTGACTAGGCAGATGATTTTCCAGCAGTAGATCGCCATTTCTTTCTGCAGTAGTGGCTATAGGAAACAGTCTGTCCTGCTACTAAAGTCAGTTAAGTGTCATATCTGATACACGATTGGGCGATCATGTCACGATACACGACTGACAAGGCAAAAGATTTTCTCACAGTAGGTGACTTATTTCTTTCTGAGTTAGTGTTGAAACTTGACTAATGCATGGAATAATAATGCAACACAAAATGTACTTAGAACAAAATGTATTGAAACAAGAAAGTGTACACAATATTTACATATAGTCTTTTGTATATTCCTGGGAAGACCGTTCCTGGAGAATGTGTTGACTGAGTCGCAGTCGGGCAGAGTCTCTGGATGAATCTCTTGATTCCTCCTCTCTCTTCCCGGTACCAACCATATTTATATGGTCGGTACTCCACTATGCAAATTAGGTGGATCCTACCACAACAGTTAGACAGGTTGCCACACATGGCTATAGGACACAGTCTGTATTACTAGTCAGGTCAATCAGTTAAGTGCCATACGTGATCCACGATTGGGAGATCATGTCTCTTTTGATTCATGACTGACAAGGCAGAATATTTTCTCACGGTAGGTGAACATTTCTTTCTGCGGTAGACTGGTTGCCAACCATGGTTTATGCGATCATGATTTTCCCGCAGTAGGTTGTCGTTTCTTTTTGCGGTAAACTAGTTGTAATCCATGGCTAAAGAATCCAGTCCCTCTTGCTATTCAAGAAATGGTGGGGGAGAAATGGCTTCTCAAGGGTATTTGTGCGTAAGTAAATGTAACCGACTCGATTAGAATTCGATCTCGGTGCTACGATTTCTTAACTCCGGCCAACATACCTTACACCACTCACACATCCATATCATATCTTTAAATTGTTATGGCATAAAACCATAAATGTGACACACACACAGACACACAAACACACACACACAAACACACATATATATATACGAAGAAATATAGTCTATGTGCTATATTTATGGAAAAAGTGCTCAATATCAGATAGAGCGTGTGTAACTATAAAAGTAAACATAGAAGTCAACACTTAGAGGCGACAGTCTGTTTCATACTATATGCAATCGTGGCCTGACAATTGCATATAGCATGAAACAGACTGTCGCCTCTAAGTGTTGACTTCTATGTTCAGGTAGTAGATCTCCTTTGGGAGGGGGCTGGATTTGTTGCACGGCGTCTGAGGCGACGCCTAAAGGGGAAGTGCCGAGGGAGCTTGAGCATTTTTCAACGGTACTGACGACAAATCCACATTAAACCCAACTTGTGTCACATTACGTTTCGAGTGGTCGTGCGTATAAATACCCAATGTGGTATCCGTATTTACTTAACTTGGTGCCAATAATAATAATCGACTAAGCATACTAGCGGATCGGATTTGGAAATCAGAGAGCCGAGTTCTAATTCCAGCTGAGTTCGTTACATTCACTTATCAACAATAACCTTGGGAAAGTGTTATGGTGACGGATAGCAAAAAAAACGTTTTTTCTCCGCGTAGAATTCGTTTCTTCAGTTCCTCGTCGCCACTGTTATGGTCCAATATCCCCGCCCCACAGTTATGGTCCAAGGTTAGAACCAAGGAAGAACAACCCGAACACAAGAGTAGAATAACAAAGATATATTACAATAGAAATATAGTACAAGAAGTTGAAGGTGTTAGTAATGACTGTCCGTCTGGTTTAGAGTGAACTAATATTGTCTCGACTCGTTACACCATTCATTGTATTTAATATCCCACCCACGAGGAATATATATGGCACGAGGCCGAGATTAAAGTGGGTTTCTCCAAGCCCGTAGGCTCGGCCAAAAATATACCCTTTTAACCACCTAGACGTGTCCAGGGCCTGTCTACCTCCCTGGACGAAACCTTGCCCTTCGTCAAAGCTTCGTCCGGGTTCCTCTCTGCCAAAGCAAAGAGTTCAACAGTCATGACCTGGTGCTCGTTACACCATTCTTTCATTATACATCTCGAGAGGCGCAGTATTTATAGTATCGGGAAGAGTCCATTATCGTTATAGGTAAGTTCCCATAACAGAAAGACATGGAACCATCTTGCCCACTAGATATGGATTAAATCGCAGGAGGAGCTGGGCTGTTTTGTCTCAGTTAGCAACCTGTCCAGGAGTAAGTCAACAATAAATTCAAAACCTGTTGGATATGAGATTAGCGACTTAATCCCGTAAAAACTGAACTTGCTACTGGAACAAGAGAAGCAACGCCAAGTAATGTTTTCAGCTGTGGTCTTATATTCTTCAAGATTCTACGGGACTTGCGTGAGTGACTTAGTGAGAGAGTGAGTGTGAAGCATTTGCTAACTTGGACCACAGTCAGCTTGAAGCTTAAAACATATGGCGGGTGATTCTTTTCGTAGCAGAAGTCTATTATTTCGTGCTGCTGAGGTGGTTGCACTATACGTCTATTTGGTGGGAGTGGTGAAATTAACAGAAGCCAGTTTACCTGCAGTCGAATTATAGCAATATCAGAAATTTATTATTCGATAGCTTGACCGCCCCTATCATTTGCCATATACGATGGTGAAACTCTACATTACGAAAGGTTATCAAAAAGAAGATGGAAGATAGCGTGACTGTCCACAGTTATTTGCATATAGGGTTGTATAACTCTACAGTAAGGCTATCAAAAAAGTGATGATAATGCGTGACCGGCCCCTATCCTTTTGCATATTCGGTGTTATAACTCTACACTACAGTAAGACTATCACAAAGAATTTGGAGGATAGCGTGGTCGGCCCCTATCATTTGGCATATACAGTGGAGTAGCTAAGGAGCAGAGAACATATATTTCATCATTGGCATGTGTCTGAAAGAAAGTTCTTTTAAAAAGTTAAAATCGATACATAATTTCCTTATTCTGATATTAAGTAATCTGAAAAGAAGGAAAAGAATAAAATTAGGAGCTAAGAGTTAATGGCTATTTTACAGCATGTATTGAAAAGCTTCTGTAGATCATACTGTGATGAAAGCAGACACAGAGGGAAAGCAACAGGACCCCAGCTTCAGAGGATGTGGTAAAGGGACGCGCGTGGGAAGGGAAACGATCAATTGTAAGAAGACAAGATATAAGGTTGCCATCAAGAAAAAAACCTCAACATTCAAACTACGAACTGGAGATGTCAAAATCAAACAAGTGCTAAAGTTGAAATACCTGTCAGGTGTGTTAAAACGCGTCACAGGTATGTTAAAACATGTCACAGAGGATGGAAAAAGTGAGATCGAAATTCGAATGTGCATTGGAGTAACCAAAGATGCCTTTCAAAAACAAAGTAAAATACGATGAAATAGGAAAATTTCCTTAGAAACAAAGAAAACATTGCTGCAACAAACTATGTAATATCCATCCTTCTGGATAACTATGAATCCTGCATGATTTCCTCATAGATTAAGAGAAGGCAGGAGGTTACACAAATGTGGCTCTACAGAAGGATGCTGAGAATACCGTGGACTGAGCATGCAAACAATGAAGAAGTATTAAGGAAAATAGGAAAAAGACACTTATGCTTAGAATCAGAAAGCTACAGCTGGAATATCTAGGACATATAATGAGAAAGGAGATTTTGGAGAATTTGACACTCACAAGGCCAGAGGAAGGCATCGGGTCACTAACTTGACGAGATTATGTTAATGGATGGCAGAACGAGAGTTAGGGGAGATTGTAAAAAAGACAAACATTACTAAGAGCCGCACGGGATAGGAAGTTGTGGAGGGACATGATTATCCACGTCATGAAGGAACACGACACACAGAAGAAGAAGGTAGTAGAAAAGGTGTGAGTGGTGTCAGAAACCTGTTGTTTTGTGTGGATCTTCTTCTATGTGCCGTGTTGCCTTCAGGATGTAGGTGATCATGGCTCTCCACAATTTCCTGCTTTTTACAACTCTTAATAAATTTTGTCTTTTTGTTATCTCTCCCAAACCTTGTTCCGACAAACATTTACTCAATCTCACGAAGTTATGCGTTGTTTTCCTCTATCCCTCTTGCCTTCAATCTGTCCTGTGAGTATCAGATTTTCCAAGCCCTCTTTCCTCATTATGTCTTTTTTTAATGTTAAATATGTTTCCTTTTTATTTCCATATTCTTTAAAACTTCGTCGTTGCTCACATCTTCGGCTCATAGCATCCTCAGCACCCTTCTTATGGAATTACATTGCTGTTGAATGCGTGGATACTTTGGCAAAAGCCAGTTATTTTGCACCCGAACTGTTGTAGTTGGGAGGGTGAAAATCTTGTTAGAAACAAAGAAAAGCCTGTTCAATATTATATCGTTCCCCGATACAATATTGAATGCGGAACCAACACTTCACAGATGCTGAGAATGCCATGAACGATTTTCAATAATAATAATAATAGTAATAATAACTAGAAGAATAAGAAACACTTAAAATTACACAAAAGAAATAATAAGTATTTTCCAACAATAAGTATATACATTTGAATCAATTCTTGATTAATTACTGCACTAAATTTAAATCACAACATTATCATTATCAATATAATACAATATATATTGTACTGCTCCCGTAAGTACGCGTCCGTGTCGTACGCATGCGCAGTCTCGAAGACAGATAAACGCTTTAAGGGAATCAAAACTCTGGAGATGAAGTTCCGTGCATCGGCAGGTTTATTTATAACCAAAAGGGTAAAACCGGAATAGAAATAAATACATATAAATCAGACTAGTTAGTCTGAAAATACTAAGTTGACAAGAAATAACAAAGAGAGCCGAATGTATAACTAATTCTAATGTCTCACCTCCAGAACCTCTTTACCCTATATTAATTATAATTTATAAACTTCCCCTACTCTAAAATCTCCCCAAATCTTTTTCCATTTCCCTTAGATCCTTTTATTCGGGTTTTATTTTATAAAACTTCTTCCCTTTTAAGACAAATACCTTCCACCCTCCCCTGACCCTTGTCTCTTCCGTCAGAATGAAACATTGAAATGGATAAATTCTGTATTAGATTTTCGACTATTTTGTTGTTGTTATTTCTTGTTTTAGCTTTTACGGTTAAATTTCAATTTCTGTCACGAACTCAGTCCACACCGGGGATTGATAAGGAAGACGACCGATATCTTTATCTGCCGAAAAGGACTATTCCCCATATATGATGATCTGGGATTTTATGGTTTATTAATTATATTGCTGTGTAATAATAAATACATATTTTATATTAAGAGAACCCACTTGAATTATATACCAACGGATTTATTACCATTACTATATATATATATATATTTATTAAAGACATTTTTTATGTTTAACGTTCTTTTTATAGATACAAGTATTTAAGTAAATGCTTTGCTTATAATAAACAGTATTAAATAACATTTACCGGCCTGAATGTCCGAGAAATTTTCAAAGAAAATATTCGTCCTTGGACAGGATTCGAACCTGCATCCTATACGGAACCGTCATTTACGCTGAAGTGGCTAACCGATTCGGCCACCAAGGATCGCTCGGTAGACAAAGTCGAATTTACTGCTTATAAACTTCAATCTTCTATGAATCGGTTAGCCACGTCAGCGTAAATGACGGTTCCGTATAGGATGCAGGTTCGAATCCTGTCCAAGGACGAATATTTTCTATGAAAATTTCTCGGACATTCAGGCCGGTAAATGTTATTTAATACTGTTTATTATAAACAGAGCATTTACTTAAATACTTGTATCTATAAAAATAACGTTAAACAAAAAATGTCTTTAATAAATAAATTGTCGGACTTTGTCCATTTCGTAATATATATATATATAATTATTTATTTAAAAATATGATTCATCGCTACATAAGAGTTCTCATGTTTCAAAACAAGAGCCGAAAACGTTGTTTCCTATTTTCTATATATTTTCACACACACACACACACACACACATACATATATATATATATATATATATATATATATATATATATATATGATGGACTTTAACAATGGTATGGAATATGACTGCCTGACTACTGAATCAGTTTTAAAGTGTTTATGCCTGACAAGACATTTTAGCCCTGCCAATGATTTACTGAGTAGGCCACAAATGATGAAAGTGTGATAATTCGGAAACAAGGTGGATGCTAATGATGATGATGCTTTTGTGTTTGCTCTAACATCCCTCAGTAGTTGAAGCAGCCATTTACAAAGTCATTGATGCCATTGAAGCAACTCGCTTTCTACTCATTAAGCTCTAAGAACATCTGCTTAAAGGTCGTATATTGAATATTGACAGCTACATTACTGCTCTTCAGCTTGTCTTTCAACCTGAGCAATGGCTAATTTATGATTCTTTCTTTCCAGAGGGAAACTGCTTATCCATGAGAAAGTTACTGTTTACTAATGCGCCGCATGGTTCTCTCGAATTAGATATCAGCAAACATCAAATCCGCGGAAACTTCTCTCAGAATTATCGCAGTGGATGGACACCTTCCAGTATCATTATATATATATATATATATATATATATATATATATATATATATATATATATATATATATACGTATATATATATATATATATATATATATATATATATATACATACACACACACACATATATATATACATACACACATATATATACGTATATATATATATATATATATATATATATATATATACACACACTTATATATATATATACACATACATATATATATTTACACACACATACACACACATATATATATACACACACATATAAATATATATATATATATATATATATACATATATATACACACACACACACATATATATATATATATACAAACACACACACACACACACACACACACACATATATATATATATATATATGTATATATATATATATATATATATATATATATATATATATATATATATATATATATATATATATATATCAATCCATGCCAATTTATTTCATTCCATTATCAGAACCTGGGCAAGTCCCTAGGCAGTAACATCGAGAAAGAACGTTCAAGTGGACCCTTCTGTTTGCTCTCTTCAATGTACCTTTTGGCGATTTTATAAGGAATTACTTCATTTGGGTACCGCCATTTCTCCATACGATTCACAAGTTAAAGAGAAACACAAAACTCAAGAACAATCTCGTTTGTTAGGCCTGTACACTGCAGCGAAATCACAAATCTCTCTTTCCACCGACACTTACACGTCTGGCTACTCTTCAAATTGCCTTGCAGGAGAACATTGATTATCTCCCTTGGAGATTTGAACTCTCTAACAGAAAGTGCCACAATCCGGTTCCTAAGGCGAACAGTTCATTGATTTCTTACATTTTGCAGAACATTGAAGAATTGTGCTCATTCGGAAGTGTCCAATGAATCGCGGTCGTTCAATATGTGGATTTGATTAGCAGTTTTTTTTAAGAATATTATATATCTTCAGATTGTAGGCGGTCATAGCTCTTCACGTTTTCCCTTTTAATATCTGTGATTTGTCATAAATGTTCTAGTAAAAAGGCAAACGAGCGTTTTTTTTCCTTCTTTATAGCTATAATTTCAGAGTTGCATAATAATTTTATCTCTCGAGAACTGTCAACAAAATAATTAAACATGTGTCCATATTTCTGGGATGAGCTATTGTAACTATTTACAATATTTACATTGTTTGGACTGGTGCCCCTAATCTTTATTGTCACATTCGCGAAATTTCAGGATCTATATATCTGAGATGAGATATTGTAACTATTTATACTGTTCGGACTGTTGTCCTCATCATTATTGTCACGGCCGAGACGTCGTGAATATGGCAATAAAGATAAGAAAAAAACTTTGATCAATATAAATAGTGTAAATATCTCATCTCAAAAATAGAGAAAAATCCTTAAGAATACCCGAGAATATGTAAATATGTAAATGTAAATAGTGTAAAAAGAATTAAACATTATTTATTTTATTAGATTGTTTATTTACTAGAATAATTTTGTATTTACAAATTTTTAGAAATATATGAACCAACTACGATGCAATATTATCATATACTATATTTTAAAGTGTTATAACGTGTGATTTCGTTTAAATTTTTTCAATTCAGGTGCATGTGCTTTTCTCGCATACCGAGATCTGGTCTACCATTATTGCTTGAGTATTTATTTAGTCTAAGTCTTAGCTATGCTAATTAAACAGTCGTTTACATATCACTACATAAAAATTCATAAATTTATAAAAATGTCTGAGAACAAGAATATGGAGATGAACACATAATTACGTGTAACTGAAATTATAAATTTTGAAAACTCCTTGCTTTTCTTTCATTTACAGTCGCCGCATAAATTTACTAAGATCGTTTGTGGCCATTTGGATTTATAATTTTTCTTTCTCGCTGATTCAGAGCAAAATTTTTCTGTACAAGAACCGTGTCAAATACTGTTTTTTGTCAATTCACCAGAAAAGAGTGAATTCATAAATCTAGTTTAATATGTTTGTGTTCTATTAAAATTCTAAAAACAGCTTAAAAAATCTCTACTACTTTTCTCATAACTGCGGAGGGGCAAAGGTGGACTCAATCAGATTTAGACAAAGTGAAGACAATATCATCGACATTGGAACACTGCTCAACGATTCTGTTTTTGTTCCGCTAAACGTCTCGCTATACACACAACATTTAGCAAGAAATTAAATCTAGGATGTTTCATTAAGACGGATCAAAGTCATCACTAAATAAATTAGCGTTATTGGTGAAAATTTATTTATTTCTCTATTGAATCATATTATTTAGCTCATGGCAATTATGTGTGAAAAATAGTATCGCCCAACTATGCGCCAAGACTTCAGCGGCACACTTCCACTCGATGGTCAAAATGTTTGATGACGTCTCTGTATAGTTGCTCCTCGATCTCACCAATATGCCTAATTATCTCATCTTTCAGCTGTTGAATTGCTGTTGACTTGTTGGCACAGACCTTACTTTTAAGATGACAACAAAAGAAGAAATCTAAAGGCGTCAAGTCGCACGACCGTGGTGGCCAATTGACTTCGCTGTTTCGAAAGATGATGCGACTTGGGAACGTCATTCAAATTCTGTTTGGACTTCTATTTTCGTAATAGGCTTGAATAACTTTACCACGCTGTTTGATTGTTAAGCTTTCCATGGTTGAAATTGCCAAAGACTTAAGCTGTTAAATGTGAAAGAAAAAGAAAAAAAATCATTATACGCTTAAACTTAACTTACATTTAAAATCGGTCCAGCTTATTTGAACCTTTTATTTCTTAAAGTTATAGTGAAATCAATGCGATAGCTTTATACGTGATGTGGAACTCATACCGGCTGAAATAGCAAAATTGTCCGAATTGTGTAACAGCATGGGATAATTCTGCATCCCACACAATGTTTAAGATGTTTAGACATCTTGACACGGTTTGTCGTAAGAATCACTGAAAAAAACAAAAAAACAAACAAGCAATTGAGTTATTCAGCTAGAAAGAGAACAGGTTAAAATCGTTTTGTGTCATCCCCAACTGAGCAATGGTGAGAGGAAAAAGATCATTCAGGCCTTCAGTACCAACATTCATACTTCTGCTTCCCTCTTCAAAGTCCATTCAAAAACCTTCAAGAGAATGGCGAATAAGTTTTAAAAAGACAGAACACGAGAGAGTAAAACCGGATCAGGAGTTCACAACAGGAAGAGCGATCATCACTTCAACTTCGATCGAAAGAGATTAATTAGACAAGATCCAACTCAATCCATAAAACGTTTGGGACATCAGAGAGGAGTTTCAGCTATGATAGTCCAAAGAGCAGTGAAAAAAGACTTGAAAATGAAATCTTACGGGAAACGTGTGAGGCACCTTGATACTCCAGTACAGGGTGTTAGAAGGTGAGAGAGGGCGTAGATCATTGTGAACAAGTTGAAAAACGATCGTTATTTTAATGCTTCATGAGTTTCCGGTCCTTAGCTATGATTAAATAATGATCAACATATATTCCTTTATGATCGATTTCATTAGGATTCTTCTGTTAAACTTGGATAGTAATAATACACATTTATTGCTCAGAGTAGAGTCTAATAGTGTTATAAAACCTCGGAGAATTCCAGTAAGATACCTTTAATCATTTCTAAGATATTAAGGTTTAAAACTCAATCTAATAAATGGATAATTTTTTCTGTTATATAATTTAGACAATTATACTTTAACACCGGGTATATACGATCCATAGCTAAAGACGGTGGAAAAATGGTCGGTTCTTTGTATCTCTCCCTTAGTACCCGGCTCCTCCTGCCATGCTCTGTCTATACTAAGATTCAGTTCAAACCAAAAATATACTGGTTGGTCAACAATAAAGAAAAAACACAACGCTGACGAAGTTAAGTAATCGATAGATATCTAAGTTTCAAGTACTTCCCCAAGTGATCAGGTTGCGTCATAAGTAATTTCCTTTTTAAAGAACCCGTTTTAATCATCAGCTCTCAATATAGTATGTACGCTGATGGCACAATCATTTACTCCTGTTTCGATAGGAGGGCTGATCATTTCGAGGTGATCAAAATGGTAGCCGATATCCAAAACGACCTAAAGTCCGCTGTTCACGGGGGCAAGAGATGGCCCGTTAATTTTTACACCTCCAAAACTAAAACTGCTCTCCGTTAATCATCTCTGCCTTTCATCAATATGGCGGATGCTAACTTCCAGGAAAGTGATACATTCCCCCTTCTCGCGGTAACGTTCTCAGCTGATATGAAGTGGAAAGATTATATTGATAATTGCATTTGATGTAAGTTGGTTCACTGTGTCGTGCGAGACAATGTTTTTCTCCATAATCTATATACATATCTATAATTTTATCATTCGTCCATGTTTAGAATATTGCTGCTGCATATGGTCCAGCAACTCTGCTATTTACCTTGAACTGCTTGATAAAATCCAAAGGGAAATCAGCAAGCTTATTGGTCCTGATATGGCGTCTCAGCTTCAACCATATTTCCACCGCCGTAAGGTTGCCTCTCTTTGCCTTTCCTATAAATACTTTAATGGTAATTGTTCAGATGAGCTCTTCACTATGGTACCGGGTCTCTTCGAATTTAAGCGCAGTGCTAGACTGGTGATAAGGTCTCATCAATTTTACAGTTGAACTGGTTCGATTTAACCGTAAATGTTATGCTAACAGTTTCTTTTCTAGGACTTCTCGCTTGTGGAACTGTTTTCCGGCTCCATGCTTTCCACCAAACTTCAATCTGCAAGCATTTAATGCAATATGAATTGCTATTATTTTTCTGATTACTCTTTTCTCTTCCCGCTCATTATTATTGTGTCTCTTTCTAGCTCTTTCGCACCCAGGAACCCATTGAATCTTGGGGGCTTTACTGCTTTGCTTCGGGTGACCTCGATTAAAAAAAATTTAAACAGTTTCGATAAAATGAGGCTTTGTTGTAATCCCACGTTTTGACTCAATTTTGTTAGTTGAATTACAATCCAACGAATATCCGCATATTCGTTGTTATGATTATAACATTTCGGCCGTTTTATCCACCAGCCTTGGTTAATCTTCAGGGATTTTCGAATTAAATCCTTTATCCAATTTCTGTGGGTATATTATTATAGTTGCGCTGTCAATTACTAGGGATACAGAAATATCTATCTATCTATAAAAGGCATGATGTGTGTGTGTCTGTGTGTGCGTAACGAATGCACGGCCGCAATTTTCGACTGATTTGCACCAAAATTTACATGCACAGGGCTCCAAGTTAGTGGGAAGGCCAAGACCGACTTTGAATTTCCCAACTCCCATCGATAGTGGAAAAAATCGATTTTTTCATGCTTCTACGCCAGCTTTCATGTAGTTTGTGGCCATTTTGTACTGACCAGAGTGAGAGCCAATAGCTGGATGCCACGAATAGGCAGGAAGATTCTATTGGCCAGCGTGAGAGCCAACAGCTGACTGACACGTATGTTAACTATGTTAAACAAATTTCGATAGCTGCATTCGTCACAAGTGGGAAAAATTTAAATCTGCATGGCACTTTACTCTAATTGGCTCATTCGCTTGCTTAAACTCAACGTTGATTCTGATTCCGCAGAACTGGGCTGGGTGTGAAAAAGTATTTGTTGTTAACATTCTTTTTTCATTCGGTTTTTCCAGTTACGAGTCCTTTTTGAAAACTGATCGTTTTGTGTTCATTTTGTTTAGTATTTTTTTCGTAACAGATTTAATGTTTAGTATAGAGCTTAGAAAAAATTCGCAGTGTGAGATAGGCAAGAAGTAAGGCATGTAGCAACGTCAGCATGGCAAAGGGCACTCCTTCAAAGGCAAGGAAGGGCAAAAATATTTTAAGTCAAGTGATAGCGATTGCCGTATGAGTCGTACGATTTTTGAATCAAGCACGGGCAACGCCGGGCCATGCTGCTAGTATATCCTATTGGTCTTTCTCATTCTAAACGAGAAAATAAACTCGTTGACTTAAGTATTGGCTTGTGAATTTGGTGGTAATTTGGTAATTGTGAGTTCAATGCTTGACTCGGGTATTACAGTCATAGACACAGATAGTTTTTAAGATACACTCAGAAAAATAAACTTGCACACTCGTTTATAGTATTTACAAGCAAACTAACACCCTCATCTTTGTTGTTACGATCGAAACATTTTAACTATTGAGTCATCCGCGTAAATTTCAAAGAATTTTGAAAAGAACTATGTAGTCTACGTGGGTAGATGTAGTCTACGCGGGTAGAGTTTTCTCTTCCGATTGTCTATGGTTCGGGATATTTTGTTTTCGCTAATCGTTCAGTTATTGCTAATCTCGTTTTACCTGATTCTGTCCGTAGAGCCCGGACTCAGAAATTAATTCACAATTACAAGATCTCTAAATTCAGGAACCAAAGCTTTAATTCTTTAGGTCATTGTCCCTTGGGACAATCCTGAAGCAAGAATGCCGAGCCTTTAATTGTATTATTTCCTCTTTTGCTACTCCTGCAGTCTTATCTGCAAACTATGGTTTCTTTTTCATTTTCATGATAACTGTAGCTTTTTTTTACCATGTCTCAGTGTCATGAGTTACTGTTATTTCTAGTGCATAATACTGTTTCAGTCAATAATATGTCATGCGTGAGACACGCTTAGGCGACCATGTATCTTTCGATGCCTGACTGACGAGGCGGTAGACCAGTTGCCATCCAAGGCTATAGAACCCGGTCCGTCTTGCTATTTACCCATAGCTGGGGGAGAAGAAGAGGATTCATACCTTTCTCTAGGGTATTAGTAGGTAAGTGAATGTAATGGATTCAACTGGAATTCGAACTCGGCTCTCCGATTTCTCATTCTGAGTCATTATCCATTACTTCACCGAGCGTCTTCTTTGATTATAAACTTAACCCCCACCCCCGGCGTAGATGTGTATATACAATTTACCGAAAGTGTCTTGTTTAGACACGGACGATTAAACACGTCCAAAACAACGTTCAAAAAACCAACTACTGACGTGTTTATAAGTCTATTTTGATTCCTTTTATGTCTTTCTGAGCTTGAAATGAGTCCGATTGTCAATACGTCTGCTAGAGGCGTCAGCTACTCCTCGGGAATTTCAAGGTGCATCAGTTTCGTAGTTACGATATTAAAAACAAATAAAAAAAATGTCTGAAATTGAAACAATATGATATTTTATATCCATGCTAGGCATACTGAAGAACTTCCGCAGATCGAACGACATCTTAAGAAGGGTAAGCCTCCTGAAGCATTGTGATCGTAACAACAATGAAGAAGTCATTAGTCCGAATGCAAGTAATGCAAATAACGATAACCCCTCATCCCAGATATTCTAGAATGGCTACAACAAACGAAACAAAAGCAGTTAGTTTACTCTGGTATTCTGTTGAATCGTAACACGACAAATCTTATTGACTCATGCAAAGAAAACAGCGCAAATTCTCAAGATGGACATCGGGGGTGACAGATAAGAACTGAAAACTGTATACTTTTGTAAATCAAATAAGGGGTTTGAATTTGAATATGTCAAGCGTTATCGAATTTGTCTGATCGAGGTAAGTCGAAAGGTGTAATGGGATAAAGACAGCAAAGATAAAGAAACTTTTATTTGAAATGACAGTAACAGTGTCAGATTCATGAATTTCAGCCAGACAGAAGACCGGAGAGAAAAGCAGTGAAAATGTGATTAAAACAGTGATAACGAATAAACTGGTATACAGAAGTTAGTCATTTAATTAGCCTTTTTCTTGTGTTTGGTATTACAGTTGATATTTGTTTTCTCTCTATTATATTCCCACTTCGAAAAGAAACGCCACGGGGAAAATATTTATTTATTGATAATTTATTTTACAATTTCTGAACAAGTACAAACTGACCGAAATCATTGCATGAAGAAATCACTTGAAGGATATTTCTCGTGACTCAGTCTCTGATAAATCTTACGATTCGCGAAAGTAATATTTCTGCGATTTATTCTCGTTATTACCAAATTCTAGAACTTAAGCAATGGAAATCTTGCGAACTGTATTCAGATTTGTTTTATTTACTCTACAAAATACGTATCTGTTGCAGAACGTTAAAAGAAGGGAATTGATTTTGAAGATGAAGCATGTTGAATTTCTTTATTTTATAAAGATAGTCAACGTTTCCTTTATTGACAATCTATATGAATTTCGATTCATCATATTACTACTTGTGTGCTCGCATATGTAAATACCTATATACTCTGCCACTAGTCAATGTACCGTTGTCCAAGGCTCAGCTTAGATTCAGGTCGAGATCTCTGCACTCTGTGAAAACTGTTATACACACACACACACACACAGTATTTATGGGTCACTTACCTTACATGCGACTCATCGAACCAGGGCTGCCCCGCAAATTCCTTAACATTCATTGAAGTGACTTCGTCACCAATATTGAAGTCATTGAGGCCATGCTGCTGGGGTTCCAGCTACACTGGCTATCGCGGCAGAGGGGTCACCAAAGAAGCGATTCAAAGATTGTCTTAAAAAATCCTTTGGTGCCTGTCACATCAACCATTATCAAATATAAATGTTATCAAACATAAATTTTATTATGCTTTTATTCGAACATATAAATTGTTTATATATATATATATATATATATATATATATATATATATATATATATATACATGCTGCCTAATATTATATGTTTATTAGGTTGGTACAAAAATAATGACGTTTTTGACGTTAAAAAATACGTCAAAAACGACATTATTTTTCCACCAACCTATATATATATATATATATATATATATATATATATATATATATATATATATATATATATATATATGATAAAAATATGTTAAAAATATAGAAACAGGTTGTTTTGAAAATTTTTTTTTGTTAAACATCCTACAGCTTTTAAACACTTTAGCGTCTAGAATGTTTCTCATACATATTTGAATATTACCTGTGACGTCATTACACGTGACACGTATCTAACCAATAAGAAATAGCCAAACACAACATACCATTAATCGGTGTCTCTATGCTTTTTATTATTTTTTATCATCTCTATTTTGATCGCCGATGAAATTTTAATAGAGGGAAACGTGTAAGCCTGAGATTTCGATCCTACATGTTATTTATCCTATCATTTTTACCGGATTCCTATCCATACTTTATGTCTATTTCATCTTATATATATATATATATATATATATATATATATATATATATATATATATATATATATATATACAATTTCTTGTTTTGGGCATCAAACCTTCCTTTATACATGTTTCATTGAAGAATACTGACAAGGCACTGCAATTAAGGTTTTTATTAGATTTTTCTTGTATTTGTACAACTATTTTCTTTTTCAGGATATACAGTGTACAAATGCCAAAATGTTCCATGGACACGTGCGATTCCGGCTAAACTATTAGTAATTACAACTCGATGTTTTTTTCAATCGAAATATATATATATATATATATATATATTTAAAAAGAGTCCCATCCCTATAATATATATATATATATATATATATATATATATGTATATATATATATATATATATATATATATTATATATATATATATATATATATATATATATATATATATATATATATATATATATATATTATAGGGATGGGATTTTCTTTAAATTTCCAAACACAGTCGCTGAAGACCATTTTGAATCGCTAGACCCATGAAAGTGTTTATATACAGCTGACGTTTCAGATATGGCTTCCAGCGAATTAAGCCTGTAGCTTCTTAGTTAAGACCATACTTCTTCAGACCTCACGGACTGGCGCTATAGAATCACTAACAAATAACTTCCATCACTTGAGCACTTTCAACAGCAACCACAACTAAAATGTATACTGCATGTAACGCAAAGAGAAACTAATGACGTAAACATATAGTTGACGTTCCACACTACTTAATTATTTGAGAGATCCCACTTTATCTTCCATCAACATGGCTGATGCTAACCTCCAGGAAATTGAACGGTTGCTCCTTCTCGGGCTTACCGTTATAAGCAGACCTGAAGTGGAGTGACTATATTCAACCAATTGCTAGGTCAGCTACTAAGAATGTTGGTTCAATGTGTGCTGCTAGACAAACTTTCTATCCAGAATATATCTTGCGTATCTATAAGATTACCGTTCGCCTATGCTTAGAATATTGCTGACACATATGGTCCGATACCCCTGCTATTTACTTTGAGCTCATTGATGAAATACAAATAAGAATCAGCAATATTATTGGTCCTGATCTGGTGTTTCGGCTTCAGTCATTTTCCCACTGCCGTAAGGTTGTCTCTCTGTGTCTTTTTTATAAATACTTTCATGGTAATCGTTCGGATAAGCTTTTCGCTATGACACCTAGACTTTTTGAATTTAAGCCCAGTACTAGACTGATGTCGAGATCTCATCAATTTACAGTGGAGCTGGCTAGATGCAACCGTAAATTCTATGATAACAGTTTGTTCTCTCGCACTTCCCGCTTGTGGAACTCCCTTCCGGTTCCATCCTTTCCAGCCAACATTAATTTGCAGAAATTTGAATGCTCTGTCAATCGCTATCTACTGTTCTCCTTTTCTACTCTCTTCACTTCCCCCTCATTATTAATGTTTCTATTCCTAATTCTTCCACAGCTTGTAACCACTTGTGTCTTAGTGGATTTACTGCGTTGCATGGGGTGATACTGGTTAAAGAATACGGTAGGCAATACTGGACAATCTCTTGAAGAATAGACTTACAGCAACAGAAATGTAGTTCTACAGAAGGACACGGAGAATTTCATGGACTGAACATGGGAGCAACGATGAAGTTTTAGAGAAAATAGAAACAAAAAGGACGCTTATACCTAACATAAGAAAGAATCAGTTGAAACTTCTAGGGAACGTAATCAGGCCAGAGGGTTTAGAATTTTTTATACTCATAGATGGCGATATGAACAGAGGTAAAAGCGCACAACATACCTCGTGAAATTGTGCGAATAGTTGACAGAACAGGGTTTAGGAGAGATAGCAAAAACACAAAAGATCTTGTAAGGACAGTAAAATATCCTGAAGGGACGCAGCACATAGAAAATGAAAAAGAACATAGCAAGGGAATTGAAACATAAAAATACATTCAATTTAGTCGCGGCTTGAAACAAAAAAAAAATATTGTAGATATTTTTTCTAATCTCTGGACGTCTGAGCTTAATATTCGACGAAAAATTTAATCAAATCTTTCATTCTCATTTTTGTGTGTTCCAATCAAGATCAAGATACAAGTGCTGAAGACAAAAGTTCTTTTAATCCGAGCAAAAGTTGATGAAAAATTTTTATTAACTTTTTCTACGTCTTTGTGTTCGTATTTGTTTTTTTTTTTGATAAACGTGTACTATATTTAAATGTATAATAAATATATAATAATTGAAGAGACGTCTGTTGTTGACTTTTGTATCATTGAACCTTTTGAACCCTGTAACATCTAATAGTCTGACTAAGCATCTCGTCTATCTGACCTTACAAATCGGAATATAGGAATTTGTCTTCTTGTTTTTTTTGTTTATTTTAGAAAAAAACAAAACAATGAAATATTAAAGAGGCGAGGGGATTAAAAACAAGGAAGGAAGGAAGGAAATTAGTAAAAGAATATAAAAAGTGAATGATAAAGAAGAGAAATAATGAAAGAAAGGAAGAATGACGTAGAAGAAGAAGAAGAAGAAAAAGAAGCAGAAAACCTACTCGAGAATGAAGTAAAAAAAAAAAGGAAAATGCTTGATAAAAAACAAAACAAAACAAAACAAAAAAAAAACGTAAAATCATCGTCGTCGGCTTTATCTTGTACCCAAGAATTTCAGTCAGTTATGTGCTATGCGTAATACACGCTGAGACGATCATGTATTTTTCGATACATGACTGACGAGGCAGATTTTTTCGCCGCAGTATTTTGCCATTTCTTTCTGCGGTAGATCAGTTACCATCCAAGGATAAAGAAAGCCGTCTATGCTGCTATTTATCCATAGCTGTGGGTATAAGAAGAAGATGCATACCTTTCCCAAGGGTATTAGCACGTAAGTGAATACAATGGATTCGCCTGGAATTCGAACTCGGCTCTCCGATTCCTCAATCTAAGCCGCTCTTCCATTACTCCACCTTGCTTTAATTTCTTCATTTCTAAATTCTTCATTTATGATGATAGTGCTGATGGCTACATTGACCACCAACGTGTAGGGAATTTGTTTAGGGTGGACCTCAACTTGCCAGGAAGTGACCCATGCACTTAATTTCATGAGCTTCCTCTGCGGCATATATAGAATGAGACATGCAGGATCCATTTATAAAACCTCTACGGACAGCCGTTGACAGTAATAATTTCGAGTGGCGCCTTCTGTAGCATGTCCGTCATGCGTAGCCCTCTTCATCCGCTGGTTCAACCGATGAGATCTGTTGTAATCGTCATCCACTATTTCCATCATTCGGGTCTTTGGTGTTGGTTGCACTTACTGTCGGTCTTCGTCTTCGACCTTGACACCAACGGTGGCTCTACCAGGAGCTTAGAAATCCTGACAGCATCGTTCTCAGATTCATTTGATTACGCACCCCCACCACGATAAAGAGCGGCCAACAGAGGTACAAACAGAAGAATGGCGCTGAAGAAGAAGGAGAAGAAGCAGATAAGTTATTCGAGTATGAAGTAAAAATAGAAAATGCTGGGGGGCAAAAAACGTAAGAATAAAAGGACAGTAAAAAAGATGGTGGTGATGATGAAGTACTAGAAGATGGAGGAGGAGGAGAAGAAGAAGAAGAATATTGCATGAAGATTCAGTAAGAAAAAAGGAATGGAAAAAGAGAAGAAAAAGACGAAATAGAAAAATAGAGCAAAGAAGAAAAGGAAGAAAATGAAAAAGTAAGAAGAAAGAAAGAGAAAACAGAAGAAAACGAAGAAAAATAAAGAAAAAGAACGAAAAAGTAAAAAGAAGAAAAGGAAGAAAAATAAAAAATAAAAAACGAATGAAAAAGAAAAAGGGAAAAGTAGGAAAAGAATATAAAAAGAAAAAGAAAAAAGGAAGAAAAAGGTAAAAATGAAGACAAGGAAGAAAAAGAAAAATAGAGCAAAGAAGAAAAAGAAAAAGGAAAAAAAAGAGAAACAGAAAAAGGAAGAAAAAGAAAAAGGTAAAAATGAAGAAAAGGAAAATCCAAGAAAAGGAAGAAAAAGAAAAAAAACAAGGAAAGGAAGAAAAAAAAAACAAGAAAAAGAAGAATAAAAAAAGTAAAAGGAAAGAATGTTGAAAAAAAAAAAAAACTAAATAAAAATAAATCTGTGTGAGCTTAGCGTCGGGTAGATATTTTAGATTCTTCCAATTGGCAGTTTTTAGCTGGTCTCCATTTTGGGAAGAATGGTAATCATCCTACATCCGCGATGTTGACGCCACACTTTCAGCTTGGAGTTTGCCTGTTGAGGACCATTGGAAAACCTCACCCCACCACACTCCCAATTCCGCCCAACATCTTTTGAAAGAGATAACCAACCTACGTGTTTTCTCCCACTCTTTGCATTTACCAGAAAAGTAAGTACGATGCAACAAAAAAGGCGCCTCTGAAAATAACGTTAGCCTCAGATGAAGTCAACCAGTGAATAACTAGAATTTTCAAAAAATACTTTCTTATTTTCTGTTTGTCATAAAAACGTTATTTTTTCTTCCGTTAACACAAGTAAGCAAAGGCTTTTTTCTCAATAAAACGAATAGACAGGCGTTTATCGTTGAGAATATGACACTGAAGATATCCACGTTTCGTGAGTAGCCGTCAATACACGGTGGAAGACGCCGGCTACTGAGTTAAGTTGAAAGTATTAATAAAATTGAAAAAGGTTTTAATGTTGAATAAAAATAGCGATATACAAATCAGACTAAAAAGAAAATAAAGTATCAAACACAAAATAATGATTATCTTCTAAGCTGAAAACAGATTTGTGACGAGTGAAATAGAAGTAATATTTAACAGTGCTGACAAAAATAAAAAAGGTACATTGATGGAATCTTCAGGAATCAACATCTCTATTGAGACAGTCTTGTCACCGGCATGTCACGATCTGCTAACTGGTTCGATATTACCAAATACTGTCTGTATTATGTTACCGGAAGATGATATGTTAAATTTGCAAATATAATGTGGATCCCTGTATAAAATCTTGGCGAACACTTGCAGTACTATTCTCCCACCCTCGCCCCACCCAAAAAAAAAGAAAAAAAAGAAAAGAAAAAAAAACAAAACAAAAACAAATGAACGAAATTTGTAAAAGATTTGCAGAGTGATAAAAAGAGAAAGGAAGAAAAATGGATGTGAGAGAAAAACAAAGAGAGAGAGAGTGAGAGAGAAGGGTAAGAAACATGGAGAGAGGAAGGAAGAAAAGAGAGAAGGCGGGAGATAAATAGACAATGAGAAGAGAAAGGAGGAAGAATCGAGCTGAAGAGAAATAAAGAGATAGTCAGGACTCGAGCAAAACAGTGTATGCCAATGTCTCTGAGAAAGATCTTGCAGTTACAACTGTAACTTTCATTTTCATCTTGCACTTATCTCAGTTCATTTTCCCCTTCTTGTTTACCTCCTCTTCTTTTGCCTAAGGTGGTACCTTATAGGTTCGCAATCAAACGATTGCTGGCTCTTATGGCGTCTCCATAGCATTTCAATTTTCTCTTTTTAACGATGTATCTTCCAACGGGCTAATTACGCGTCTCATGGTGTCTCGTACTCCGTTATTAGTATGATTGTATCTGCCACACAGAGTTTACCGACTATTTTGTGTTAGGAAGAATAACGTGTTTTAGCCTTCCAGTAGCACACCGATACTGAAATTAGCATTAGTGTAGCCATTGATACACTAACACTGAATACGAATACAGAAAGACGAAATATGCGGGCGTAACAAACAAAACATTTAATAAAGCAAATAACTTACGTATATATATTCAAAAGATTTACATATGTCCCAAAACAAATGATTGTCCATAATTTCCTAAAGGAACGAAGAGGTTTACAAAACGAGAAAAAAAAAATAACATACCAGCTATATGGCCTTTGATAGTCCACAGATAAGTGAACGGAAATTACTTTTTTCTTTCGCTAGGCTGTGCACATTTTGACCAGTTTCCACATGTGTGGACACCCTTGTGGTCAGGAAGGTAAAGAGGCCGTTCCTCCAAAAAACGGAAACAAAGGCAAAAAAGGACAGAAGAGTTCTACTCTCTAAATGGGGCCAAACTACCATGAGCGTAACCCAAGTGAAAACAACTGTCGTCTCCCTACACCGTCATCAGTGGTGCGGTCTACGATTTTTCTGCAGTATCCCATTTATTATATTTAGATTCTTCGCTGATGATATGCTGTTAATAACAGATATTCACACGGGTTTAGAAAGAAAATAGATAGTAGACATATATCGTAGACACTTGCGTATAAACCGACTTCATGTATAATACAACCGCAGGATTTTTTTTCAAACATCTGAATTTTTCATATAGCTCTTGTATAATGTGGTCACAAATTCTGAGCAAGTATGGTAATACTTTGTGTATACTTTATAAATGAATAGTGAGATGTGCTTTTATAATACACCTCGATTTCTTTGATTCTTATTGATAATAATAATAATATATATATTGATAATCATAATGTATAGCTGGCCACTTGTATTCGAGGATACCTGTCTAATAGGGCAGCTAAGCAATCCTTATTGCAGATGCTTGCTCAGGCGCATTTGTATTTATTCAACACCCACATAGCCCACATATGGTTTATGCTGCAACTAAGCTCAGCAGACCTTAGTTACAGTTTCTGTAAGAGCGTGTTATCTAGCGTGATTAACAATTTGAACAAAACCAGCACGCACAATGATGACTTGCGACTTCGGGCTAAAGGTTCCGTCTACTTCACTCACAAGTGCTATGGTTTTCGAAGCTTCCGTCCACTCCGATAACATCACGAAGCAAGTAAAGAATCTAATAAATAAAAATGAATCTAAATTAACAGGGGAAGACAATAAGAAACATAGCAAAAACATGTCCGACAAAAGGTGTGCAGTCGTAAAAAGATGTACAAGATTAATGTAAGCCTAAACACGTGCGAATGAAGATGAACGCAAATTGGATAAAGTAAAAGATTCTTACTTCTTTCATTATGCACATTATTTGTAGATTTTAAGCGATATACATAGTGTATAACTTTCTGCTATTGACGTAGCCACAGAAAGAAAAGACCCACGCTACGGGAGGAAGGCTAAAGGAGCTTACTTGTATTGTTAAGGATGACCAAAGGTATCGTGATATATACCATATAGGCCTACCATTACGGTCACTGAAAATGCATGAATTTTAACCCCTCCAGAAAAATAATTACCTATGTATAATCTAAGGTGTCACCGAAAATGCGTGATTTTTAACATTTTCAAAATAATTACCTGTATAGTGCAACGTATCGCCGAAAATGCGTGATTTTTAACATTTTCAAAATAATTACCTGTGTATAGCGCAACGTGTCACCGAAAATGCGTGAATTTTAACATTTTCAAAATAATTACCTGTGTAAAGTGCAACGTGTCGCCGAAAATGCGTGATTTTTAACATTCCCAAAATAATTACCTACCCCTATTGTTTGCGTAAAAACTGATCATCAAAACCTCGCATTATACTCAAGTATATACGGTAAATAATATATGAGATAAGTTCCTCATCTCTTTGGAATAATGTTTCTCCAGAGATTATACGTCGTAAGTGTTTAACGGTATCTCTATGCCATGATATCTATCGAGGCATTTGCGACCCACCGTAAATGACGAGGCACTCATTATTGCTGGAAAATGATCAGGAAAAACGATGACCTGTTTTCTGTTTCTTTTTAATGACATCAAATCAGTTTACAAATATTAAAATCACTATTTGATGATTTAAAATATATATATATATATATATATATATATATATATATATATATATAAATTGATTTTTAATACATCACCAGTTCAGTGTTCAGTGCCTTTAACCGTAACCACTAACCCTAACCCCTAACCATAACTATAACATATTTCCAACAGTTGGTAAATATCATAACATAGTAGAAAATGTATAGTCGATATGATAGTATGGTAGAAAATGGGCGGCAGATATACTATAGTAGCACCGAGTTTATTAGGGGTTTGGATGTGGAGCAAGGACTACTTGTAATAAGTTCAAATTTCATTGACAGCCATCTGCAAGATTTAGCCAAATTCAATAAAATACCCAATAACAAATGAAACCCCACCATTCAGTCTGAAATTGTGAGATTTCTCTTCATATTGATCTCCATGTCATATATGTTTACATCATTACAGAATGACAGATCGCTGGATTAATGAGACTGGTATCCTCATCAGTGTTGTTTTTATTATTGTGTTTCGTTCATAGTCGCATATCGACTTTTTAGCATTGTCTGAAGTGATGAGTTGTGTCATTGTCATTAATCCATGTTAATGCGATTGTTTTCCTCATCACTGTTGATTTTATCAGTATGCTTTGTTGATAGTCTTCGAGCATTTAAATATTTCTGAAGTGTCAAGCGATTGTCGTTGATCTGTCAGCTTTCATACTTTGTTCGTAGTCTGCTTTCAGTTATCTAGTTTTGTCTGATGTGCTGAGTCGCGTAAATGTGTTTAAATCATGAGTTTATGAGGCTATGCTCCGATTGTTTTAGTCATTATATTTTTCAGTTTCTCTTTTGTATTTTGTCTGAACTTTTGAGTCTAGCCGTTCGAATTCAGTTTCTCCCCTTGCATCTCGAATGATGTCTTCTATAACATTTTATATTCTGTCTGTATTTCTGAGATGAGGTATTATAAATATTTACACTATTTACACTTTACGTACTGTAGTCCTCATCTTCATTATTGTAATATTCACGAAGTTTCGGTCGTTGTACGCTCTAGCCTTCTTCAGGTGATATACGTTGGAATTTCGAAGCGTATCCTCTATTTAGACCACGGGGGATAGATTTGTCCTATTTCTATGTGTCATGACATTTATCTCAGTTTCAGTTAACATGGTCTAGTGGGTGAAAGCGTTGGTTGATGTAATCCAATGACTTGATTAAAAGAGTTGGGAGTTCAATACCTGACCGCAGCTGAGGTGAACGAAATCTTGGAGAATTGAGTTACTGAAGTGAATTAACAGAATCTGAACAATATACCCCAGTGGACTAAATAAATTGCGTAAAAACATATTTAGATTTCGGCATTAAATAATCCATAGAGGTTAATATGCCGCTAAACAAAAAGAACAAAACCAAACCATCAATCACGATAAATAGATTTTTCCTCAGAGAGTACCCATGTTTTGAGGGCCTATCTAAATTCAGACTTCAAGTGGAACTCAAACGATCTATTACTAAAGATCCTTGAAAAATGGCCTGTTCCCTCTACCACCCCAGTAAGTACTTGACTCCTCTTGCTATTCTTTACCTTGACAAGGATCACATTAGGCCCCAAAGTGGATTACTGTTGCCATATATGGACAGTCGCTACCCAGTCGTCACTTTCTGGTTCAAAATCATCTACGGGACCTCGTGGGTGACAAATTATTTTCCATCTACAACCCCTTTTTCACAGACGAAACGTTGAAGGCCTCTCCCTGCTCTTCCTCGTTCGCTACAACCATAATCTGTTCAGGTCCAGGGTTAACCGTTACCTTCCTCACATATCCGCATAAACCTTTAACATTCTACCTCGAGTGGCTCTCAGGCCTTGTACAGGGTGAATATCATTGTAGAGAAAAAAGTAATTCATAAACAATATTTCTCGCCATCTTTTTATTTCGAATTATAACATGGATTTGAAAGAAAAGAAACTTACAAATTCAAAATGACCGAAAATCTTAGCTGTCTTTTCACAGCGTTCTTTTCTAACTTTCTTTGGTTTCTCGCTCATTCATTTAAAACCATACTATTGGAGTGGTATTGAATACCACTGTCTGATTATCTTTGCACATGTTTGATATTTTTAACTGGAGTTAAATCAATACTGATTATATTGTTTGTTTATCTGAGAAGTAAAGATATAAATAAATAAACCTTCTCCTCGCAATATGCAGAAGCCGTATTGAATATGAATATAGTGAAACAGCAGAATAGAAAAGAAACAGAAAAGAAAGAACAACTTGCGGAAATAAAAGACTAAAAAGATTTCTCCAGATACAAGGACTCTCAGCACCATCACTATGACTACTACTTCTACTACCACAACTGCTACTACATATAATAATATTACTATTAATAATAATAATATGAGGGAAGGAATGGCTTGTAATGTTCATTACGCCCAAAGCCAAACAAGTTTCTACCACCAACAAACAGATCTCAAAATGTCACTTATCTTGATGGATGGGGGGGGATGTCAATGAGACTACTTGCCTTGAACGTCTATACCTCAAGGGGAATTTTTGGAAGGGGAATTCTTGAATGGATGAGGATTTCTTTTCTTATAGCTCAAGGGGAATTCAAGAAGCCTTCTCTCCCTATACCTCAAGGGGAATTCTTGGATGGGGAATTCTTGAATGGATGGGGTTTTCTTTCCCTATACCTAAAGGGGAATTTAAGTGGGATTTCTCTTCTTATACCTGAAGGGGTATTCTTGTAATGGATGGGGGTTTCTCTCCCTATAACTCAGTGGGATTTCAAGGAGGGTGTCTCTCCCTATACCTCAAGGGGCATTCTTGAAGGGGAATTCTTGAAAGGATGAGGATTTCTTTTCTTATAGCTCAAGGGGAATTCAAGAAGGCTTCTCTCCCTATACCTCAAAGGGGAATTCTTGGATGGGGAATACTTGAATGGATGGGGTTTTCTTTCCCTATACCTAAAGGGGAATTTAAGTGGGATTTCTCTTCTTATACCTGGAGGGGTATTCTTGTAATGGATGGGGGTTTCTCTCCCTATACCTCAGAGGGAAGTCTAGGAGGGTGTCTCTCCCTATACCTCAAGGGGCATTCTTGAAGAGGAATTCTTGAATGGATGAGGGTTTCTTTTCCTATAGCTCAAGGGGAATTCAAGAAGTCTTCTGTCCCTATACCTCAAGAGGAATTCTTGAATGGATGGGTTTTTCTTTCCCTATACCTAAAGGGGAATTCTTGAATGGATGGGGGTTTCTGTTCCTCAAGGTTTCTCTCCCTATACCTCAGAAGGAATTCAAGGAGTGTCTCTCTCCCTATACCTCGAGTGGCATTCTTCATGGGAATTCTTGAATGGATTAGGGTTTTTCTCAATGAGTCTTCTTGCCTTGAACGTCTCTTGGGAATCTCCCTATACCTCAAGGGTGTTTCTTGTATCAGATTTATTGCTAAAGATGCTAGTAAAATGGCCGGTTCATTGTACTGTTCCTGTAGGTCTATGACTCCCCCCTACTATATTGTTTTTGAGAGAGCCAGACAATAGCAAAAATTAAATATTGTTGCTATATATGGGGGTGGAGCTTCCTAGTACTCACTTATCTGTCTTGATGTCGTTCAAGAAGGTCTACGCCCACTCGTGCGGGATAAATTATTTTCCATCCTACGTCCCGTTCCTCCCATACGACACACCACAGGCCTCTATCTGTTCCATCTCTATTTCCAAGGCACCTTCCACTACCCCTTACCTATATATGTTTTTGTTTCATCGGCGTTTTTAGTATGATAGTGGTAGCTATAATTTTCCTCATCCACAAATATTTTTCCACCAGTGTTTGATTTTCGGAACTTGGCCATGAGTTCCAAATAAAAATATAATCTATAAAATACAGAATCTATTAGATACTTGTGGTACGCTCTTCTGGAGTGAATTGAAACTTCTAGCTTAATTATCTCCTGCTTTAAAAAAAGAAATGTTCTCTCTTTTTTATTTATGGTACCCTACCTTTCTGCTTGTTTAGAGAAATATAAGGTATTGGTGTGCAAAGTTCTTTATTAAACGACTTTTTAATAAAAAATGGTAACTTCAAAAAATTATCAGAGGTAAACAATTATCTTGGGACGCATTTTTATAGGGACGCAAATGTCGAGGGACGCAATTGTCCGGGACGCAAATGTCCAGTACCCAACTGTCCGTCCACAGCCTGAATCATCCGCATTGCTTTGGGGAACAGACTCCCGGCAGTTTGTTTTCCTAATCACTACAGACTTGACCTCTTCACGTCTAGGGTTAAACATTGTCTTTTCGACATAACTCCCTAAACGCACGTATAAGACCATGCAGTAACCCATTACCTCGGGGTCATCCAAATAAGTAGTGTCTAAATTTAAATCTCCTCGTCCCCTGACCTATAGAACTAGGACCTGTCATGATACGTACTCAAGTCTGAATGATCCTCGTTTCTTTTGTATTCCATTAATAAAGAGGAAGTTATATTCAAACAGCTGCTTCCTAAGAACAGCTGCTTTGTGGAACAGACTCCCGGTAGATTAATTTCCCGCTCACAACAATCTGGACTTCTTTAAATCTAGGGTAAACCGTTATCTGCATATCACAAAGAACTTCATTTCTTGCCGTTTCTTAAGCTCAGTTCACAGTAACTTTCTGCCTTGAGTGGGCTAAACCATTTTTATGCAGTACTTGATAACACCACGTAACTAAATGTTGTCCATTTTCAAGACAAGTCGGTAGTAGTTACTTTTAAAGTCTTCTTTAAACAGGCAGATGCCAGTTGACCTGCAAAAAAACAATGTAGTTATTTTTAAGAAGAGTTGAAATTAATGCATGCAAAATTTCACATTTCTAGCATCACTATATATAAAGTTAATACCTAGCGGTGAGTGTCGATTTCATGTTCGAAAGTGTAATATAAAATATTATATTTTATATTTACTGATATTGAGCACTTTTATCCATCAATATGCATACCTTAAAATTATGTCAGATCACACACACACACACACACATATATATATATATATATATATATATATAATTATGTCAGATCATATATATATATATATATATATATATATATATATATATATATGTGATCTGTCATAATTTTAAGGTATGCATATTGATGGGTAAAAGTGCTCAATATCAGTAAATATAAAATATAATATTTTATATTACACTTTGAGCATGAAATATATATATATATATATATATATATATATATATATTTATTTATTTATATATCTATATATATATATATAGATATAAAAATGAACATAGAAGTGAACACTCAGAGGCGACAAGTTGGTTCTTGCTAGACGCAATCGTCGCTCCTGAGTGTTGACTTCTATATTCACTTTTATATCTATATTTACATACGCCTTATCGATTATATTGAACACTTTATCCCATTAATATATCACACCTTAAAACTATATTTCTTCATATATATATATATATATATATATATATATATATATATATATATATATATATATCCGGTGAAGCTCTCGAGAGAAAGGGGTTTTAAAAAATAGCGGCTTCTACTGTTATTAATGAATTACTCTTCAAGTACGAATTGAGTTTTCCGGGCCACCAAAATATTTCGAATAGAAAAACATTAAATTTTTCCTTTCGCTCTGCCGTGCGACGATAGCCTAGAGGTAGGATCTCTGACTGATATATATATATATATATATATATATATATATATATATATATATATATATATATATATATATATATGTGTGTGTGTGTGTGTGTGTGTGTGTGTGTCACCAGAATAATTTAAGTACGAGATGAAGGGAAAAAAAACTAACCAAAGCAATAGAAAGCGCGCAAAGAAAGAAACTGTTGTGACCATGTAAATGTTTAAAGAAATAACAAGTGCTGAAGACATATCATATACTAAACAGTAAGTACAACAGAAGAGTATGCACGACTAGTGAGTCTGTGTCGGTAGACCCAGCGTTCAATCTATTCGACTGTTCCTCCAATGCCTTCTCTCCTACTAATTTTATAGTAGGCGGAAGAGTTCAACATAGACTCTTTAGAGGGAGGACACCACAACAGAAACAATAAGAACAAGAAAGAGACAGAGAACCACTGAAACACAAGTGCTCGATGTCTATGGAATTAAGAAGCCCCAAGCGGGAAACAAAACCAAAACAGGGTCACAACAATAACAACAACAACAACAACCAGTATTCTGGTCGTGGTTTGTTGCATTCACTTATGTGAAAATACCCCGTAGAAAGAAATGTATCTATCTCTTTTCTTCTCCACCCCACACCATTAGCTATCGGTAAATAGTCGAAACGGTGGCAACCACATTTGGAGAAGGACAACACTGATTTCAAAACTTCTAGCTTCTCAAACTCACCATTACTGAAGCGTTGAGTATTGCTACTCCCCTGAAGAAAATATCAAACAGGGAGGAGTTACCCCAAAGAGGGAGCAAGGTTTTGGGATCTCTTTTGGAGTTTTCATTCTTGGTATATGTTTTTTTTCGGTGAGTGATGAAGACATCAAACTACTGATCTTGTTTTCACTCGTATAATTTGATCTGTGTTAAGATTCCAATTTGTCGCTTGGATATTTTCCGAAGAGAGAAAAGAGGTTGTCAAATGAAGTTAAGAAGATATTTACAGTATGCGTTCATCAATAAATGTTCAGGTCGATTTTATCCATTTAGTTCAAAGGAATTAAAAACCAATCTGTCGTTGTGCAATCGACCTGGAATTCCATGTAAATAAACACAAGATAATGTCGGTAAAATAAAGTTTTTTTTTTAATTGAAATCACTCAGAATTCTCTGAGCTAACACGTTTATTTAATTTTGAATCGACTCCATTAAAATGAATTCAATACATGGCTTCGTGAATGTGAAAATGCTTCTTGGAATTCGTATTTTTCGCCAATCCTAAATGCCAATTTCAGAGAGAAGCTAAATGCCAGTATTTTATGTCTGATTAGATAAACAAATAGGAGACACTTGTAAGAATGGTGTAATATTGTATCAGTCAGTTATGTGCCATGCGCGATACACGCCTAGGCGATCATGTATTTTTCGATACATGACTGACGAGGCAGATTTTTTTCCAGCAGTAGGTTGTCATTTCTTTGTGCGGTAGAAAGGTTAGAGAACCCGATCAGTACTGCTATTTACCCATAGCTGGGGAGAGAAGAGGATTCAAACATTTCTCAAGGGTATTAGCACATAAGTGAATTTCACTCAGTTATGTGCCATGCGCGATACACGCCTAGGCGATCATGTATTTTTCGATACATGACTGACGAGGCAGATTTTTTTCCAGCAGTAGGTTGTCATTTCTTTGTGCGGTAGAAAGGTTAGAGAACCCGATCAGTCCTGCTATTTACCCATAGCTGGGGAGAGAAGAGGATTCAAACATTTCTCAAGGGTATTAGCACATAAGTGAATTTCACTCAGTTATGTGCCATGCGCGATACACGCCTAGGCGATCATGTATTTTTCGATACATGAATGATGAGGCAGATTTTTTTCCCGCAGCAGGTTGCCATTTCTTTGTGTGGTAGAAAGGCTACAGAACCTGGTCTGTCCTGTTATTTACGCATAGCTGGGGAGAGAAGAGGATTCAAACATTTCCCAAGGGTATTAGCATGTAAGTGAATTTCAGTCAGTTATTTGCCATGCGGGATACACGCTTAGGCGATCATCTATCTTTCGATACATGACTGACGAGGCAGAATTTTCCCGCAGTAGGGTGCCATTTCTTTCTGCGGTAGACCAATTGCCATCCAACGCTATAGAACCCGATCTGTGCCGCTATTTGCCCTTAGATGGGGGGAGAAGAGGATTCATACCTTTCCAAAGGGTATTAGCATGTAAGTTAATTTCAGTCAGTTATTTGCCATGCGGGATACACGCTTAGGCGATCATCTATCTTTCGATACATGACTGACGAGGCAGAATTTTCCCGCAGTAGGGTGCCATTTCTTTCTGCGGTAGACCAATTGCCATACAAGGCTATAGAACCCGGTCTGTCCTGCTATTTACCCATAGCTTGGTGCGAGAGGATACATACCTTTCCCAAGGGTATTAACACGTAAGTGAATGTAATAGATTCGACTGGAATTCGAACATTGTATTCCGACACTTATTTCCTTTGTTTCGTATGTGATTTAACTCAACAAAAATTCGCTTTACGAAGATGAAGGTGGATATGTGGCCAGTGTAACTGATGTCGATGTGGAAAGTGCTATCGGCAAGACTAGTTCAAATTTCTGATTATTCACTGGCTTCTACTCAAATGCAAACTTGGAAAAGGCAAGAATACGTCTTTGAAGCGGGTCAGTCAACCCTGCTTTACTCATGTGGTTTGGGATGTGTAACTGTACTGTTCAACGGCCTGCATCTAAACCTAACATATGGTTCCAAGAAGTCGCATGGCTTCTACGACGGCCACACCCCGCTCAACGACATCGACCTGCCGGCTAAACTATGTGAGTGTAGTCGGAAGTTTTTTCCGACCTGACCGGTGAACGTGAACGCTTCTCCTCACCCACTTGTGCCAAGTGGCCATTGGCCAGTCGCCAGCCTTGGCGTAGAAGATGCTCCAAAAGAACAACAGCTTTACCAATGAGCGGAAGAACTTCTCAGACGAGAGACGGGGTAACCTCAACAAACCCGGTGCGAAAGGAACAGGCAAGTCATTGCACTATTTTTGCCTTGAATGTCACCATGGTCCACAATTACAGCAGAAATAGTGGGAGTAGTGACTACAGTGCCGCAGAATGCGTTAGCATTTGTCCTTGCATGGAATACTGTTGCCATATATGGTCACGTGCCCCCGCTGTTCATCTCGATGTTGTCGACAAAATCCAAAGACGGTTATGCAATGTGTTCGGTCCTGATTTGTGGTCTCGACCCCAGTCACTTTCTCACCGACGTAATGTAGCTTCCTTCTGTCGTTTCTATAAATATTTTCATGACATCTTCTCTGACAAACTATTTTCACTGAAACCCTGACTGCATGAATAAGCGTGCTACTAGGTTGGCATCTCGGTCCCACCCTTCTACTGTCGAAACAGTTAAATGAAACCGCCTCTTCTATTCCAACAGTTGCTTCTCTCGCACTTCCCGACAGTGGAACTCCCTTCCTCTCACTTGCTTCTCTGATAACTATAATCTTCAAAAATTTAAATGTAATGTCAATCGATATCTTCTGTTGCCTTGATCTCCATCCTTTTTTTTTATTTTTCGCCGTTCTTCTTTTTATCCTTTCCTCGCGCCACCCCCTATAGCCAGACTTTTCCCTTATTTACACTCTCTGTAGCCACTTGTGTACTAGTGGCACTCCCGCCTTACTTGGGGTGAAATGCTTAAAAATGAATGATCTTTAATTGTAATGGTAATATTAGCCGTTTCCCTATGAGGAAACATTTGGTAGTTATCAACCGAGAAGCCAGTAGTATTTTCGATTGAAATTTATAAAATCTCTCTCTTAAAATAATATTTTTAGGAAATCAGATTCCTCAAACACAGTAGATGTTATCGCTCTTTCCAATATTGATGGGGGTTTCCTTCCAAACCTTCTTTTTGAAATAGTGTGGTGTGTTAACATCTTGATTATGTCTTTATTTTCTCTTCAAGTTACATGTGCTATCCATTTTAATTGTTGCTTCTGTTGGTAGTCCTCAATTGATGTGTTTTCTATTATTTGGTACAATTACTTGTTTGTGATCCTGTAGTGTCAAAGTGTTTAAAGAAGGATGATCTTTGTGAAGACTCTCAGGCTTCACTCACTCAAAGCCTTTTTTTAACCACTGATTTTAGGAAGCGATTATATACAGATGAGAGATTCAGAATTGGTTTGGCGCCATGCATGATAAGCCTAGCCATATCAAGACTGTCATGCACACATGACAGTCTTGATCTGACTAGGCAATTTAAGAGCATGACTCGAGTTTTATCTTCGTAGCTAACTACCTATGGCACAGTCTATTCTATGTTTAATTACTTTTTCTAATATACTTAATTTGTTAAAGCTGAACCATACACTGAGGTATCTGACGTGTTCAGTATTTACTAATTCTACATTCTGTATTTTTATGGTAGATTTAGTGTAGGTGCCATCAATGCTTTCATTCCAAATCCAGGTCATAAGGTATTGCGTGTGGACTGGGTTTCCACTTTGGGTAAGATCCAATCTGAGAAAAGGAAAAATATGTAGGGAAGCTAACGGGAAAATTCTCCACTGCCTCTATGTATGGCAAATTACTGATATTAAAGAAAAGGAAGCCGTGGAGAGACAGATTGTTGTTTACTTTCTGAAGGGGCAATGCATTTAAATATAAAGACATCGGCTGTCAAACCTTTTCCTCTAGAGAACTCTTTCGAGTTTTCCAAGAAGAATATGACATACTGATAGCTTGTTACAAATGTTTCATATAAGCATACACACACACACACACACACACACACACACACACACACACACACACACACACATGTATATATATATATATATATATATATACATATATATATATATATAAATATATAATTTTCAGTGTGGTGCACCAGATTCCATCTTACACAAATATAAATCTACCATTTGTGCGTGCATTGAATGTTGCTGTCATATCTGCTTCGATATTTCTGCTATATATCTCAAGATTCTAGGCAAAACCAAAAGATGGGTTTGTAATGTTATTGACCTTGACCTGGCATTTTCTCCATAAATATTTTCATGCCAGTTGTTCTGATGAGCTCGTCTCTGTTGTACCTCGGCTCCATGAATTTAAGCGTACGATTAGATTATCAATCAGCTCTCATTGTTGTACTATTTAAATAGCTAGATGTTACTGTAGGTTCTATTCTAATAGTTTCTTTTAAATGCAACGTCAATTACTATCTTTTGTCATCTTGAATCTTATTCTTTTATCGCCCTTTTCTCCTCAATAAAATATTCTCATTCTCTTTCACTCCGATTAACACTTGCATCTTAGTAGCATTATCGCCTTGCTTGGGGTGAAATGAATAAGTTGCTTTTGATCATATATCAATCATATACACATTGTTCGCAACGGTAAGTAAATGGGAAGTGAAAATAATATTCGATACAATTTTAAGATACAGATTGGTAGCATTTGACCATTGTCCCTTAAAAAAAAACGCATACTATTCGTAAACTTCAAATCTCAGTTAGTACGAGGAATATGCGTACCCAGGTTTGAGAATTACTGAATATAAGATATAAATAAATTTCTTTAATGACAACTCATTCCCTAAAATCTGAAGAAATTATCAAATCCAGTTTTATGAGGAAAACATTATTTGTTTAGCCGATAATCTTTTAGCATCCCTCTCCCTCTCTCTGACACACATACAAATTATATATATATATATATATATATATATATATATATATATATATATATATATATATATATATATATATTCCTTTTTCTTTTCTCTCTTCTCCCCTCCCATTTAAATATATCACTTCCGTTAAATTTACCGCAATCCACTCCGTCAGAAATTTGGAAACGGCGTCCTGAAGCTCCAATACGAACATTTCAGAGTTTTGGGTGTCAATTTGAAGACAATGCAGAGGATTTGGAAAGAGTTGGCTGAGTTTAATGGTGATTACGAAGGTGTTTGGTGTGATCACTACTGATGGCGGTGTTATGCCTATAGTCATCTTCCCACAGGGCCCTTGACTCAACATGGAGGCCTACATCAAGTGCGCTGAGTGGTTAGCGGTAGCCTGGGTGAAGAGGGTAGTTGCTGGAAGAACCTATGTCGGGCAACAGGACTTTGCATCATGACACACAACCAGTAGAACCCAGTCATTTTTGCGACCATATCACCCCTTACATCTGGTCACCTAACTCCCAAGATTGCACCCCTTTCATCATTATGTATGGGTGCAGTTGAGTAAGAGAACAATAAAACTCCTTGTAACACCAAAGATGAACTGAAGGCAAGGATTATGGCAGCATTCACCAACTTAACAAAGGAGACCGTCCAGAAGAGATGCAGGAGATCCATCTGGAGACTGTGGTTGAAGTCAATGAAGATTTTATTGGAATAAATATACTCTTTAGTATTTTAACATATTTTTGTGTAATTTTGTTAAATATATCTGTTACAATGAGATATCAGTAATTTTGAAGAATTTATTCATCGCACTATATATATATATATATATATATATATATATATATATATATATATATAGAGAGAGAGAGAGAGAGAGAGAGAGAGAGAGAGAGATGAGCGGACTGGAATAGCTAGCTAGCAAACCAGATAGATATGGACAGCCTGAGATAGACAGGTATAGAGATATAAACAGACATATATATATATATATATATATATATATATATATATATATATATATATATATATATATATATATATATTAAGTTAACCGTTTAAATGTGTCAATGTCTGGACCTCCTCAAGTAATTTTAAGTATGAAAGAATAGAAATATTAAATTACATCTAACTCACTGATGTCTTCTCTCTCCCCACCTCACTTCCTCACTTCCTCACTTCGTTAATTTACATATGCTTAATACGGGCCATCAAAAATGTGTAAATTTCTTTTCATTTTTCGTTTCAACCTTTGGAAGTAAAGTCTGATGATCCGCAATCCTTTAAAAGGGCTGTGGTGAAATAATTTATTACATGGAACATTTGCTCTGGATTTATATTGAGCTCTCTGGATTTTACCCTCCTTGGGTCTACCCATACGGATTACCTAGTTTTCCATAAACTATATATATATATATATATATATATAACTTCATCTATTATCTATGTATTATAAAATAAAGGATAAAAATCCAGTAAAAAATCTTATCTGTCATTGTTTTATTCTTTTTAAGATTAGCTCTGAAAAATAAATCTATGTAAACTTGAGTAAATATGATTAAACAAACACCAGCTGACGTCAGCAAAAACAGTGTTCTTTTCGGAGACATTAATCAAGATGTCGCTTTATATTCTATGTTTATCTGCGTCAGTTTCGATTTCAATCGTTTCGTATCGTCATATTTTCACAAAAACCGTCGTTTCTCTTTGCATCAGAAAGTTTCACCATTTGTTGCTGAGGCAGACTGAGGATCTTATCAATCATTTTTGTTTTGATTGATTGACAACACATCTGATCATTTATGTTTAGCTATCAATTTGATGCTTTGATCTGATCACGTCGGATCTATCTATCTATCTATCTATCTATCTATCTATCTATCTATCTATCTATCTATCTAAGGCTGTTCATATCTATCTATCTATCTATCTATCTATCTATCTATCTATCTATCTATCTATCTATCTATCTATCCCAGTCTGATTCTATCTCAGTCTGATTCTATCTCAGTCTGATTCTATCTATCTATCTATCTATCTATCTATCTATCTATCTATCTATCTATCTATCCCAGTCTGATTCTATCTCAGTCTGATTCTATCTCAGTCTGATTCTATCTATCTATCTATCTATCTATCTATCTATCTATCTATCTATCTATCTATCTATCTATCTATCTATCCCAGTCTGATTATATCTCAGTCGGATTCTATCTATCTATCTATCTATCTATCTATCTATCTATCTATCTATCTATCTATCTATCTATCTATCTATCTATCTATCTATACACACACACGCACACACACATATATACATACATACGTACATACATCTAGTGTGAAGGAGTCCATTTGAAGGACGAAAAGCCTCACAAAGAATTATTTCCATTTTATAATTTAATTACCCACTATTATTCTAACATAAAGAATTTGTATATAATATTCTGTCTATATATACATATATATATTCATACATACATACATATATATATATATATATATATATATATATATATATATATATATGTACTGTGCCCGCAAAATGAAGTCACTGTTTAAAAGAATATGCAATACTTATTTACTTGCAAACAAGATTAGCAGTTAAAATTAAGAAAAAAATTATGTTTAATGTTGAAAATCAACAACTGAATTTTATGTCTGCAAATGCACACAGAACACTGATGTCAGTAATGAGAATTGTTCTGCTACGTGACCCTTGCAGTCGACATTTACTTGAGTGCTATATCACCTGGTCCGGAGAAATCGAAGTTTGCCAAATACTTCGAATGTGACACAATTCGGTTTCATGCCTTTAGCTTAAAATTAAATTCATATTGAATTAATTAAGAAATGATTAATTATTTCTGTAGTAGACGATTAAAAACGCGAATGTATCTGGACATATTTTTGTACAAAGTACAATTACATAAATCTGAAGAAAGGTTTCCATAATGGCTAAATGTTTTTTTTGATATTTTTTTTTCTCTTTTCAAGACGTCTAGATTTGTTTTTTGTTGTTGTTTTAATCGTATGTCCAGAGTTCAGTGTGAAAAATGTCGCTTATACATTAGGTGATTGTAGTGTCGGGGATGGGGCTCTTTTTT
>OZ010593.1:61667680-61672680 GCA_963932145.1 Acanthosepion lycidas
AAAAGTTAAAAAGTTAACTTGTGTGAAGTTTTGTTCTTTAGAATTTAAAATTCCCAACATTCCCTGTTCGGTCGCAAGTGTAGTCGCACCAATATAACAAATCTAGAAGTCTAAAAACTCCTAAAGGGCGAAACACGAACACTTTTCTTTGGGTCTAGTCACTCGATCTAACCAACATCTTTATCCACTGGCCCATGTATCCGGTTCCGCGGGAAGAAGCTGTGAGTTCGATATCAGGCGACAGTAGTGGCTGAACCAAAAACTTTGAAAATTGAGTATAAGGGAAATAACTTCGACATCCGGAAGAGGCATGTCACGCGGAACTAGAACAATCTACACCGGTGGACGAAATTCCAATCACCTGAAGAAGGCCGTAGCGTACAGCGGTCGAAACGCTGTGAACAAGGTAATGAAGATGAGGATAACAGTCCGAAATGTAAATAATGCAAGTAATCATAATACCTTATTTCAGAGATATAGACACATACTACACTTAACTTTCGAAATCTCGGGTCAACTGTTATCTATCCTACATTATTTATTTTTCTTACGGCTTATAGAAACCTCATTCAATAATCCTCTACCTTATGGATGTGCAGGTGGTGTATAGATGCGCTTGTGAGGTAATGGATAGCAACTCAAAATGAGAAATTCGATCCGAGTTCAATTTCCAGTCGAATTCGTTACATTCAGTAAGGCGCAAATACCCTTGGGAAAAGGCATGACTCACTCTTTTCCCCCATCTTTGCACCAAGCTGGAGAATAACCCGGACTGTTCAGCCTTGGTTGACAGCCAGTATAGCAGAAGGACAAATATGAATTACAATATCGTTTGTAGCTCCGGCGAAGCACGTGTTAAAATGCTAAAAGAAAAGTTTCGTCGAGTTGACAATGGTTTATACCTTTGTCCACCCTTTTAAATGATTATTATATCATTGAAATATTTTTCCTGATTTTAAATCACCGCAAGATGCGGTCATATCCAGAAAAGGCTATAGAATTAAATCTAGATAGAAAATCCGGAGTAGAGTCCCGGAGGCGATTAGCTGTCAACACTGACAAACGTCCGGAGACTACTACAGCCAAACTGTCGGCAAATATAAATGCCCTGTAATCCTTTGGATCTTGTCGGTACGGCCGAAAGCGGAAAGCATGTGATCTTATCATCGAACAGCCTCCATATACCATCGCCCAGGTCTGCACCCTGGCCAAAGATGGTGCTGTCATTGATTCACGAGATAAACGCTTACCTACTAATTATTTTTTAATTAAATATTTACAATAAAAACTTAAAAACTTCTTGATAAATCTGTCAGTCAGTTATATGCCATGCTTGATGCACGCGTAGGCGATTACGTATCTTTCGATACATGACTGACGAGACAGATTTTTTGTCCTGCTGTAGGTTGTCATTTCTTTCTGCGGTAGACCAGTTGCCATCCAAAGCTACATAGCTGGAGAAGAACAGGATTCATACATTTCACGTAAGTGAATGTAATGGATTCGACTGGAATTCGAACTCGTCTCTCCGATTCCTCAATCCAAATCGCTATCTATTACTCCCACCGTGCCTCTTCAGGCCAAGAGAGTTAGATTCATACCTTTCCCAAGGGTATTAGCACGTAAGTGAATGTAATGGATTCGAATGGAATTCGAACTCGGCTCTCCGATTCCTCAATCCAAGTGGCTATCTATTATTCACACCGTGCCTCTTCAGGCGAAGAGAGTTAGATTCATACCTTTCCCAAGGGTATTAGCACGTAAGTGAATGTAATGGATTCGACTGGAATTCGAACACGGCTCTCCGATTCCTCAATCCAAATCGCTATCTATTACTCCCACCGTGCCTCTTCAGACCAAGAGATTTGGATTCATACCTTTCCCAAGGGTAGTAGCACGTAAGTGAATGTAATGGATTCGACTGGAATTCGAACTCGGCTCTTCGATTCCTCAATCCGAACCACTACCCATTACTCCACCGTACCTCCATATGTATTATATCAATATTGTTAGAAGGAATAAAATAGTAACTGTAAATTAAAACTACACCTTTTATTACTTACTCCTCTATGCATATGGCAAACTCTGTCTTTTTTACAAATACTCTCACGGTAACTGCTCCGATGAGATGCTTTCGCTGGTTCCTAGACTTCATGAATTTAAGCGTTCAGCTAGGCTGGCATCTCGCTCTTACACTTTCACTGTCGAAACTATTAAATGTAGCCGTCTCTTCTACTCCAATAGGTTTACGTCTCGCACTTCTCGCCTGTGGCACTCCCTCCCTTTTCCCGTTTCCCTGATAGCTATAATCTCCAACTATTCAAATGTAATGTCCATCGACGTCTCCAGCTGCCTTGATCTATCCCCTATCCTTCTCTTCATCCTTTCCTCTATCATTCCTCTTTGCTCTCGCTCCAACTCCCTGTAACCCCTTGCGTGCTTATGGCTTCCCGCCTTGCTTGGGGTGAAATGCTTAAAAAATTTTTTCTACGCATAGCGCACTTCTCACCTGTAGAACTCCCCCATTTCCTGTTTCCCATGATTGCTATAATCTCCAACTATTAAAATGTAATGTCAATCGACGTCACCAGATGCCTTGATCTATCCCCTATCCTTCTCTTCATTCTTTCCTCTATCACTCCTCTCTGCTCTAGCTCCAACTCTGTAACTCCTTGCGTGCTAGTGGCTTCCCGCCTTGCTGGGAGTGAAACGCTTAAAAAAAATTATTACGCATAGCGAAGGTGTGGCACGTGCCTACAAGTATGGCGCACTATAGTGATGATCACACTATCTAGTCGTAATTAATCTTTCAAGACAAGCGTGCTAACAATTAAACCAAAGTGGCTGCAGAGATTTATCAAACTTTCGCTTTCCATTTTATAGGGGCCGGTTATAATTTGGTAAAATCAAAGCTTCCTCGTTACATAATATGGCTCTCGTCAATGTGCATGAAATTACAAATACAAAGTTCATTCCAGAAGTCTTGAGATTATTTCCAGGAGAGATATTTCTTAATTTCAAAGAAGTACAAAATTCTAGTCTCCCTCAAAGTAGGATCCTCTGACATCAATGCAATTGTTGTACCGCTCCAGTCACTTTGTGAAAGCCCCATGGAAGTCATCCAATGTGAAGCTGTCTAGGACTATCTTAACAGTCCCCTTCAATTTCTCAGTTTCTTCAAAACGATTGTCCCTGAGGCTCTCCATCAGCTTGGGGAAAAATCAAATGTCGCATGGAGCAAGGTTTGGACTATAGGGAAGAAGAGAACAAATGTTGCACTCGTCCTGGGTATGACGACAAACTACATCCAGCAGCAAGGTCTCTGATCAGGAGGTTTTGAGGAGCGTGGAACCACTTCTTAATTGCTAGTGTTCCCAGGTCCACCTTGATCCGGGGTGGTAGCACCTGTTAGGATCTCAGCTTTGGGCAAATAGTTAATCCCGAAACTGGGGCAAAAACACTATAAAAGTGTAAAAATAGGTTTTAATACCAAAAATACTTTGTAAAAAATTATTACCAGTAATAAATTTTTAAAGGAAAAAAATATTACCAACAGTATGTTTTGAAAGAAAAAAAATATTACCAGCTATACATTTTTGAAGGAAAAAAATACCAGTAATATTTTTTTGAAAAAAAATATTATCAGCAATACATTTTTGAAGGAAAAATATTACCAGAAATAGATTTTTGACAAAACAAAATATTAATACAAAAATAATAAGCAATAACAATTTTTCGGTATTAGATAACCCAATGTTGATATGCCGTAAAACAAAACAAATCAAACTAAACCCAACGCTGCACATAATTTTCCGCATTTTAAGATCATCACGAATAATTTTATGTACATTTATCACACCAAACGCTAAACAGTAAGCTTTTTTTAAAATTTATTAATAATCACCCAATACGAGGCCAAAAACCCCACTTAAGGTAGAGTTATATTAACGTAGGAAATAGCAAACGTCAGGAGTATACAGCTGAAGTAGCCTTTAGAATAGGCATGGGTAAGCTTTTCCGAACAGTGGGCCGCATCAGATATGGCTCATCATAAGGCAGGCCGTACTACTAAAAAGATTCAAGGTAATTTTTCATTGGAGCTGCCTCAGCCATTTTCATCTCAGAAGACTACACGCGGAAATGGTGAAACGTTGATTGTTTTTTTGGAGAAAAGATTTCTTAATAATTAAGAAAATGCAGTCCAGTTATAATTTTATTAGATTGGTGCAAAAATAATATCGTTTTTTGACGTATTCTTTAACGTCAAAAAACGATATTATTTTTGCACCATCCTAATATAACAGATGACAGTAGTTAGCACACACTATTGCATGTGATTTTTTTCTTATTTATTCATTTGAAAATATAAATAAATAGGTTTTAAATTAAAAAAATATATTTCTTCTGCAGAGAAAAAAAATATGTTTCTTTTCCAGAAAATATATTTCTTTTTCCAGGCAAAAAATTTATTATGAACGTCCTGTTTTTAAAGCAAGTGATATTTACACGCATGGTCTTCCTTAGTGAAAATCCTCACCCGTTTAAAATGATGAAAACGTTACCTTCAACGAAAAGTTACAAAATTTAAGAAACGTTGTGCTAAATCATTGTTTATGTAAGTGGTTATGCATAAGAAAATGTAAGTGAACAGGTGAGGACGAAACGAAATAAACAAAATTTTGTTTTCCTCATGAAATTCGGCGTGTTATTCAGAAAGCGAAACAGGTCACGTGTGGTTTGCGGGCCCAACTTTGCTCATGACTGCTTTAGAAGAAAACGGAAACCCAAACCTAAACAGGGGATAAGCGTCCACACCTGTTTAAAAGGCAAGGGAGGAGTGTCAACATTATGTTTTTGTAGATACACGACGGTCTTCAGCAGAAAAATGCGAATTTTCTCAACCAGTTCTGATGTTCTTCAGTCTGTCTATAGTGACTATAGTGACTTCAGAGCTATAGTGACGATATGCTAAAATGATAATAATCTCGGAGAGTTGTAAC
>OZ010593.1:61677680-61780180 GCA_963932145.1 Acanthosepion lycidas
CCAAATGGAAAAGGAGACAGCACTTAGGAAGACGTCTACCCTTTTTTAATTTCTAATCTAGCAAAATAAGCTTGCTAACAATTTCGAAGTGCCCAAAATTCGTGATTTTCTAACCGTAGCATAGATGTGGCACAAGACCGAAAGTTTGGGGAATCCAGTGAGTATCGAACTCACTATTCAGTCGTAACTGATCTAGCAAGACAAGCTCGCCTATTCCAGTTATGTCGCACTGCATAATCTCGCTCAATGTTGTTTAAATGCCGACCGAGTAAACCAATGAAAGAGCGCGTTATTGCGCGCGGAGTAAAATTATGTTTAACTGGATGCTAATTAAATAAAAATTCGCAACCTGTTCTCGAGAGATTTCTAACTGGCTTTGTACTTTTGGAGCAGATATCATGTCGGTGTGGGTAACACTACGACAGATTTTAAACAATTTTAGTTACAATGTGTACCGCTCAAATAAGACTTGTCCAAGTACCTCGGTTAAGCTAAAGTACTTTTCTGCTTTATCTGGATACCGTCATGAGCTTTGAAAGATTTTACAATTTCACTGCTCATAACTTCTTCTTCTTCTTCTTCTTCTTCTTCTTCTTCTTCTTCTTCTTCTTCTTCTATGAGCCGTGTCCCTTCAGATAGTGGGAGATCATGTCTGTGTCCTGATTTTGTAGCTCTTAGTAAATTTTGTCATTTTGATACTTCACCTAATCACTGTTCTGTCAATCTCGTTAGGCGGGTTATGCATTATCTTCATCTGCCCCTCTTGCCTTCGATATGTCATGTGAGTGTTAAATTTTCTGAGCCCTCTTTCCTCATTACGTGTTCTATATAAAACACGAGACCTAACTATTATTTTTATTCTCTCCTTTTTTTTTTTTAAATAAGAACGGTGTATACGACTTTCTTTTGAAAGCAGTACCGGATTTACATTAATAAGCCTTTTCGCAAAAGACGCTTTCACTAGATCCAACCTTTATTTTTTATTTTAAAGTGAAGGATTTTTTTGAATGTTTGCTCTTCGGTTTTTACATTGTCGAAAATGTCAATCATACGTGTTAAATGTCGATAACTTTCATTCATTTGTTTATTACAAGAGATCGCAGAATTTTAGATCGCAGAATTTTGCTTAGGTGAAAGTTCTAGTCATTAATGGTATCAATCTTTTCAGAAAGACAGAAGACAATGACTTTTTTCTTTCAGTTAATATGTTCTACACATATTCGCCATCCTATGACGTCTCCAGGAGATTTCAGGATTCATTCAAAATTTTTGGAAGTATAGAGAAAGACTGCTGAGTCCAAAAACGTCTCCCCGTCTTTGTGGGTAATGAATTATTTTCTGCACTACAACCTCTTTCTCACAGACGAAACATCGCATGACTCGCTACTTTATGGCTATTTCCATGGAAAGTATTCAGATGAACTACATTATTTAAGTCCACCAGTCCTTAACTTCACGGCTAAGACTCGCCATGCCACGCCCATTGTGGCGAACCATGCCCATTCCCTTCGTATTCCCTTGGTGAGATGTAAGTTACCTCGAGCAGCTTCTTCCCACGAGCCGCTGCTTCGTGAAACCGACTCCTAAGAGGTTGCTTCCCCGATCACTACATTCTTAACTTGTTCAAGTCTAGGGTTAACCGTTATCTTCCACACATATCCGCATAAGCAGTGCCTCTTACTCTTTAATCCTCTACCTCGTGTAGCCCTCGGGTCTTATACAGGGTGAAGATTATTTTAAAAAAGAAAGAAATGGATGCTTTGACACGAAGACAGAGAACACATTTCAAACTTCTTTCTAAGTTTAACATTCGTGTCGAAACATTTGCAAGATATGAAAAGATCGTGTTCACTATTGTCAATACCGGAAGATTCCACGAAGAGTTGAAAGGACGTTCTTTTCAGACCGAAACATGTAGCTACACAAAAGTCTATTCTGTTATTATTGACGCAGCAACGGTCGTTAAAGAAAAATTAAAAAAAAAAAAAAAGAATCATTATTTGCAATCACTTTTTTTAAAAAAGATATTTTAAAAATGGAGAAAGCAAATAGTTTACGCATGATATAAAAATAATGACATTTATTAATATTATTTGAAGTTTTTTTTTTCATGGAAATCTTTATCTTTTTTGTACAATTATATTATATAGTAATTCAGACAGGCTCAGTTTATTACTTAATAACAGTAGAAAACTAATAGCCCACTTTAAGTTCACCAGAGTCTTATATTAAAACTACTTATCAAATATGACGGCATGTCTCGTTAAGTCCTTACACTTATTTAAATGTGTCTATATAGTAGTCTTTAGAATAATTGACTTATAATTATATACAGGTAGCAATTCTGCGAGGGAACAGTTTGCTATTAGGTTGGTGCAAAAGTAATGTCGTTTTTTGACGTTCAACTTCAAAAGATCATAACTCCTTTCATAATAAACTTTATTAATCGAAATAAGAGCCATTAGAATCAACACATTTTTGCCAACGAGAAACAAGTTTATTTATCCCATTAGCATAGAAATCCGGAGTTCTGGAAGCGATGAAGTCATTGAAGACCGATTCGGCATTATCTCGGCTTTTGAAGCATTTTTCGCGCAGGAAGTTGTCGAGGTGCTTTAAAAAGTGATAATCGGTGGGCGAGAGGTCCGGTGAATATGGCGGATGAGGCAGAGTCTCGTAGCCCAATTCGTTCAGCTTCTGCAGGGTCAGTTGAGCAACATGCGGGCGAGTGTTGTTATAGAGGAGAATTGGTCCCTTCATATTGACCAATCTCGGGCACATACGTTGGAGCTTCTGGTGCATTTCGTCAATTTGTCGGCAGTACTTCTCCGCCGTAATCGTTTCGTCCGGATTCAAGAAGCTGTGATGGATGAGACCGGCCGCAGACCACCAAACAGTCACCATAACCTTTCTTTGGTGCAATTTCGGCTTCGGGAAGTGTTGTGGAGCTTCTCCGGCATCCAACCACTGTGACGAACGTCGCCGGTTGTCGTAAAGGATTCACTTCTCATCACACGTCACAATCCGCTCGAGAAATGGGTCGTTTTTGTTGCGCAGAAGGAGCGTAGAAGACACCTCAAAACAACGATTTTTTTGATTATCGTTCAATTCGTGCGGCACCCATTTATCCAACTTTTTTGACTTCTCTATTTGCTTTAAATGGCGAACGACTGTTGAGTGGTTGACCTCGAGTTCAACAGCAACTTCTCGTGTGGTTTTGCGAGGATCGGTTTCAATTAAGGCTTTCAAATGTTCGTTATCAAACGCAGTCGGCCGGCCGCGACTGTCTTCATCTTCGAGGCTCTCGTCACCATTGCGAAATTTCTTGAACCACTGTTGTGCCACACGTTCGTTATTGGTTCCTGGGCCAAACGCATCATTGATATCACGAGCTGTCTCGGCAGCTTTTCGGCCTAGTTTGAACTGGAACAAGAAAATCGTGCGGATTTGAATTTTGTCCATGCTATCGAAAAGCCTGCAAAAAAATGAATGAAGAGATTGAGAACGGTAACGAATAACACGATTCGATAGAGCGAAAAACGCGCTTCAAAATGATATATAACATGGCTATATATATCAATGAATTAATTCAGAAATCATATATAAAAGTAACATATGTGAGAAAACGACATTATTTTTGCACCAAACTAATAGTTAATAACAATAGAAAAATAGTATCCTGCTTTATGTCCCTTAGAATCGTAGATTAAACTAGTTTAGAATCACAGACTTTATATAATGTCGTCTTGACTATAACTAGATGACTTTCACATGTATTTTTTTTAAATATCTAAATAATACCTATGTGCTGTGTGTCTTCTGGGTGTAGGCAATCAATTCTTAATAAGTTTTCTCTTCTCGTTATTTGTCCTAAACCCTGTTCTGCCATCCATTTACTCAAGCCCATGAAGTATGTTACGCGCTGTTTTCCTCTCCCATTTTCCTTAATTCTATTCTGTAGGTATCAGATTTTCCAAGCTCTCCTTGCCCATTACGTGCACCAGAAATTTCAACTGCCCCTTCCTGATGTTAGGGATAAGTCTCCTTTTTGTTCCTATTTTCTCTAAAATCTTGTCGTTGTTCACATGTTCGGTCCATTGTGTCCTCACAATCTTTCTGTAGTACCCGTAAAAAAGAAGGATTGTCATGTAGATATTACGTAATATCAGTTCACTCAGCCGAGAATCAAAGTATCTCTAAATAGATCTAGTATCGCTTTATCATTTTACTATACAGCCCAGTGATATATGTGCTTGTCACTTCCAGGTCGGGAGTTCAAATCAGGCTAGGATGCATTTGTTTCATAACCTTAATCAGCTAAGTGTCACATATCATATATTTTATTAATTCTATGTGTGTGTGTGTGTTGTGTGTTGTGTGTGAGTGTATATGATATAAGTGAAAGAAATTAAGTGGATTTGAGATAATTATATTTAAGTAATTCATCGAGTCTAGAAGAAACTTCAACAGAATGCAGAAAGCACTGGACGGCCGTTTCGTCCTATATTTGGGACTCATCAGCATTGCGCATCCACTACCGAGACAATTACGTTATCAGGCAAAAGTCATACCAACTGTTCCAACGGGCCTCGGTATATATATATATATATATATATATATATATATATATATATATATATATATATATATATATCTTCAATTGCTGATACCTCCTGACTTGTGGACGGACTGATTCCCGGAGGGTCCGTCTACGAAAATCTGGAGTCGAGATCAATCAGTAACATCTATCAGCTAAGTTTACTTGTATATATATATACGTTTTACTTGTATATATATATATATATATATATATATATATATATATATATATATATATATATATGTTGAGCAATGGAAATCTTGGTAATCCGTATGGATAATCCCAAAGAGGATGAAATCTTGGTAATCTCTATAGATAATCCCAATCTTGGCAGTAATCCATATGGATAATCCCCGGGGGGAATAAATTAATATATATATATATATATATATATATATATATATATATATATGTGTGTGTGTGTGTGTGTGAAAATATATAGAAAATAGGAAACAACTGGTTAGGTTTTGATTCCCAAAAAATTTCGCTTGAAGATGGAACAGAGCTTACTTTAATTCAATTTAATTCAAATAATTATATTGAGGTTTTCGCCTCTTGTTTTGAAACATGAGAACTCTTATGTAGCGTGTTGGAATCATATTTTTAAATAAATAATTATATATATATATATATATATATATATATATATATATATATATGCACCTTTTAAATTAGGAGATTAGTTGAATTCGCTACCTTTGTTTCAACCATACGGTATACTCAGGCGATTTTTATCAATTGACCTCCCAATGCTTAATAATAATAAAAATGAACGCTATATTATTAAAAAAAATAAATAAACAAACGCACGACGTGTGTATTGATGAGTGTTGTCCGGTTCTGTAAATCTCTGCTCCGTCCTTTTGTGGCTTTGTTTAGCATATTTTTACTATTTTCTCACTTGATGGACGCCATCTGTTTGTCATGATTGCTTTTCGGGAAATTAAAGTCATTATAAAATCAATACCTTATTTATTATGCAGAACTCTTTCATTAGAAAAAAAAATTCAACGTACATAAAGGCACATATATGTGAATACGTAAATAAGCTGTGATATTAAAACGGAAAATACGCAACAATGAAGTTTCGATATCGGCTATTAGTGCCATTTCATAATTGCAGGAAACGTTTTTTTTGGCTGTGCAGTTAGTGTAATGCATAGATTATCGGAACGAAGAATCAGCGAAACGAGTTCGGATTCCAGTCGAGGTTGTTATAAGCATTTTGGCAGAAATACCCTTGGGAAATGTTTGACTCCATCTCTTTCACCCACCATCGATAGGTTAAAACTAGGGTAGATTAGACTCTTTAGCTGCGGTGGGCGACCTGTATAGGAGATGGGCGTCTGTGAATTCAAAACTGTATGTGAGCATGAGGTATATGTTTGAACTGTAACTAAGGTCCTCTCAGCGTAGTTGCAGTAGAAAGCACAGGTTGACTCCGTAGATGTTGAAGAAACACAAGTGGGCCTGAGCAGGTGGTCTTAACCGGAAACGATTTGTCATGCTAAAGATGAAAAATTCACGAATCGATCGTTTAATTCACTAGGTTATTTTCCATTTAAACGTACACGACGTGATGACCTTAAACATGGACAGAGGAACGAGAACAATCGACCCCTGTAGGTTAAATAAAGTGTTCACTTCAAGATTCTTACACAATATTAATTCAAAATTCTCGAAACACGTAAACAAAAGAAAAATAACTTGATTATGTAAGATATGTACCCCCCCAAAAAATATATATATATGTATATAACGTCAGATTCAGTTCATCACCACATCTTCTACAAAAATTGGGGTAAGAAATTGCGGGTTAATTTGAACGCCTCTAAAACGAAAGTATAATCTTAAAAAAACTTTTTACCTTTCATCAGCATGGCTGATGCTAACCTCCACCAAAGTGAGTTACTGTGCCTTCTTGGTTTCACGTTTTCTACTGATATGAAGTGGAATACATTTAATGAATCAACTGCAATGATGCTAGGGAAATCTTGTCATTGTGTCGTGCGAGACAATTTTTTTTTCGCCAGAATCGATCTTACACATTTATAAGCCTACCATGAGTCTGTGCATCGAATATTGACCAATATATATATATATATATATATATATATATATATATATATATATATGTATGTATGTATCTATATATATATATTTAAATAAAAAGAAAGAACAGTAAGATATGTAATCTGGTGTTCTTATTGATATTTTTATTTTTTACAAAATTACAAAATTAAATGAAGAGTTTTTAGCTTCCATTTTTGAAACATGGTTATTACTGTATAGCGAAGAAAACATATTTTAAATCAGTTAATTTATAATATATTATATTATATTATATATATATATATACATATATATGTATATTAGATGTATTTTTCATTGTCAAAGCCAAAAATAGAGGTATCAGCATTTTGTTGTATCTGACTGATCGCTAATATAATTAAATGGGAATATTTTTCCAGACATCTCAGCCACTATACATTTTATAGCAACAATCGCTGCTTTCTCATCATTGCCCAGGTGTCAGCCATTATGTCATGGGGCGAAGTGGATTAATATTTTTTCGCTTTGCATTAGTATCGATCTCGGCTTCATTTGTTACATTCACATGTACAAATACCCTTAGAAAAGGTAGGAATCCATCTCTTTTAACTTAGCTACGGGTTTGCTGTCGGAGTGAACAGTTCGTTTTCCTAATGTACCACTTTGACTTATTATGGCTTTAATAACAATAATTGAAACGAATCAATAAATAAGAACAAATAATATTTACTTATTATTTCAATAAATAAATAATAAATGCAATATCTGAATTCTATAGATTTATTTTACCCTGGCGAGCGTGGCGGTGTCACTGCGAAACTTCAAACCGAAGATAAGTCATTTGAAATTGAATCGATAGATACATTCTACAGAATTAATAAAAACATGTTTATGTTTATGAGAGGAAGCATTATATCTATTTATGTTATTAGACTGAAGTGGCGATATCGGGAGAAGGGAGGTGATGTTTTTGGGACACATAATGAGGAAGGAGGGCCTGGAGAATCTAATACTCACGGCTCGAATAGAGGGAATGAGAGACAAAGGAAAACAAGAAATGTCACACCTAGCGGCTTTAAGCAAGTGGATGACAGAACGTGGTCTGAGGGAGATGGCAGAGGGAAGGAACTTGTTGAGAGCTGCAAGGAATAGACGCAGGTGGAGAACTATGATCGCTTTGATCCTGAAAGGACACAGCACAAAGAAAGAAAGAAAGAAAGGGGATATAAGCCGCAGAAGACGGCCTCATTCGAAGAAAATTCAATTTTTTACAGAAACGTTATCGAACTGGGTTTGGAATTTATAATATTATGATATTATGACTTTATGATTGAACTTTATGATTTGACTTTATGATTGGTAACTTTATGATATTGAATTCGAATAAAAAATGTGTCGTTTCCTTTTTTTCGCGTTATATTTTCAACACTTCCTCATCACTGAATTTTATTTTAAAGCGTCTGCTTCCCCCACATACACGTGAATAATCTATTGATGTAATGCAATAAGAAAGCAATGATTGTGTATGTCTGTTAAGCATTCATTACTCCCTTGACTTCTGCGAATAAAAATCAGTTATCTTTCACCTAAATTGCTCCAAACGTGTCTTTAGTTTCTTCGCTAAAATCTCACAATAACCAGAGACTGATAGACTTGAGGGAGATTCATTGCAATCCATTATCTTTACAGTCAAATCGTCTTAAATTAAAGCCTGGAATAATGAGTTGAAAACCTATCCATTCTATTTTAAGCGAAAATGAAAGTGTTCGCGAGATTTCGTTAGAAAGTTAATTGAACTGGCGTCCTGGAATTCTAAGAAACTTGCCAGAATTTGTTGCTGGCGAGAATTGTAAATTCAATGAAGGTATTGCTATTCAAAAAGTTTACTTCTCAGTATGTACGGTGTCCAGTAGGAATGCTTTCAAAACATTAGATATCCACGAGGGTACAGACTTGCAGACCCAGCCAAACACTTTCAAGAATGTATTCTGACAAGTTTCTAACATCCAAATGGAAATGATCTGGTCATCCGTTAATAATAAGAAAATATAAAAATTTAAACGGATAAGGATCATTAATAAATTCCTTTATCAAAACAGAAATTATAAAGCAAACATTTTTAAAGTCTTTTTAAATGATTAAAAATGCAATTAAAAATTGTAAAATCTTTAAAATCCAATGACCGTTTATGATACTCACAGGCATACCCTGCTGTCTCCTGTAATTTTCGTAATAACTGGTGTAGTATCTGTTAAAAATTATGCGGTATTTTTATATATCGATAAATTATTATAAATGCACAAATACTAATAACTTGAAAACAATCATCAAAGTGGTGTTAGATTTTAAACTTTAAAGTGATATCAGTCACCTTAAAATGTATTAAAATTAAAAGATAATGACAAACGTTTTGCTAAGATGATTTCACGACTCATCAACCCATGTTTGGTTATTTAATGTCGTATATTGTCCGGGGTAAATTGTAGGAGGCGCCTTTTACAGATCCGTGGGGGATAAACAAAAAATACCCGATTTGATTGCACCTGGCATTTGACCTTTAAGTCTGAAGGGAACCGAGATGCTTTAAGTACCTCAAATGAAACTTATACAGATACTGTGAATTTTGACAGTCTTTGAATTCATTAAATCTCAGTGGCCTTTCAATATGGAGACCGACTATAGAAGCAAAAAATAAATAACACGTTGTGTTTTGCACATCTCTCTGCGTAGTAGTAGTCGTAGTAGAGTTCTCCGTGTCCTGAATAGCAAACCCGTTTGCAAGGCCTAGTCATCCTATGTTCACAAGTTGTTCTCTATTTGTATTTGTCTATCTAATTTGCGTACGATACTACACAAAAGGTGTCTTGAATTTTTACAGACTCGATCTTATTAAATCCTGTGAACTTTAAAATAACCAAATCATCGGAAAAAGGTTTCATTTTCAACAAAATCCTATTCTGGATAGAATTTTGTAAAAAAACGGAAATATTTTCTTCTTAATAATTTTACAAAGCCAATTAATAATCTCATTGTGTCACTGAAAAAGATATAAAAAGCAACCAATATTCGTAAATTCTACAGTCATAGAATGTGAAGACAAGATGAGAGTTGCAATAAAAAGCAACTTAGATAAGATGCAAGAAAAACATGAATGCTGGTAATGCATCACTTAAGAAATACACGAAATCAAATAAGAATAGTATTTTTTTTTAAAGATAAGGTAGATCGTTATAATATAATTAATTTTAAATAATGTATGTTGGATACGTGAAAAAGTTTAAATACCAAAGCACTCTTTTGGCCGGACATTTCCCAAGGGATAAAGAGATGCAAGTTCAAATCATGTCGAAGGCCTATTCTTTATTTCCTATTTACGTCACTTATGCTACATCAGAGAAAACAGGTGTATCGGTGGGTTCAGCTGAGAGATAACCTCCTAGTCACTTAGTTCAAATCCGCGACTCACGGGATTTCAGATGCTAGTCTCGACTGTTAAATATGTGGTCGAGTGGGTTGCACCTAGGTTGGAAAGAACCATTGACGGTTAGATATGTAAGCACACATCCCAGAGGGAAGGGACAGTCGTATACATTCAGACGAGAATGTAAGCTTTAGAGAGAGAGAGAGAGAGAGAGATAGAGAGAGAGAGAGAGAGAGTTCTGAGTCTACAGATACCTACTGGGTGACGCTAATTGTCTAAGTCTGGAGTTGAATAGTGTCATTTTTTTCATTTGAGTGATTGGATCTCGTGTTGTTAGTAAAATGTTTGACCATAATATCGGACATACTTAATGGTGAGTATAATAGAAAACAAAAAAAACAAAAAACAATAAAAAAGGGCAATAAATAACCCGGAAAAAACTATTCAGGAATTAATAATAATGGAAACAAGGGAACAATAACCAGTTTGGATGAAAAGATTACAAAGAAATAAAGAGCGAAAGACAGAAAAAATAAGGAAAGAAAGATAGAAAAATACATCAGAGCGAAACAATAAAGAAAGAAAGAAAAGAAAAGAAAAAAAGAAAGAACGAAAAAAGAAAGAATTAAGAGCGATAGTCATAAACAAAGAGGGAAAGAAAGAAAGAGAATAACATCAGAGCGAAAGAATAAATAAAGAAAGAAAAGAAAGGAAAAAAGAAAGAAAAAGAACGAAAAAGAAAGAATTAAAAGCGAAAGTAAGAGAAAATAAGGAAAGAAAGATAGAAAAATACCTCAGAGCGAAAGAATAAAGGAAGAAAGAAAAGAAAGAAAAAAAGAAATAAAGAAAGAAAAAGAAAGAATTAAGAGCAAAAGTCAGAAAAATAGGGAAAGAAAAATAGAAAATAAAGAAAAGAAAGGAAAAAAGAAAATAAAGAATTAACCGCGAAATGCAGAAAAAGAAGGAAAAAAAAAAATAGAAAAAATACAAGAGCGAAAGAATAAAAAAGAAAAAGGGAAAAAGAATGAAAAAAAAGAACTAAGAGCGAAAGTCAGTAAAAAGAAGGAAAGAAAGATAGAAAAATACATCAGAGCAAAAAAAGAAAGAAAGAAAAAAAGAAAGAAAGAAAAAGAATGAATTAAGAGCGAAAGTGAGATAAAAGGAAGTAAGATAGAAAAATACATCAGAGCGAAAGAATAAAGAAAGAAAAAATAAGAAAAGAAAAAACAAAGAAAGAAGAAGAAAGAATTAAGGGGGAAATTATGAAAAACAGAAGGAGAGAAAGATAGAGAAATATATCAGAGCAAAAGAATAAAGAAAGAACAGAAAAGAAGAAAGGAAAAAAGAAAGAAAGAATGAAAAAGAAACTAAAGACAAGAAAGATGCAAAATATAACCAGAAAAAAAAAGAAATGATTAGAGAAAAAAAGTAAGACTAGAAAGAAACAAGACGAGACCAAGAAAAACACATATGAAGAAAGAAAAATGAGAAAAAGAAGTAGTTGAAAAAAAGAATAAAGAAGAAATACAAACGAAAAAGAATAGAAAAAAGAAAGACTAAAAGAAAGAAAAACGAGACCAAGGAGATGAAAAGACAAAGTCAACAAAAAACAAACAAACAAACAAAAAAAAAAAACAGGAAAGAAAAAAGACATACAAGAAATATGTAAAAATAACAAGGTGGAAAAAGACAACAAAATAATTAAGACAAAAAAGAAAAACTAGAGAGAAGTTCAGAAAGAAAAGAGACAAAGAAAAACGGATACAAAGAAAGGATAACGGGAAAAAAGAAAGAGAAAGAAAAAATAAAAAGACAAGAAAGGAGAAAGAAAGAATGAAAAGGGACAAAGGTAGAGAAAGAAAGAAGAAAGAAAAAAAGGAGACGTCAAAGAGAGAAGAAAAAAAGACGTCAAAGAAAGAAGAAAAAAAGAAGACATCAAAGAAAGAAGAAAGAAAAAAAGGAGACGTCAAAGAAAGAAGAAAGAAAAAAGGAGACCTCAAAGAAAGAATAAAGAAAAAGAAGACGTCAAAAAAAAAAGAACGAAAAAAGGACACGTCAAAGAAAGAAGAAAGAAAAAAGGAGACGTCAGAAAAAGAAGAAAGAAGAAAAAGGAGAGAGCAAAAAAGAAGAAAGAAAAAAGGAGACACCAAAGAAAGAAAAAAGCAAAAAGGAGACGTCAAAAAAAGAAGAAAGAAACAAGGAGACGTCAAAGAAAGAAGAAAGTAAAAAAGGAGACATCAAAGAAAGAAGAAAGAAAAAAAAGAAGTCAAAGAAAGAAGAAAGAAAAAAGGAGACGTCAAAGAAAGAAGAAAGTAAAAAAAGAGACGTCAAAAAAAGAAGAAAGAAAAAAGAAGACGTCAAAGAAATAAGAAAGAAAAAAGGAAACGTCAAAGAAAGAAGAAAACAAAGGAGACCTCAAAAAAAGAACAAAAAAGGTGACGTCAAAGAAAGAAGAAAGAAATAAAGGAGTCGTCAAAGAAAGAAGAAAGAAAAAAGGAGACGTCAAAGAAAGAAAAAAGAAAAAAAGGAGACGTCAAAGAAAGAAAAAAGAAAATAAGGAGACGTCAAAGAAAGAAGAAAGAAAAAAAGGAGACCTCAAAGAAAGAAGAACGAAAACAAGGAAACATCAAAGAAAGAAGAAAACAAAGAAGACCTCAAACGAATAAGAAAAAACGTCGAAAAAAAAAAGAATCGAGACTTAAAAGAAAGAAGAAAGAAAAAAGGAGACGTCAAAGAAAGAAGAAAGAAAAAAAAGGAGACGTCAAAAAAAGAAGAAGAAAAAAGGAGTCGTCAAAGAAAGAAGAAAGAAAAAAGGAGACGTCAAAGAAAGAAAAAAGAAAAAAAGGAGACGTCAAAGAAAGAAGAAAGAAAAAAAGGAGACCTCAAAGAAAGAAGAAAGAAAACAGGGAAACATCAAAGAAAGAAGAAAACAAAGAAGACCTCAAAGGAAGAAGAAAAAACGTCGAAAAAGAAGAATCGAGACTTCAATAAAGAAGAAAGAAAAATGGAGACGTCAAAAAAAGAAATAAAAAATGAGACGTCAAATAAAGAAGAAAGAAAAAAGGAGTCGTCAAAGAAAGAAGAAAGAAAAAAGGAGACGTCAAAAAAAGAAGGAAGACAAAAAGGAGACGTCAAAAAAAGAAGGAAGACAAAAAGGAGACCTCAAAGGAAGCTGAAAGAAAACAGGAGACGTCAAAGAAAAAAGAAAGAAAAAAGACGACAAAGAAAGAAGAAAGAAAAAAGGAGATGTCAAAGAAAGAAAAAAGAAAAAAGAAGTCGTCAAAGAAAGAAGAATGAAAAAAGTAGACGTTAAAGAAAGAAGAAATAAAAAAAGGAGATGTCAAAGAAAAAAGAAAGAAAAAAAGGAGACGTCAAAGAAAGAAGAAAGAAAAATGGAGACGTCAAAGAAAGAAGAAAAAAAGACGTCAAAGAAAGAAGAAAAAAGGAAACCTCAAAGAAAGAAGAAAGAAAAAAGGAGACGCCAGAAAAAAGAAGAAAGAAAAAAAGGAGAGATCAAAGAAGAAAGAAAAAAAAGACATCAAAGAAAGAAAAAAGCAAAAAGGAGACGTCAAAAAAAGAAAAAAGAAAAAAAGGAGAGAGCAAAGAAAGAAGAAAAAAGGAGAATTCAAAGAATGAAGAAAGAAAAAAGGAGATACCAAAGAAAGAAAAAAGAAAAAAGGAGACATCAAAGAAAGAAGAAATAAAAAAGGAGACGTCCAAAAATGAAGAAAGAAAAAAAGGAGACGTCATAGAAAGAAGAAAGAAAGAAAGGAAAAAAGTCGAAAAAAGAAGAATCGAGACTTCAAAGAAAGAAAAAAGAAAAAAAAAGAGACGTCAAAAAATGAAAAAAAAAGGAGTCGTCAAAGAAGAAAGAAAGAAAAAAGGAGACGTCGAAGAAAGAAGAAAAAAAAAAGAGACGTCAAAAAAAGAAGGAAGACAAGAAGGAGACGTCAAATGATGTTGAAAGAAAAAAGGAGACGTCAAAGAAATAAAAATGGAGATGTCAAAAAAAGAAGAAAGAAAAAAGGAGACGTCAGAAAAAAGAAGAAAGAAATAAAGGAGACGTCACAGAAAGAAGAAAGTAAAAAAGGAGATGTCAAAGAAAGAAGAAAGAAAGAAAGGAGACGTCAAAGAAAGAAGAAAGAAAAAAGGAGACGTCAGAGAAAGAAGAAAGAAAAAAGGGGACGTCAAAGAAAGAAGAAAGAAAAAAAGGAAACATCAAAGAAAGAAGGAAACAAAAAAGACGTCAAAGAAAGAAGAAAAAACGTAGAAAAAAGAAGAATCGAGACTTCAAAGAAAGATGAAAGGAAAAAAAGGAGACGTCAAAAAAAGAAAGAAAGAATGTGACGTCAAATAAAGAAGAAAGAAAAAAGGAGTCGTCAATGAAAGAAGAAAGAAAAAAAAGGAGACGTCAAAAAAAGAAGGAAGACAAAAAGAAGACGTCAAAGGAAGCTGAAAGTAAAAAGGAGACGTCAAAGAAAGAAGAAAGAAAAAAGGAGACGTCAAAAAATGATCAAAGAAAAAACGAGAGGTCAAAGAAAGAAGATAGGAAGTAAACGAGACCTCAAAGAAGGAAGAAAGACAAAAAGACAATTGAAAAAAAGAAGAAAAAATAGCGAAGTCAAAAAAGAAGAAAGACAAAAGTTGACGTCAAAGAAAGAAGAAAGAAAAAAACGAGACGACAAAGAAAGAAGAAAGAAAAAAGGAGACGTCAAAGAAAAAAGAAAGAAATAAAGGAGACGTCAAAAAAGAAGAAAGAAAAAAGGACACGTCAAAAAAAGAAGATAGAAAAAAAGGAAACGTAAAATAAAGAAGAAAACAAAGGAGACCTCAAAGAAAGAAGAAAGAAAAAAAGAGACGTCAAAGAAAGTAGAAAGAAAAAAAGGAGAAATCAAAGAATGTAGAAAAAAGGAGACGTCAAAGAAAGAAGAAAGAAAAAGGAGGCGTCAAAGAAAGAATAAAGAAAAAAGGTGACGTCAAAGAAAGAAGAACGAAAATAGGAGTCGTGAAAGAAAGAATAAAGAAAAAAGGAGACGTCAAAAAAGAGGAAAGAAAAAAGGAGACATCAAAGAAATAAGAAAGAAAAAAAGTAGACGTGAAAGAAAGAAGAAAGAAAAAAGGAGACTTCAAAATAAAAAAGTAGAAAAAAAAAGAAACGTCAAAAAAAGAAGAAAAAAGAAAACATCAAAAATAGTAGTAAAAAATGAAGACGTCAAAGAAAGAAGGAAGAAAAAAGGAGACGTCAAAAAAGAGGAAATAAAAAAGGAGACGTCAAAGAAAGAAGAAAGAAAAAAGGAGACGACAAAGAAAGAAGAAAGAAAAAAGGAGACTTCAAAATAAGAAGAAAAAAAAGCGTCCTCAAAAAAAGAAGAAAGAAAAAAGGAGACGTCAAAGAAAGAAGAAAAAACGTAGAAAAAAGAAGAATAGAGAATTCAAAGAAAGATGAAAGAAAAAAAAGGAGACATCAAAAAAAGAAAGAAAAAATGTGACGTCAAATAAAGAAGAAAGAAAAAAGGCGACGTCAAAGAAAGAAGAACGAAAAAAGGAGTCGTGAAAGAAATAAGAATGAAAAAAAAGGAAACGTCAAAGAAAGAAGAAAGAAAAAAAAGGGACTTCAAAAAAAGAAGAAAGAAAAAAGGAGACGTCAAAGAAAGAAGAAAGAAAAAAGGAGTCGTCAAAGAAAGAAGATAGAAATATGAGACCTCAAAAAAAGAAGAAAGAAAAACGAGACGTGAAAAAAATAAGAAAGAAATAAGGCGACGTCAAAGAAAGAAGAAAGAAAAAAGGCAACGTCAAAAGAAGAAGAAAGAAAAAAAGGAAACGTCAAAAAAAGAAGAAAGAAAAATGGAGACGTCAATGAAAGAAAAAAGAAAAAAGGAGACGTCGAAGAAAGAAGAAAGAAAAAAAGGACACGTCAAAAAAAGAAGGAAGACAAAAAGGAGACGTCAAAGGAAGCTGAAAGTAAAAAGGAAACGTCAAAGTAAGAAGAAAGAAAAAAGGAGACGTCAAAAATGATCAAAGAAAAAACGACCTCAAAGAAAGAAGAAAGAAAAAAGGAAAATTGAAAAAAAGAAGAAAAATAGCGAAGTCAAAAAAAGAAGAAAGAAAAAAGGTGACGTCAAAGAAAGAAGAAAGAAAAAAACGAGACGACAAAGAAAGAAGAAAGAAAAAAGGAGACGTCAAAGAAAAATAAATAAATAATGGAGACGTCAAAAAAGAAGAAAGAAAAAAGGACACGTCAAAAAAAGAAGATAGAAAAAAAGGAAACGTAAAATAAAGATGAAAACAAAGGAGACCTCAAGGAAAGAAGTAAAAAAAGACGTGAAAGACAGAAGAAAGAAATAAAGGAGACGTCAAAGAAAGAAGAAAGAAAAAATTAGACTTCAAAGAAAGAAGAAAGAAAAAAGAAGACGTCAAAGAAAGAAGAAAGTAAGAAGGGGGACATCAAAGTAAGAAGAAAGAAAAAAAGGAAACGTCAAAGGAAGAAGAAAAGAAAAGGAAGAAGACCTCAAAGAAAGACGAAAAAACGTCGAAAAAAGAAGAAAGAAGAATCGAGACGTCCATCAAAGAAGAAAGAAAAAAAAGGAGACATCAAAAATAGAAGAAAGAAAAAAAAGAGGTCAAAGAAAGAAGAAAGAAAAAAAGGAGACGTCAAAGAAAGAAGAAAGAAAAAAGGATACGTGAAAAAAAGTAGAAAGAAAAAGGCGACGTCAAAGAAAGAAGAAAGAAAAAAGGCGACGTCAAAGAAAGAAGAAAGAAAAAAGGAGACCTCAAAGAAATAAGAAAGAAAAAAAGGAGACGTCATTCAAAGAAGAAAGATAAAAGGAGACCTCAAAAAAAATTGAAAGAATAAAGGACACATCAAAAAAAAAAAGAAGAAATAAAAAAAAGGAGACGTCAAAAATGAGGAAAGAAAAATGGAAACATCAAAGAAATAAGAAAGAAAAAAAGTAGACGTGAAAGAAAGAAGAAAGAAAAAAGGAGATGTCAAGGAAAGAAGAAAGAAAAAAAGAAGACGTCATATAAAGAAGAAAGATAAAAGGAAAAAAAAGTAGAAAGAAAAAAAGAAACGTCAAAAAAAGAAGAAAAAAGAAAACATCAAAAATAGTAGTAAAAAATGAAGACGTCAAAGAAAGAAGAAAGAAAAAGGAGACGTCAAAGAAAGAAGAAAGAAAAAAGGAGACGTCAAAAAAAGAAGAAAGAAAAAAAGGAGACTTCAAAGAAAGAAGAAAGACAGAAAAGGAGACCTCAAAGAAAGGAGAAATAAAAAAGGAGACGTCAAAATAAGAAGAAAAAAAAGCGTCCTCAAAAAAAGAAGAAAGACAAAAGGAGACGTCAAAGAAAGACGATAGAAAAAAAGGAAACGTCAAAGAAATAAGAAAGAATAAAAGGAGACGTCAAAAAAAGAAGAAAGAATAAAAGGTGACGTCAAAGAAAAAAAGAAAGAAAAAAGATACGTAAAAGAAAGAAGAAAGAAAAAAAGTGGACATCAAAAAAAAAAAAAGAAAGAAAAAACGGACGCGTCAAAGAAAGAAGAAAAAAAGTAGAGTCAAAGAAAGAAGAAAGAAAAAAGGAAAACATCAAAGAAATAAGAAAGAAAAAAGGAGAGCTCAAAAAAGAAGAAAGAAATGTGAGACGTGAAAGAAAGAAGAAAGAAAAAAGGAGACGTGAAAGAAAGAAGAAAAAAAAGGAGACGTCAAAGAAAGAAGAAAGAATAAAAAGGAGACGTCCAAAAAGAAGAAAAAAAATGAAGCCGTATAAGAAAGAATAAAGAAAAAAAGGTGACGTCAAAGAAAGAAGAAAGAAAAAAAGCAGTCGTCAAAGAAAGCAGAAAGAAAAGAAAGGAGACGTCAAAGAAAGAAGACAGAAAAAATTAGACGTCAAAGAAAGCAGAAAGAAAAAAAGAGACTTCAAAGAAAGAAGAAAGAAAAAAGAGACGTCAAAGAAAGTAGAAAGAAAAAAAAGGAGAAATCAAAGAAAGTAGAAAAAAAGAAGACATCAAAGAAAGAAGAAAGAAAAAGGAGGCGTCAATGAAAGAAGAATGAAAAAAGGAGTCGTGAAAGAAAGAATAAAGAAAAAAGGTGACGTCAAAAAAGAGGAAAGAAAAAAGGAGACATCAAAGAAATAAGAAAGAAAAAAGGAAACATCAAAGAAAGTAGAAAGAAAAAAGGAGTCGTCAAAGAAAGAAGAAAGGAAAAAAGGAGACATCAAAGAAAGAAGAAAGAAAAAAGGAGACATCAAAGTAAGAAGAAAGAAATGAAGGAGACGTCAAAGAAATAAGAAAGAAAATAGGAGACATCAAAGGAAGAAGAAAGAAAAAAATGTAGACGTGAAAGAAAGAAGAAAGAAAAAAGGAGATGTCAAGGAAAGAAGAAAGAAAAAAGGAGACATGAAAGAAAGAAGAAAGAAAAAAAGGAAACGTCAAAGAAAGTAGAAAGAAAAAAGGAGTCGTCAAAGAAAGAAGAAAGAAAAAAAGGAGACATCAAATTAAGAAGAAAGAAATAAATGAGCCGTCAAAGAACGAAGAAAGTAAAAAAGGAGACATCAAAGAAAGAAGAAAGAAAAAAAGTACACGTCAAAAAAAGAAGTAAGAAAAAAATGAGACATCAAAAAAAGTAGAAAAAATGAAGACGTCAAGGAAAGAAGAAAGAAAAATGACACATCAAAGTAAGAAGAAAGAAAAAAAGGAGACGTCAAAGAAAGAAGAAAGAAAAAAGGAGACTTCAAAGAAAGAAGAAAGAAAAAAGGAGGCGTCAAAAATGAAGAAAGAAAAAAGGAGACGTCAAAGAGAAAAGAAAGAAAAAAGGAGTCGTCAAAGAAAGAAGAAAGAAATATGAGACGTCAAAGAAAGAAGAAAGGAAAAAGTAGACGTCAAAGGAAGACGAAAGAAAAATGTGACCTCAAAAACGAAGAAAGAAAAAAAGGAAACTTTAAAAAAGAAGAAAGAAAAAAAAGTGACGTCAAAGAAAGAAGAAAGAAAAAAGAAAACGTCAAAGAAAGAAGAAAGAAAAAAATGAGACGTCAAAGAAAGAAAAAAAATAGACGTCAAAGAAAGAAGAAAGAAAAAAGAAGTCGTCAAAGAAAGAAGAAAGAAAAAAGTTGACGTCAAAGAAAGAAGAAAGAAAAAAGGAGTCGTCAAAGAAAGAAGAAAGAAATGTCAGACGTCAAAGAAAGAAGAAAGAAAAAAGGAGACGTCAAAGAAAGAAGAAGAAAAAAGGAGACGTCAAAGAAAGAAAAAAGAAAAAAAGGAGACGTCAAAAAAGAAGAAAGTAAAAAGGAGCCGTCAAAGAAAGAATAAAGAAAAAAAGGAGACGTCAAAGAAAGAAGAATGAAAAAAAGCAGTCGTCAAAGAAAGCAGAAAGAAAAGAAAGGGGACGTCAAAGATGGAAGACAGGAAAAAGTAGACGTCAAAGAAAGAAGAAAGAAAAAAGAGACTTCAAAGAAAGTAAAAAGAAAAAAAAGGAGTAGTCAAAGAAAGTAGAAAAAAAAGGAGACGTCAAAGAAAGAAGTAAGAAAAAAGGAGTCGTCAAAGAAAGAAGGATGAATAAATGTTACATCAAAGACAGAAGAAATAATAAAGGAGACGTCAAAGAAAGAAGAAAGAAAAAAGGAGACGTCAATGAAAGAAGTAAGAAAAAAGTAGACGTGAAAGAGATAAGAAAGAAATAAGACACGTCAAAGGAAGAAGAAAGAAAACGAGACGTCAAAAAAAGAAGAAAGAAAAAAGGAAAATAGAAAATGAATGCATGCAATATCGATTCGTATTTGTTTCTTCTTATATCAATAATAACTGCTGGGGGTTCAGATTTGTCAGGTGTATTTCGTACTCTACAAAACAATAGATCATTTGTCGAACTCTGGAAATGCAAATCGAATCATTATATACATGTATATATTGAAGAATTTATTTGCTTTATCTCTTTGAAGAAATATCCAAAATTGAAACCAAATTAAAAATGATTGCAAAAACAAGAACGAGATGCTATAAATCAAGTCGGTCCTAAATATATGGTGTTTCTATCCGAAGAAGAAATAAACACTTGAATTTTTTGGTGTTCGAATTTTATATTTGAGAAAAAACAAACAAGGAAAATGTCCGACAGAAGAAAGAAAATAGTAAAAATAAAATAAACGTCAAATGAATTTCGACGTAGAGACAATAAATTTATTAATTTCATCACAGAACTAGAGACGTTTTTTAATAGCCTCATAAAATAATCAGAATATAAAATCCAGACAAACAATAACAGAATACTTTACCTGAATTAACAGAGAAATAATTGTTATAATTTCATGAATAACACCAATTCTTATTCTCTTGTACGTTTTGTTCTTTATTTCCAAATGAGATTAAATAAGTTTTGCTGTACTTTACAGCAAGTCATCGCTCTTATTGACCTCACCTTTCTCTGCCATTGGGCCTTTCTACACACGTGTAATAGAACTGTAAAAGCCTCTAAGAAGGAAATGAGTATACATCAGAAATCAAAGGAAATGAATAATAGCAATAATAATTATGATAACGTGAAAAGATATGTAAGAATATGTTTTAAATTTATATTTAAAATGTTTTATGTAAGCTCTACTTTAACACAGTATAAGAACAAGTTAAGTAAACATATGCCGTAAGTAATATAAATATTGATATTTCTTTTATTTTAACTTGAAATTATTTGAAATTGCTTTAAGGTAAGTCAGAATATGTGTTATCATGTGGTATATACATATTTTGTGTTTGTGTAGGGTACAAGTACAAACTGGACCCCTCCATCATAAAATTTCGAAAATTATCTGGAAAAGTCGCTTCAACGTTTATAACCTTGACTGAATATATGCCGTGTTTTTTATGTAATTAAGCAGACTTTTTCTATCATTTTAAGATCAATAGTTTTTTTTATTTCTTTGCAACCGAGACCCACCTCGGTCTTTGAAAGTTTCTGCCCACAAACTGCTATTTACGAAACAAACTGCGCCATGGATGATTTCCTGTACATTACAAACCTAACCTCTTCAAGTCTAGGGTCAGTCCTTATCTATCCTCCCATTACATTCATATCACATATCTCATTCAGTAACCCTTTACCTTGAGTGGCTCTTGGGCCTTGTATTGAATTAACTCTTGACAATAAAATAAAGTAACCTAAGGCCACACACATTTTACATAGATAAAGGTGGGTGTTGTACTTGTGGGTAAAATTCTTTGTATATATTTAAAGTATGGAGTACCAGGAATCCCATCAATGAATCTATTAGAAACCTTATCGAATCGAAGCCAGCAGCTCAACAACACCTAGAATTATTGATGTCATCATGTTCCACATTATTTAGATATCCACTTCAAGATCCCTGTATTTTGATATTCCTGCAGAGTCTCATGTAACTTCAAAGATACATGGCAGTCTGCAGGGACTGCCATGTCAAAAAGAAAGCCCGCTTCTTCTTTTTCTTGTTATTATTTGATGTTCGCAATCTGTACTAGATGGAATATAAAATACTTTACAGGAAGAGGTATAAAATACTGTATTTGATGGCATATAAAAATACTGTACTGGAAGAGGTATAAAATACTGTATTTGATGGCATATAAAAATACTGTACTGGAAGAGATACAAAATACTGTATTTGATGGCATATGAAAATACTGTACTGGAAGAGGTATAAAATACTGTATTTGATGGCATATAAAAATACTGTACTGGAAGAGATACAAAATACTGTATTTGATGGCATATGAAAATACTGTACAGGAAGAGATATAAAATACTGTATTTGATGACATATAAAAATACTGTACTGGAAGAGATATAAAATACTGTATTTGATAGCATATCAAATATTGTACTGGAAGAGGTATAAAATACTGTATTTGATGGCATATGAAAATACTGTACAGGAAGAGATATAAAATACTGTATTTGATGACATATAAAAATACTGTACTGGAAGAGATATAAAATACTGTATTTGATAGCATATAAAATATTGTACTGGAAGAGGTATAAAATACTGTATTTGATGGCATATAAAAATACTGTACTGGAAGAGATATAAAATACTGTATTTGATGGCATATAACAATATTGTACTGGAAGAGATACACAATACTGTATTTGATGGCATATAGAAATACTCTACAGGAAGAGATATAAAATACTGTATTTGATAGCATATAAAAATACTGTACTGGAAGAGATATAGAATACTGTATTTGATGGCATATAAAAATAAACAAATAATGTTTCATGTTGGGAAACGCATGACTGTGTGAAGATGAGATGACTCAAGAATACGCGGGAATGTAGAAGCTGACTCTATTATCATTTGTTTCGATGCTTTTCACTGTAATATTTCTTTTAATTAGAAGTTCCATATATTTGTATTGATTAGTTTCGCTTCCAATACATCATTCAAACGAGGCAATTGCTCATTGAAGACGTGTGTAGCAACACCTGGAACATTTGAATTTACGTAGCAAAAAAACAAAACATAGAAGAAACAAACTTTAAAAACCTCAAGTTTTTCTTGAAGAGGGAAAAATAAATTCTTTAGAAGATAGAAATTCATGATGATCAACAAAAGCTTGTCTTCATAGAATTAGACAAACCAAAGTACCTGTCAGTTGCTGACATCATTCTACCAAACAACTCCGTAAATATTTATTTTCATTTCCTGTAACCTATTTGCATTTCTAATCGGACTGCTTAGCGGTATTCGTCTCTTCACCAAGTAGCCTGTACATTGTACAAAGCCAGAAAACATAATCCCTGATCTGAACAATTATCGAATGCCTTCCAACTTTCTGACTATCTACTCATAGATAATGTGTGTAGATTTATGCCTTTACTAAGTATTACTAGTGAAAGAGACAGTCGAGGGTGTAAATTAAGTATTAGAGAAGTCTAAACCAAGCAGTTATACATATTTAAATTATCTGCGCATTGCAGTAATAGACAACGGAAGTGTGACCCAGAAATACGGAGGTATTGGAATAGCGAATGGTGTTTTCATGAAGCTAGACAAAGTACAGGGTGATTGAAAAGTAACTTTCCATTTTTAAATACTTATAATTTATTTATTAACTATAATATTTACAAGAAATGGATGTGAGAGTAAAGCGTTTAGCATGAGGTTTTATTTAAAATTCGATAAGGTACCAGATTTCGTTACCAACTTATCGAACCGACCAAGAATCGCGTTAACTGATTTCATTAAGAAAGCTTTTGGTAAAGGAGGGCATAACTTCTTATATTCCCCCATCAAGTTCTTCCAAAGTCTTGGTTTGGTATAGTAGACTTACTCCTTTAACCAACCCAAAAGAATAAAGTCACATGTTGTTAAATCACGACTACTGGCTGCCCGCTCATACATAAAATAGTTACTTTTTAATCATCCTGTAGATTCATAGAAAGGCCAAAAAAACAAAAAACGAAAAAAAAAAAAAAAAAAAAACAAAACAAAAAAAGATGGTTTCCTTAACCGGTAATTAATTCTGACTTTGTCCTCTCAGTTTCGTTCTATGACCGAACAGGTAGAGACACAATCTGGCTTAATGAAGCAGTTTCCCTGAAATAAAGAATTCAGGTTCGATTCCTGTTGGAGACGCACGTTTTTTTTTTTTTAGTAAAACTTCTCAATTTAGGCTGGTTATTAATTTCCCAGTTTAATAAAATAAAAACACCAGGATAGTGAAACAAAACACGTGACTCCACTAAAAATAACATTTATAGGAATAGTAAATAATGTCGGATAAAAATGTTATATATGTGTTTATTTACATAATATTCGTCTGGGTATGCATATTTTTTAAACGCTATTGACATCCTTTTGTCTTCGATTTTTTTTCTTCTGATGATTGAGGGCCTATAAAGCAGTTTAGCTGATTTTAATCGTTATATTTTGGTATTATCAATTTACGGTAATACAGGGTGATTGAAAAGTAACTCTCTATTTTAAAATCCTTAGAGTTTATTTATTAGCGATAATTTTTAAAAGAAATGGATATCAGAGGAAAGTGTTTAGCATGAAGTTTTATTTAAAATTCGATATAGGCACCAGATTTCGTTAACAGGTTCTCGAGGCACCTAGGAATTGCGTCAACTGATATCACCAGGAACTCTTGTGGTATGAATGGCATAACGTTTTGTATTCACCCTTCAAGTTCTTCCAAAGCTTTGGTTTGGTATAGTAGACTTGCCCCTTTAACCAACTCCAAAGAAAAAGATCACAGGCTGCTAAGCAAGGACTCTTGGCTGGCCGCTCATATATAAAATAGCGAGTTACTTTTCAATCATGTTGTATTAAGTAACAGGAAAACTGTACAAAAGAAACAAAGAAAAGAGTGCCGAACCGTCATATAATATCAATCCTCCTATGTAGAAGTGTATACTGGACAATCTACTCAGAGTTTCAGAAGGAACAGGAAGCAACAAAATATGATTAACAGAAAAACTCTGAAAATACCATGGACAGAAAAAGTTTTAAAAAATCAGAAGCAAAGAATAACCAAAAAAAAAAAAAAACAAAAACCAAAAAAAAACAAAAGACAAAAACGACATACTCAGAAAGATAAAGCTAAAATTATTCTGGAGAAATAAAGAAGGAAGGTTTAGAGAATTTGACACTCCTAGGATATATTAAAGGCAAAAGAGATAGGGAGGGATAGTACCACCCGACTGACCAGCTTGTGCGAATTTATAGCGAAACAAGAGGGATGGCAAAGGAGCAAGTATTGCTAAAAGCTACTGTATATAGGAAGTTGTGGAAAGCCATGATCACCCACATCATGAAAGGACACGGTATATTAAAGAACACCGGAGGAAGATAAAAGTTAAATATCTTTTGTCTGTCAATAAAGTTAAATTACATTCTTAGTATATAAAATGTTTTTGCCAGGAATTTTTTCTCAGAAGTTTCAACAGAAAAAAATGTCTTAACCACGCGATGCGAATGAGTTCCTTATTTGTTCTATTATATTTGAAGTCGTATTGGGATTGCAAAAAGATGCCTTTTACAAACTAAACAAAGTATTAAGAAACAGGGAAAATAATACTGAGTCTCGATGCAACATGGATACTGTTATCATTCACTGCTGGATAGTTGACTTGCAACTGAAGAAAAAACTTGCAGCAACAGAGATCTGATTCTAGAGAAGGATTCTATGAATATCATGGATTGAGAGTTTCTTAAAACTAAACAAATGGTGTTCTATCATTATGCATGGTGCAGTAGAAATACTAAATTTAAAACTGTCACGTCTGTGGTCCACGTGAAATAGCAATGATGTCTTCATCTAGCTAATGTCTTACCATTCTATTTCAGACATCATCATGGCTTGAAGCGGTGAACGCCATGAGTTTGTTGTTGAAACGTTTTTTTTTTGTTTTTTTTTTGAGACTGGTGAATCTGTAATTACAACACAGAAATCTTTTTGTGCCCATTTCTTGTAACGTCTGAATGAATGTCGTTCCGGATAGAGAATCGATACTGCTATGGGTTGAATATTTCAGGGTCACGGGTTCAGCGAGTAAAAGAAATCCGCCTGGAAGACATTGAAGGGCGCTAACTTCCGGTGGTGGAAAAGTTTAGACATCGTCTACAACAGTATATGATGAACAGAGACAAGCATTTGGAGGATGTCATTTTCAAAATTGTCTTAACCACGTGAGGATCGATGCAAAGGAGTTTATTATTTGTTCAATTACATTCGAAGTCGTATTGAAATATCAAAAAGATGCCTTTTACAAATCAAATGAATAAATCTATAGCCATTTCTTGAAACAACAGTGAAATACATTTTAAATACTTCTTTTTGTCAACATTTAAAGTGTGGGAGGTATTTGTGTCGTACCCTGTATACACTGCGTGCTAAATTATTATTGAGATAACTTTTTTTCTAATATTTCAAAAACCGTCCAATCAATTCACACAAAATTTTCAATGTTGGCAATACGGATCTGCGCAATCACTGAAATTTTCGTATTGATCTGCGCAATGTAAACAAACTGACGCCATATTTGTTATCAGCACGATGATTTGAGCGTGCCAAATTAATAAAAAAGGTTTAGTAAAATTCCCAGAATTGAGCAAACAAAACGTTTATTAATGTTGCACATGAATTTTTATGATCAAAAGAAGCTAATAAATAAGATAATCAAACACATAATAACAGATACAAACAAAGACACAGTTATAAACAAATTAATAGGTAATGTGCTTTCCCTGTTTTGAAATTACTTGAAGAAGTCGATGATCCATAGAATTTGTTAATTGTAGGATGTCATCTGCTGTAATGCCGCGAGATATGTCAAGAATTGCTTTCCACAACTCAGCGTTGCTCCTGAATTGTCGTCCGTTGGCGTACAGTCTTCGCTTCATGATGCTCCAAAGGTTTTCGATTGGGTTCAAATCCGGAGAATTTTCTGGCCACTTCATATTTCGAGGTCCATCGAAGCCAAACTGTTTCAAATATTCAGTAGTCTTGTGAGCAGCATATGAGGGAGCATTATTTTGCATAAAAAACATGACCCTTCTGAAGGCAACTCTTTGCCTTTTCATCCACGGTTCAAGATGCTCCTTCATAAACGCTATGTATGCATCAGCAGTCATTTTGACTAATGTTTTTACAATAATACCACAGCAGATCATTATGCCTCCACTGCCTTGTCTCAAACGCTGAGTGCGATTCTGTCCATTCATTACCCAGCCTTTGCACCATCTATCTGGCCCATGAAGTGTTTCTCGAGTTTCGTCTGTGAATAAAACTTTAGAGAAATCAATCTTCATATTGTCCTCGGTCCATTTCAAGCGATTTTGAATGTGATTTCTCGTCAACGAAGGCTTCGATACAAGTTTGACTGTTGTTGCTATTTCCCTCAGATAGCGACACCGATTACTTTTAGACACAGTAGGATCCCCATGCGACTGAAAAGCTCTTGACTGCTAAGTCCAGGGTTCTTCCTCTCGATTAATTCATGACATGAGACGACGTGAAATAACACTCGGCTTACCTTTATCTGCTCTTTTGCGTACTTGTGTAGGGTCGTTGGTGAACTTTTTCACTGTTTGATGACACCTCCCTATCATTTTAGAAATTTCTAGGGCAGATTTACCTTTTGAGAGTTCTGAAGTGATAGTTTTCTTTTCAGCATCACTTAAACTGCTTTTATGGCCCATCTTTTCACTAAATTCTTACACTTTTCTAATAATTTGGCACACTCAAATCACATTGCTGATAACAAATATGGCGCCAGTTTGTTTGCATTGCGCAGATCAGTACGAAAATTTCAGTGATTGCGCAAGTCAGTGTTGCCAAGATTTGGTGAAAATTTTGTGCCAATTGATTGGACAGTTTTGAAATATTAGAAAAAGTTATCTCGATAATAATTTGGCACGCAGTGTATATTCTCCTATATGACAGTTAATATTGACATATTTCTGTCGTACCCTGTATATATTCTCCTATATGGCAGTTATTATAGATATATTTCTGTGGTACCCTGTATATAATCTCCTATATGACAGTCAATATTGATACAGTTCTTTTGTACCATGTATATAATCTCCTTATATAACAGTCAATATTGATATGTTTCTGTCGTACCATGTATATAATCTTCTACATGACAGTCAATATAGTTTCTTTCACTCACTACGCCCTCTCCGTCCAGACAAGTCGTTGGCAAAAAAAAGTGAACAATTAAAGTAGCCCACACAGAGAATAATGCGTCGTGCCTTATTCAGTCAGTCAGTTATGTGCCATGCGTGATACACGCTTAGGCGATCATATATCTTTTGATATATGACTGACGAGGCAGATTTTTTTCCCCGCAGCATGTTGCCATTTCTTTCTGCGGTAGACCAGTTGTCATCCAAGACTATAGATCCGGTCTGTCTTGCTATTTACCCATAGCTGGGGTGGAGGAAGAGGATTCATACCTTTCCCAAGGGTATTGGCCCGTAAGTGAATGTAATGGATTCAAGTGGAATTCGAACTCGGTTTACCGATTCGTTAATCTGAGCCGCTATCCATTACTCCACTGTTCTTTATTTCTACAAGAAATATATTCCCCTGATAAAAAGAGAGCTGATTTGACTTTCAGTAAGAACGAGAGACAATGCGATTTTGATGTACTGGCCTGAAGATAACCGTGGAAACTAAGGCAATGACACAGATTGTACGACCGGCTACGGAATGCCGACCATATCCAAATACTATAACCCACTAGTTATCGCCAAAATACCAGTTAGTCATTTACACACACACACACACACACACACATATATATATATATATATATATATATATATATATATATATATATATATATATATATATATATGTACATTTCATTGAATACGACAGACAAGGTGCATTAATTTTGTTTTTTATATAATTTCACATGTGATCTAATAAATCATTTCTTTTCGGCTGATAAGTTATATAAAAACTGTCGAATTTTCCTTTTTATTTTCACTATTGGACAATTTTTATATAATTTATCATCCGAAAAGAAAAAAAAATAGAGCCCATGAGAAATTGCATAAAAAAAATAAATGAAAGCAACTCGTCTGACGTATTAAATGAAATGTGAATGAAAGAAGGATTGCTGTCTAAATACACGAAAATTATAACATTATAACATGAAATCACTACAAAAATAGCTATTTTGTTTCAACACTTCTGGTGTTTTATCAAGTGATAGTGTCTGCGAATGAAATATATATATATATATATATATATATATATATATATATATATCATTCGCAGACAGTACTGTTTCGCAGCTCCTTAGTGCGATTAAACATCTGATGCCTCAAGCCTGCATCGAAACCCAACTGATTTCGTGCCAGTCAGAGCTTGTACCACTGAGCTTCACTTCACTCATCTAAATCTGGCGTATTGTTTTTACGAATTTAAACAAATGCCACTCAGCCGAAGTGCTCCATTCATTTTACTGAAGAGCTTTGCATTAGTGCAGGTGGCTGTTGTTTATAGGATCAGCTTATCACTCAACAGTGCTCAGTGAGCTAAATTATGTCATTCGCAGACAGTATTGTTCCTCTGTATCACAGGAGGATAAGCCAAAAAATCAGAATTGGATTGGTTTGGTTTGTTTTGTTTTACGACATATCAGCCTCAATGGTTTATTTAATGCCGACAACTTTTTTTCCTGGTAATATTGTTTTGTCAAAAATCTTTTTCTCGTAATATTTTTTCCTTAAAAATGTATAGCTGGTAATATTATTTTAAAAAAATGTATTGCTGGTAATATTTTTTTTTCAAAAACGTATATCTAGTAATATTTTTTTTTCAAAAACGTATTGCTGGTAATATTTTTGTTTCAAAAACTTATTGCTGGTAATATTTTTGTATTGATGGTAATAGTTTTTTTCTTCAAAAATTTATTTCTGGTAATAATTTTTTACAAAGTATTTCTGGTATTAAAACCTATTTTTTACACTTTCATAATATTTTTTACCTCAGTTTCGGGGTTAATATTTGCCCATAGCTGGGACCCTAACTGGTGCTACCACCCCGGGTCATGGTGGACCTGGGAACACCAGCATTTTAGAGGTGTTTCTACTCTCCTCAAAACCTCCTGATCAGAGACCTTACAGTTGGACGTAGTTTATCGTCTTACTTATAGCACGGATGTAGTTTATCGTCATACCCGGGACGGATCAGGATGGGAAATTCCTTTTTATTTTTTATTTTTTAACCTTGATTCGAACTCTGAATATCAACGGAAAACACGTAAGTATTTCAAATAAGGTTTTTTTTTTTTCAGAGATTAGTGTCGCTTAGTCTCTAGTAAAAGCCACTAGATTGTGTTGGTGTGAAAAGTCTTTGAATAATAAAAGAGTTTAAATGTTTGACGCTGACTTTTTGTTGGTATTTCCTACATTGTCATTGGGCGAACTGAAAATATTTTTCCTGGTTGTGTTTACTTTTTTTTTTAAAAATGGAAATTCCAGGTCCTTGTTTATTTTCTTTCTCTTGTTTGAGATAAAAAAATATCAATGAATTTTATAAATATTTTCCCGCGTGATCTAATTTAACTGAGCAATAATAATCCACTTTGCTGTGTTTTTATCTTGTTTTCTCTAGGTGTTCCTTAAACTCTTTTTTCCTATCCCATTTTCTCACATCTTTTCACTACTGCAAGCGATGTAACAAGTTCTTTCGTTCTTTCATTTCTCTCCTTATTTTCCTTTTTTTAATCTCAATTTTTTCTTTTATTAGGTTGGTGCAAAAATAATGTCGTTTTCTCACATATGTTACTATGTGAGAAAACGACATTATTTTTGCACCAACCTAATATCATTTGTTTTCCTTATTTTCTACTCTTTTTAATTCCCTGTTTTCTTTTTTCATGTGCTTATTCCGCCGCCATTATTTTATTTACATTTTTCGTTTCTGTTCTTCCATTTTTCGTTGTTTGTATAATTCTCTCTGTAGCTTTATTCAGATTAGATATTTATACATTAACAAAATCATTCTAAACAATTAAAACCTTTTTTTGAATTTCAAAAATCTGCCTGATGGGTTTATCTTAACTCGGAACCGACGAACAGAATCGAAGAATTATTTTTTAACTTTTAGAAAGCAGAATTTCATAAAATTCGGTCAATCTTTTAAGCACTTTTTTTGTCTAATACTCTGATTATAATTGATTCAATGTCAAGGAATTTAAATGAAATGCCTGAAAAAAAAAAAAAAGAATATATTTAAGGGTTAGAATAATTTGACAATGATAGTGTAATGGACTACCAGTATTAAATGTTTCGACAAATAATACATTTTCAAACAAAGATCCGAGAGCAGATGTATACTTTCTCTACTGTCATGGTTTTTGCTGTCTTATGTCACAATTAAAATCCTTTTTTATGAATGAAATTAATTCATCCACAATTTTAGATGTCTGCAGAGGTTTGGTAATGTTTGGTGTTGCCCAGAGCTATCTCCTTGATTATATGCCCCTAAGATTCAATTAAAGGGTCCTATAGGGTCTAGTGCTGGGAAAGGAAGACATTTTAAATACGTAAAAAAAGATGAAACATGATGTAAACACTTTATTCAAATTAGATATAATCTATATTTTATTTCACTCTTTCATTGGATGCCCCGGAACGTCGTAACCTCTGTCCCCCCCCCATTCTGCACACTATTGGGTACTTGTATAGAGATCACCTTTTTTAATATAAGAAATCACGATTTTAGTCACATCGAAATCTCTTGGTTGATTTTTTTTGTGGACCTGGAAGACTGGGCATTTTTACATTTACAGAAGTCACTTCCCAAATGTTCTGCACACTGTGATCGCCTCTGCAGGACATGATGAAATTCGAACTCAGGGCTTAAATGGGAATGTGAACATTCTAACCACTCGGCCATAACTAAAGGCTTAAAAATAAAGTAATATACTTCATTCAATCATGCTTTGCGATATTATCACAAGCACCCCCACAAAAATCCTCTCCTTGCCAAGGCAAACGCCATTATGCTTCATATAAATTTTATGAATGCGTCCTCGTCAACACTTCCTGAGAAACCACTTAAGTCATTGATGTATGAGACAAACCTCTCTTTGTTGACTTGCCACAATGTCTTCGGTTACTTATTTGACTCCCGCCGGGCTGTCATGAAGTTATTTCAATAAATTACCTTGAAAAATTACCTCGGCAGTCAGGTCATACTTCTAATGATAGCAGCCGTTTATTTATGCATCTGTAAAGATTTCTGGCTTTCGTTTTGTGAAAGGTGAGTGGCGTCATTAGAATAGATATATTGGTTGTTATAATTACATGAATCGATTCAAATGAGTGTCCATATTTTGCTTGTTATGAACAAACGTGTTTTGTTCATGTCTCTTCAGTCGCCTGGGCTGTTTTTTCTTTTAACTTAACACTTATTTTTTTTCCAGGAGATTATCTCCCTTTAGTTGAAATCACTGGCAACGGACCTTCTGGAAATTTCTAGACGCATAACTACTTCTTGTGATAATAAATGATTATTATCGGTACATATCCTCCTGACTTCAGTTTAAACAGACGAATTCTTGTTTTCACGTAAAGTATGACCACTTTGCTTAATCTTGATTTTTGATGAACTCGGAAAGTTTCCAACATATTGGAAGATTATATTTATATTTTAGACACATGAAAAAAAAGAAAAAAAAAAGACAGATTTAGGTTAGAACTCTTATCCGCATGTTGTCTGTTTTTATCAGCGCTTCTCAAATTGATACGCCCGGGCTCACTAATGCGCCCCGAAAAGTATCCAGATGCGCCTCAAGTTAACAGAAGTTTAATTTATGAATTATTTGTACATTAATAAAAAATAAAAAAAAAAATTATTTTTTAAAAAGCTGGAGATATGAAGCATATGGCTTCCATGTTTAAGTCAAATTTATGTTCATTGATATTTTAAACTGGATGCTACATTCCTTAATCTTTGAGAAAGAGTGGGTAATCCTTTCTCTTTTGCTTTCCTCAAGAGATTAAAATCAGTCATTATCGCCCTGTCTAAAAACAAAATAGCAGATTATTCATAAATCCGTTTAAATGAAAAGTATGCCGTTAATCTATGGGGATACGAAGTCAAAATGACATATTTTCAAATTTCATGACTAATTTTGACTCATCAAAATTTAATGTGCGACCCAGAGTTTTAGTTATTCTACAAGTGTACCCTGTTGTTAGAAAAGCTGAGAAACACGGATTTATTCGGTTGCTAAGAGAATATAGGTTAAAACTCAATCAATTCGGACGAATATTCTAATCTTGGTTGAAGTAATTCTAAAGATTTCTCCAGTTGTCTCTTATATTCGACTATCTTCTGCGATTGTTGAACAAAATTTTATATTCAATCCAAGGACGTATATTGTTCCCTTTTTTGCTGTCAATATTAGGGGAGATAACTTGCATTATCTGATTCTAATTTTATTGGGAACTGCTTCACGATTTCCACTGAAAAAGAATAGATACGTTTTACTCACGACCAAATACAGACTACCACAAGAGACCTGACTCAATGACACCAGTAGAAAATATACAGTGTGGATCAAACTGATTATATATGTAGGGTTCTGTAAAACTGGCTTCTTAGAAATTGTGTCATAGACAGGCTTCCATATATTTGTCTCAATTTTTAATGTATACGTTGATTAATGCAATGAGGATCGAACATTACACACGCGTACTTGTACTAGCAAGACCAGCTTGCTAACCATTACACCACACCGATGTGCCCGAACGTCTGGTCAAATGACAGGCAAGGATTACTCAGAACCATATGATTTAACATTTGGAACACAGACATGAGGGAATGCCATGATCATACCCGGCTTAGTACAATGGGATAGTATCGATTAGGGTCATTTCTCCTCTCGCAACTAGACATTAAGTTTTTAAATCTGGACACACGAGGGGAAACAGGGAATAGTCCATGACAGAATCATTGCATCAACCAATAATGAGTTATTTTTACACAAGGCAATGAATATAGTGCACCCGGTGAGTATAACGTTCATTTGCGAATTAATACACAAGAGGCTTGCAACTATAGAAGTTAGCAGGACCGACAACATTATTTAGTCGTAACAGACAAGTGTCACAAAAAATTCAAACGCGAAAAAATAATATTTATATGAAATTGCATTTTTGTATAATTCATTGATTTTAGTGACAGACGCAATTAAATATAAATTAATTTTTTACTCTGTCTATATTTCTGAGATGAGATATTATGTACAGTATTTACATTATGCGGACCATTGTCCTCATCTTTGTCGCCATATTTGTCACAACGTTTCGGCTGTTGTACGCTCCGGTCTTCTTCAGGTGGTTGGAATTTCGAACTGAGCCCTTATTTTCGATCCCTGGGGTAGACTGTTCTAGTTCCACGTGCCATGTTTGATGGATGTCAGTTATCAGTTATCTCCTGCTAATTTTCCCTCTGAGAGTTCTCCACTGCCTTAACCGGGTATTGAACTCACACTCTTTGGGTCTGTCACGGGATCTAACCAACGCCTTTATTCACTGTTCCATGTGTCCTTGAGGACACATGGCACAGTGGGATTTTCAGAGGGAAAATTAGCAGGAGATAACTGATAATTGACATCCATCAAACTTGGAGCATGTGCATGTAAATTTTGGTGGAAATCCGTCGTAAATTCCGGCCGTGCATTCGTTACACACACACACAAACACACACACACACATCCTGCCTTTTATAGATAGAGATATATTATAGTTTATGTATGATAGAAAACGATGACATTTTAAACTGACGCCAGAAGTTTATTGTTAACACCAATGACTTCTTTTATTTTTATATATATTGTGACTATTTTGCTTAAATTTTGTGTTTCCTTGAGTTCAAATGAAAAATCTGAAATTCTTCAACATATTACACTGGAAGTTTCTCTTATCAAAATTATAGTTTTAAATATATATATATAATATATAAATAAATATATATATATATATATATATATATATATATATATATCGGTTTAAAGTGACGTCAGGATGTTATTGTTTAACTTGACACTTTCTCTTTTTCATACATTACGATTATTTTGCTTAAGATTTGGTCGCTGTTCGGTCGCATCTCGATTGTTCCTCAGTCGCTCCGGTTGCTCTTCGGCCACTACTCGGTCGCTCTTTGTTAGCTACTCAGGTGTTACTTGATCGCATCTCGGTTGATCTTCGGTCGCTACGCGGTCATTTCCGGTAGATCGCCGGTAGCTTGGTCACTAATCCATCGCTCTTCGTTCGCTTTTCGGTTGCTCGGTTGCTCTTCTGTCATTACTCGGTCGCTATTACGTCGATCTTTAGTTGCTCTTCAGCGGCCCCTCGGTTGCTACTCGGTCATTACTCGGTCGCTAATCCGTCGCTCTTAGTTCGCTCTTTGGTCGCTCTTCGGTCGCCCCTCGGTACTCTTCGGTCGCCCCTCGGTACTCTTCGGTTGTTACTTGGTCGCTACCCCGTCGCTCTTCGTTCCTCACCCCCCCACGTTGCTTTTCGGTCGTTACTTGGTTGCTACTCCGTTGTTCTTCGGTCGTTACTCGGTTGCTCTTCGGTCGTTCCTCGGTTGCTCTTCGCTCGTTCCTTGGTTGCTCTTCGCTCGCTACTCGCTCGCTACTCCATCGATCTTCGGTCGTTTCTCGTTTGCTCATCGGCCGTTCCTCGTTTGCTATTCAGTCGCTTCTCGCTCGCTCTTCTGTCGCTCCTCAGCCGCTACTCCGTCGCTATTTGGTCGCTCCTCGGTAGAATTTAAGAAACCTGACGAATTAACTAACTATAAACGAGTGCCCATCCTCCAACAAACAGGAACTTGTAGTATTTAGCTAAGCGTAGTAGATATAAGTCCGTCTCTCCATATTTCACTAGTTAATTAGTCTAGCTGAATATTACTGATGTTCAGACCTTACTGATTCACCTATTGTCTCTTATATTTAAAGATAAAGAAGTATAACACGCTGTACTGTGGAAAAAAACTTTACTGATGCGAGTTCAAGCCTAACGTAGAACCTGAATGGCAAGCATTGTGTCAGACTAAACGCTGACTTGAAACCAACTATCAGTTGTCTAGCAAAGCATTTCTATTGTAGCTAGTGCAATCCTTAGTTATTGCTACAAACTAGTGGCCTTGTGCGAGACTATCTGGTCGTAAAGACAATCTCCTTAGCGTAGTATGTTCGACTTTCTTTAGATTCCCCAAAATTGTAGTCTTGTGTCAAACTCACCTAATCAATATCTATAGATATCTTTAATGGTGAGCATAGTTGTATCTGGTTTTAGAAGTCTGAATTCAAGTTCAGATAAAATAAGTATTTCGAAGGCAGATTTTCTAGGAAGGCCGGCAATTGCCATTTTGAAGATATGCATATATACAATCTTGTTCACTTCTATTTGACCTTGTGCCATACTCGGGTAAGTCAGCTAAAAAAAAAAAAAAAAAAAAAAACCTTCTACTCGTCGAGATTCCTAATTACACACTTAAAATACAATTTCTTTATTTTCCCGGAAAGTTCGCCGTCCTGGATATGACGATAAATTACACCCGCGTCTTGGGTAAGCCGATAAACTACATCAGCATCCTGGATAAGACGATAAACTACATCCGACAGCAGGGCTTCAGATCGGGAGGTTTTGAGGAGCGTAGAACCACCTCTTAATTGCTGGTGTTCCCAAATCCACCCTGACCCGAGGCTGTAGCACCTGTTAGGGTCATATATGGGCAAATAGTTAAACTGAAACTGGGGTCAAAACACTATGAAAATGTAAAAATAGGTTTTAATACCAGCAATAAATTTTTTGAGGAAAAATTATTACCCGCAATACATTTTTGAAGGACAAAAATATTACCACCAATAAAAATGTTGTCGACAATAACTTACCCATTGAGGCTGATATACCGTAAAATAAAACAAACCAAACCAAACCAAACCGGAAAGTTCACAATTTGTTCCTAATTTTTCTGGAAACAATTTTAGCTTGATGAAGTATTTAGACTGCAGGTATTAACAGACTTTGTTCGATCCAAACACAATATATAATTTTTTGAAGAACAATACAAATACTTTTAAAATGCAAACAATACAATGTTATTGTCAGAAGACTGGACGTGAAGAAGTAGTCGTTATAAAGAACGGAATAATAGATTTTTGCAACAAGTAAAAAATGGTGATTAAACAGAAAAAACAAAAACAAGATAAAATAATTTTTTTTAATAAGTTTGATTAAATGCGTAAGTCTTTCGATATTGAAAATGTTGAAAAGTAATTGTTATTTTGAAAAAGAGAAATTGTTCAATGACTAGATTAATTTTAATGTCTATCATTATGTTGTGTTTCGCTGAAAAGAATCATTTACGTATATGTGAATAATGTTTAAAGCAGATATATTGAAGTTTTAACAGCCAAACTATATAATCATATGAGCTGTGTGAAAATCTTTATTTCGTATATATGAAGTGAATATAGAGTGAATGTAATTCACTTACCTTCTTTGCCTCAGTGGAATGTGATTAAGGAAAAAAGATCTTAGTTGTTACACATTCTATATCTGATACTATGGACTTGAAAGGGTTTTTCTGGCCATGTTTATATCGATTTAGAGCAGTGATTTTCAAACGCCAAGCCGCGGTACAAGAGTGCATGAGATAAAAGTCACTTTCAACGTTCTCCAAAAGCTTTTCGTGTGTCACATGTTTAAAAAAATATAGGAGCGAGGCTTGCTTGCAAAGTCGTCTGCGGGCCTCATGTCGGCTAGCTCAACGTTGAAGAGATGGTCTTCTGTAAATACGTGATAGTTATCATTTGTGTGTAAGGACTGGAATTAAACAAAGATCTTAGCAAAGTAATACCGGTTCCTGCTAGTTATGTTAATATCGAAATAGTTAAAACTTACTAAAATAAAGGATTTACTAAGTAAATGGTTGAACGTCTGACGTAGGTTATCGAATGTTAAAGATCACATCTTAATAAGTAAAATAATAAAATTATTTATTCAGGCATGTGGGATTTTAGGCTTCTCTTACCAATATCTTTTAGCGTTTGTTTTTGTAACAAATAAAATTTTGTTTTTAGAATAAAGCCTGCCACATTTCCTTTCCTAATATCTATTATCAATATTTGAAACGAGTTTAGATATAAGCTGAAACACACAAAATTTATTCTTCATTTAAATATAAGTAAAACATTAATTTAGTGTAATGGTTAGCAAGTTTGTCTCTCTAGATTAATTATGACTGAATAATGATTTCGATCATCACTTTCGAACTTGTAACACATCCAAACTACGCTTATAAGTACAAACTTCAACAGGTGAATACAGATAAATCGCTTTAAATCCTCTCTGTGTTTTTTATTATTTTTATAATAAAAAAAAACAGAGACACTGTTTTCGATTGGTAAATTCATTTGGAGTGTGGCATGTATGGTATGGAATTCTTAAGTGTTCAGTGCTCGTCTATTCACATCTGCGCTTGTATATGCACAGGGCATAGGGTAGGAAAAGATTAAATAGACAAGGTCTCTCATTTTCTTTTTGTCGTACACCTTATTATGCTTGAGACAATACGGTATTGGGGTTCTTGTCAGACCTGTACGATTTCGTGAACCACTATAGTTTTCTAATGGTATCATCCCAAGCAAGACAGTAAAGCCACTAAGACATAAGGGGTTACAAGGTGTGGAAGAATTATGAACAGAAACATTAATAATGATGGGGAAGAGAAAAGAGAAATCCAGGAGACAGTAGATATCGATTGCTATTGCATTTCAATTTTTGCAGGTTAAAGTTGGCTGGAAAGCATGGAACCGGAAGTGGGGTCCACTTGCGAGAAGGAAGAAACTGTTAGCATAGAATTTACAGTTACATCTAGCCAGCTCAAATTGATGAGATTTCGTCGCCAGCCTAGTACGGCGCTTAAATGCGAAATGTCTAGGTACCATAGCAAAGATTCGAACAATCTGATGGATATTAATAGTAGGAGTCGGTGATTTGAGGATCGTTACTAATGTATGAGAACATGAAGTCCCTATTGATATGGTTATATGCTACTGTGAGGTCAACATAACAAGCTATGCAGTATCTCGTCTCTTATATGGACACAATTGAATAAAAATCTTCAAGCGCCATAAATATGAATCGATCGACTAACAGTTTGCATTCCATAAAAAGTGCATATGGACAATAAGGATATCTTAAGGAAAATAGGGCCTTCAAGAGACAGTAGATATTTATAAGATACATGAAGAGAATAGAGGTTTGGATAAACTAACACCCACAAGTCAAGAGTACCAGAGGAAAACGGCGTAGCGAGTATTGGAATGAAAGAAGAGTAATAAAGATGGCTTATAAAGAGTTAATGTTATTTCGAGCAACAAAAACAGGAAGCTGTAGAGAGCAATGATTTTCTTACGTCATGAAAGGATACTGCATATAGACGAAGAAATTTTTTAATTATTTTTTGTTTTGGTTGATGGTACGTTTTGAAAATCTGTCTTCTGATATGAGGCAGCTATTTGTCTCCAATAATGTCTCCCACTTCCCGACAGGTTTAACATTTTTCAAGGCCATTATCAAGCAATGATTTAATATTCGATTGCAATTTAATTTTTTAAAACATTTTGCCTTTCGTTGATGTTCTATTTGAATCTCCATTATTACTGCTTATTACTCTTTTTCTTTCAACAAGGAAAACCGCTTTAAATCTTCTGTGTGATTTTTATTTACTTCCTGTAGAATTTTCTCTTCCTGTTCTGCTGATAAAACATTTCGGTGTTTGTTTTTTTTTTCTGATTTTTCTTAACTCTTTCTTTCTTTCTAGCTTCCGATAGGCCTTTCATTAATTTTCAATTTGTGCACAATGAAGGTTGCCATCAACGTAATTATTTGTTTTAAATTTAGAACACGTGACAAGGACAACATAGGCATAAACTCTGATCAAAAGTTGGAACACAGCTGAGAAAAAATTGGATTTCGTTCGTCGTGTTTTCTAACTAACCAGAAAATAAATCCTTTCAACCAATCAGACAAAGAAAATTATTTCTGACCAATCAACAAGCAGTCTTTTGGGAGCCGATTTAGTTTGATAAAATCCAGGAGGCAGACTAGTTACCTCCTGATGAATTCATTTGTCTTCTCACGTGACCATTTTAATCTTACGACTTTATGCTTTGACTTCATCCAGCACACACACACACACACACACACACACACACACACACACACACACACACACACACTAAATATAATGTTCTTTTTTAATCGAGTTCACCCCAAGTAAGGCAGTAAAGCGACTGAAACACAAGAGGTTACTGGGTGTCGAAGAGTTAAAAACAGAAACATTGCTAAGGGGCGAGAACAGGAGAAGAGTTATTAGGAGGACATCAGATATCGATTGGCATTGCATTTAAATTATTGCAGATTAAAGTTGGCAGGAAAACATGGAGCCGGAATGGAGTTACACAAGTGAGAAGTGCGAGAAAAGAAACTTAGTATTAGGTTATGGTCTGGTACTGCGCTTAAAATCAAAGAGTCTAGGTACCATAGTGAAGAGTTCACCCGAACAATGACCATGGAAGTATTTATAGAAAAGGCAAACGGATGCAACGGTGGTGTGAAAGTGACTGAAGTGGGGCTAATAATATTTCCGATTCTTTGGATTTTATAAATGAGTTAAGAAGCAAATGTTCCCTTAATGGTGTTTTAAAATACTTTCCTGTAGGAGACATATTAATTTCCATCTATTACGTGCAATTGCAATTATATCCAAAGTTCTCTTCGTTATTTTAAACTTTCGATTGACTCCAGTAATTGTCAGTTAGAATAAAACAGAAAAAAAAACCTAACGAGCTTGTGTAAATGAATCGTAGAACAGGGTTTAGGAGAGATAATAAATTAAAAAAAAATACTAAGTTCTACAAAGGACGAGAAATTGTGGAGAGCCATGATCACCATTGTCCTGAAAAGACACGGCATATAGAAGAAGAATTTGTACCTGAATGCAAAATCTCTTCTGGGTAACTGCAATTACAAAGGTGAAACCAGAAGCCAACTTACCTTACCTTGATGTAAGGCTGGGGAAACATTGAAGAAACCCTAATAAGGAGCAAGATAATGAAATAAAGTATAGCTGACCATGTATGAAGCGAAAAAGCTGATCACCGACACAGATAGAATGTAGTAAAACTATTAGTCAGAAGGAATCAGCACAGGAATACGCCAAGCAACGAGAACGTCCTTATTAGGTATAGCCCACAAATAAATACCACAGACTCACACGGTGTGCTTTAGGCTACTCAACCACGGAGCACCCCGGGTAAGATCTTGAATTTATTAAGTGGTCTCGAATGCGGAGTTATATAGATGTAATGCCCACATTGTTTTTAAAAACACAAAACGAAAAAACAAAAGAAAAAACGGGGCGTCTACTCAAACACAGGTATCCACTAAAACAAAATTTGAAGTAATGATAATAATATATAAATATTTTATCACATTAAACCTTATTTTAGTGGATACCCATATTTGAATAGACGCTCCGTGGATTTATTGAACAGTACATTTCGTCTACCGGCCTGAATATTCGAGGAATCTTATTAAAGTGAAATATGGTTTCCACCGCAGGATTTGAACCTATATTTTTCTTTGGCAGAAGAAACCGTCGTGCTCTAGATCGACTCGGCCACGGAGAACGTCGCCGATCCATCAAAGCCGAATACTGCCTTATATGCGCAAGAACGTCCCAGACTCTCTAAATTTTATGTCTGTTTAGTTTCGTAACCTAACATAAACAAAACAATTTCTAAAGAATTAATGGAGCTTTTATTTATTAATCCGACAGATTTTATCTCGTTAAACGTTATTTTAGTGGATACCCATATTTGAGTAGACACCTTGTTTTTATTGTTTTAAACAGTGTGCAATATGTCTCTTCACCTGCGCATTCGACAGGCTTAATAAGCAAAATGGGATCTCCTTGTATCCACAGCAATAAAGTTTAAAATAAAAATAATAAAAAGAAATACCTGCGTAAATTTTGTGGTTTACCGATTTTAATTTTCTGTTGAATCTTATTTCTTCAGTGAAAAACGAATAAGCTCTTTTCGAGTTCTACGTCTATAAAATACCCTTAGATTTTCCCCTATTATATATTACATCTGAACTCAACAAATTTAACAAAATATTGCAACAAATTTAACAAAATATTGCAATAAAAATCATAAATAGGAATGCATGTTATTATTCAAAGAAGTAAGCGGGTACAAATGAAAAGATTCAAAATTGACAAAGTTTTCAATTTTGCTAAAGCAATCATTAAACACATGAGAGTTTTAACGCCCCCTTTATCTTCTCTTTCTTTATTTCTTTCCCTAAAAAAGGGCCTTTTCTTCCATAGGCACGGTGGAATAAGGGATAGTGGCTCGGATTGAAGGGTCGGAGGACCGAGTTCGATTTCCAGTCGAATCCATTACATTCACTTACGTACTGATACCATTGGGAAAGCTATGGGAGGAGAAGAGGCTTCATACATTTCATGCTGGACAGACAACTGGATGGCAACTTGTCTACCGCAGAAAGAAATGGCAACCTACCACGGGAAAAATCCGCCTCGTGAGTCATGTATGGAAAGCGTGTATAACATGTGGTACATAACTGACTGACTGACCCTCGCAATCAAACGGGAATGGATCAAAGATTTCCTGAGGCAAGTAAGATTGAATATAATAATATATATGTACCTGCATATTATTATAATATATATATATATAAATATTAATTGATAATAATTATATATATTATATTTATTTATTTTTTATTAATAATAATTATATATATATTATATTTATCTGTCTATATTTCTGAGATAAGATATTATGTACACTATTTACATTATTCGGACTATTGTCTTCATTTTATTTCTATATTTATTACAACGTTTCGGCCGTTGTATGCTCCGGCCTTCTTCAGGTGGTTAAAGAATGTCGAACTGAACCCTTTATTCCGCTCACTGGGGTAGACTTCTAGTTCCACGTGCCATGTTTAAACCTCAAGGTCACATGGCACAGTGGATAAAGGCGTTAGTTAGATCCAGTGACAGGACCCAAAGAGTGTGAGTTCAATACACGGTTAAAGCAGTGGAGAACTTGGAGAGGGGAATTGCCAGGAGATAACCGATAACTGACATCCATTAAACATGGCACGTGGCACTAGAACAGTCTACCCCAGTGAGCGGAATAAACGGTTCAGTTCGACATTCAAACCACCTGCAGAAGGCCGGAGTGTACAACGGCCGAAACGTTGTAATAAATATGGCGACAAAGATGAGGATAATAGTCCGAATAATTAGTATTATGTTCTCCTTTTGTTTCCCCACTCATAGCATCCGGTAGATTGTCCTGGAGATTATAATTACTAATCTACTCAATTCTTCAGCAGTTTCTACATTGGTGTTCCTACTTGCAGGAATGCTGTCGTCTGGATGGATTCACGTTGTCCTCTGATTTATATTCCATCCATTTTGTTTTCTTTTGCAAGGCATTTAGATTTATTCCAGTGATAATGGGTAAAAGTTTCGCATAATTTTCTACAATTTTCTTCAGCGCGGTTAAAATATTTACTATAGTTTTGTATTTCTTTTGAATACACACTGTTTTAAAGATATGAAAACGAAGTCAAGAATTCTTTTGAACGCAACGAAATTAAATTCAAGACTAACAAATAAATAAATAAGACATAAAATAAAAGAATAAGAATTAAAAGCAAGAAAGTAAATACAGTTTTCGAGCAATTAATAATTATTTCCAAAGAGAGAAAACTTTTCTAACATGATTCCCTGACGTCTTTCAGGATTACCAAAAATAAGACGACTGAATGTTAAAAACATATAATGAAGAATTTAAATAAATGGTTTGTTCCTTTTCAACAAGGAGTTAAAGAACAGTGAGAATAAAATGTCATTTAAATCTAAGACTATCGTGACTTGAAACAAAAGAGTTCTTTATCTGGAATGACATGTTGCATAAGAAACACTTAAATAGTACAAAAACAATCGGAATAGATAAAAACGTTAGTTTGGGAATTAACCAAAGCAGTAGTTCATAAATTCTTTATCAGAAGTCTTGAAGTATTCACCTGACAAGCGATGTATATGTTCAGTCAGAACATGGTGGAGAGATATATCATATGTCAAAAAATTGTTCACTCTAACCCATCTTATAAATAACTATATAAATAAAGCGCTGTGTACGTATGTCCGTCCGTCCGTTCGTTTTTCAATCTCGGCTATTCATAAACAACCTGAATTAACTGGTAGTAACTACACGTGATTAAAAATTAAATAAGTAACTAATTCCTAGTCAAATTTAAATATGGAGCTGAGTGAAACGTTTAAAAAGCAATTCTTTATAAAAGGGTTAACTTTAATTTCGTTTTTCGTTGTAATTGATATCGTCCAATTAAATCGTAATTAAAAATTAAGCGGGGCACGGTACGTTGCTCACATGTTTTTTTTTCTTTTCTAAGCACGCGTACTGTGACGTATTCGAAATATTACATAGTTCGAGCTCCCTAATGTCTTTTAAGTGTGATTTTGCGTGAAGGAATAATGAAGAATTGTGATTTTAAAAGAAAATAAATGCAAACTACGGAGATCGATTGCGTATACGAAGAAAGATCATGCCGAATTAAGGGGTCGAATAAAGATAGATTTATAACTTTTAAACTTTTTTAACTTGCAACTTTTACTTACATAAGACGATGAAGTTAAAAGATCGAAGGCCCAAAAGCCCTCGGCTGAAGCCAACTTAAAGTCCCCACCAAAGTCTGCTCGTAGGCTAGTAAAAAAAAGTGAAACATATCATGACATACCTTTCTAAATGTTGATCACTTTCACTCCTCTTTTCACACTGTTCATATCTGTTTAGTCACCTTCTGATTTCTTCTCAGTCTGTACAAGTGAACCAATCTTTTTGCTATATTAAAATTTACCCAATTTACTCGAGAACCACTCAAGGGAGAGGGGTATTGTAATGATGAAAGAGATGTGAACGAAAGAGGGGGTAGTGAGAAATGAAGTTTGTGAGGAAAAGGTGAATAGATAACGAGTAACGCTTGATTTGAAGACGTTAAGAGAGAAACCTTCAGGCACGTCAAAGTAGCATCTCTTGCGAGAAAGCTGAGTGGATAACTCCATTTATATTTGAAATACGGGGCAAATGTGGCTTATACAAGTCCGTGGAAGTAGCATGGCATCTACTAGCAGGAAATGTTTGACCTAGTGGAACGAAGGAATGGAGTTCATCTTAACATTTTCAATGGCGATAGTGATTGTGATAGTGATTAGCTTGAATGCTGTGTCTATGTGAAAAGATGCCTCAGAATAGAGAATAAATCCCCTACCACCACCACCACCAGCACCACCGCCACCATAGCCACCACCGCCACCACCGCCACCGCCACCGCCACCGCCACCGCCAAAAGAAAACGATTTTGAACTCTGTCAAAGCTTGAAAATGAGGATTGGGCATGTCCAGCCCATGCATGGCGGCAATCATCCATTTTTAGTCTAATCTGACTCATTTATAGTTGGCCACTCGCATTCGAGAATACCCGTCTACTAGGGCGGCGTGCCAATCCCTATTGCAGACGCTTGTTTAGGAACATTTGTGTTTATTCAATACCCACAGAGCCCTCCTGTGGTTTATACTTCAACTATGCTGAGCCGACCTTAGTTAAAACTTCTGGGAAAGACCGTGTTATTTAGCCTGATCAACAACTTGAACAAGGCCAGCACGCCCAAGTCCTCGTCCACGATGACTTGTGACTTCGTACTAGCACAGCTATCGACACCCACCTCCAGCGGTTCCGTCTACACAATTTCAGTCACCAGGCTTGAGTCAGCCCGTGGTACCTGACTCTTATAAAAAAAAATATGTTATAAGGAATCAAGTAATTTATCAAATGATAGGATATATATATATATATATATATATATATATATATATATATATATATATATATATATATATATAATTAAAAGAGAAAATAATTCACTAAGACAAAAATGTTTCGAAAGTAATTTAATCGCTAAATTGTTCACAGTCAATTTCCGTCCAAGTTCTTACAATGTTTCACAATTCATATTTAAATTTCCCAGCCCCTGTTGTTAAGAAACAATAACATTTTGTTACATGCAATGTTCCGGAGTACTATGTATCATCAAGCATTCTATGTGGTAGTGAATGATCGATAATTGTATCACAGATGAAGAGAAATCGAAAGGCATATTGGTTCTACAGAAGGATGCTGAGAATACCATGGATGGAGCGTGCAAGCAAAGAAAAGGGCTTGAGGAAATTAGAAACAAAAGGAGACTTATATTCACATAAAAAAGAAGCAGATGATATTTCTTGGACACATAATGAGGAAAGGGGGCTCGGATAATGTGACACTCACAGGGCATAACGAAGGCAAAATGGACTGCGAGAAGACAGCAGACCAGCTACATGACGAAATTAGAGTGTGTAAGACAGATGATAAAATGACAAAGACTTCTGAAAGCAACAATGGATAGAAAATTATGGAGAGCCTTATTCCGCCATGGCCTGGAAAACATGGTAAAAAGAAGACAAAGAAAAACATCTATCTATCTATCTATCTATCTATCTATCTATCGAAGTATGTTCATATCTATCTATCTATCTATCTATCTATCTATCTATCTATCTATCTATCGAAGTATGTTCATATCTATCTATCTATCTATCTATCTATCTATCTATCGAAGTATGTTCATATCTATCTATCTATCTATCTATCTATCTATCTTTCTATCTATCTATCTATCTATCGAAGTATGTTCATATCTATCTATCTATCTATCTATCTATCTATCTATCTAAGCATCTTCATATCTATCTATCTATCTATCTATCGAAGTATGTTCATATCTATCTATGTATCTATCTATCTATCTATCTATCTATCTATCTATCTATGTTCATATCTATCTATCTATCTATCTTTCTATCTATCTATCTATCTATCTATCGAAGTATGTTCATATCTATCTATCTATCTATCTATCTATCTAAGCATCTTCATATCTATCTATCTATCTATCTATCTATCTATCTATCTATCTATCTATCTATCTATCTATCGAAGTATGTTCATATCTATCTATCTATCTATCTATCTATCTATCTATCTATCTATCTATGTTCATATCTATCTATCTATCTATCTATCTATCTATCTATCTATCTATCTATCTATCTATCTATCTATGTGTGTGATTGTATGCAAAATACACCAATAATTCCCTTTGAATTATTACCGTATTACAAACTCATATAACATCGCAAAAACGATAAATTCCCAAAACATAATTCTGACAAGATTTTATGCCTAAACGTATTTTTTTTATAGAAATGCTATATGCTTGAAATTGTAATATATTCGCAGCAGATATCTAGATATGCTTATTATTAAATTCGATTCAAGCGGCTATGGTCAGTCACTACATATATTAATTGCAACGCCGCTTTGGGGGCAGTTTCGCGATTGATATTACTTTAATTGTGTGTCCAGCATTGTCAGTTGGATATGCAGCGACAAAATAAGTTTACAAAAAACATAGCAATGCCGTCTTCACGTTCCCAAAATTATTTACAGATAAATGACTGGAGTTAATGGATAATTAAATTGATTTAATCCGATAAATATTTTAATATATTTTCTGTTTATACGTTATTTTTATGGATATAAACAGAAAAAAAAAATATTTGTCGGATTTATGCCATTATATAAAATATGCTGCCATTGTTTACGTTAGGGTACGTTTCGGAGCAGAAATGAATTATTGAAAAAGGTCGTCGAATGTGTATGTTTATAAGCAGTAATTTGAACTTTTCTAAACCGGAAGTCCTCTTTGGCTGAATCGGTTAACAGCACTTTGGACCACACGAGGGTTTTCGTATGGGATACAGGTTCGATTACTGTCGAAAGACGCATATTTCCGATGAGATTTCTTGAATATTCAGGTCGGTAAATGCAATTAATACTGTTTAATTAAAAGAACAGAGAATTTACTCAAAAAAAAAAAAAACGTACAAAGAGAACATATATTAAATATGTATGTAAAGTTGATGTTTTTATATAGTATCATATGTCATATTTAGTTGCTGTGTGGAAGAGCAATAACTTTTAAGAACCATTACTATTTTTTTGAAAGTCATAAAAGTATTTGATATTAAACAGTAGTTTTTGATCTGGACTATGTTTTAAACTCAGCAAATATTAATGGTGACAAAAACATCAAAATTCTTTGTTCATGGCATTTGATATTTACATATAGTCTTTTGTATATTCCTGGGAAGACCGTTCCTGGAGAATGTGTTGACTGAGTCGCAGTCGGGCAGAGTCTCTGGTTGAATCTCTTGATTCCTCCCCTCTCTTCCCGGTACCAACCATAGTCGGTACTCCACTATGCAAATTAGGTGGATCCTACCACAACATTAACTATTCCTCATTTTTCCGCACACGGGCCTGTCTCTTACTCTAGACACGGGGACGCGTTTACTATAAGTTGGGGACTCCGTAAGTGAAAAAAAAAATCAGTTGGTCTTATTCGTGTCTTAAGATAAGAGAATATACAATGAGGGTTATTAGATTAACAAAAATTAATAATAATGATAATAATATGAACGAATGAAGATTGAATTCGCAAGGCTTTGAGACTTGAAGAAGGTTACAATTTTATCAGTTGACATTGGTGTATTTGGTATGGCGACAGATAGAATAACAACATGGATAAAGAAAGTTGTCCAGTGAAACTGTTACAGTGAGGAAGAGTCTTAGGAATTGTAAGAATAATCCCAAAACAGACGGACACTTTAAAGCAGAGGAAAATTGCAAGAGGAATTGCCATCTTGGTTGTTATCCTCTATCCATGTAATAACTATAAGATATTATATTATCTGAAAAACTACTACTACTATTACTAACAATGACAATGATAACAATGAAAATATAAATGGCCACAAAAATAATGGAAATATTATCTATGAGTATTTAATAATAATAATAATAATAATAATAATAATAGGCATTTTGGCTGTCCCTGTGGTACGATACAGTTTCATCATCCTTAATTGGACCATAGCTGACATTAAGCGAATGGATATCTGTTATGGTAATTTACGCACGCAATCATGAAGTCTCCCAGCTCTAAATAGAAGCAAGAGAGAGAAAAGTTTCCAGCAGTCAGCTCTGACAGTCGGACCGAAGATTCTTTCTGTAACACTCTCGTTTGTATATGTTTCTGTTAATATGTTTGTTTAACTCACCCACTCTCTTCTGTCTTTATTTCTGGCCCTAACAAGGCCACAGCAATATTAAAACGAGAAAACCGATCACTTAAAATCCCATGCATCATCCTAAGGATGATGTACGTGCCAAGATCTGAAAGAGGTAGAGGATTAGTTCAACTAGAACTGTCTTACAAAATCCCAACAATCAATCTTCAAAGATACTTGGAAAGTAAAGAAGACTAAATGGTGATCTGTATCAAAGAACATAAAAGAAATGAGAAATTTTATTCAGTAATGCTGGAACCGAACACATTAAAAAGGGGGTTTCAAGTGGGTGAATAATTGCAAATAAACAATAATACACCCACTGCAGCGGCAAAAATGCTAAAAAGAAAGCAAAAGCAAATGCATTGACACTAAATGCAAAAACGATAGCAAGATCTTCATGATCAGTAATCTGCCCGTACCAAACAAAGTGATGTAGACAAACCCCGTACCTATCAGTTGTGCAGGGTAAAATCTGAAACAGATGGACCAATGCTTGCTAACTAGAAATTACCAAGCACACATACTAAAAAATCATGTTGACCCGAAATGCAGATTCTGTGATAAATATCCAGAAACAATTGCTGATCTTGTATCAAGTTGCACCCATTGCATATAAAACTCGACATGATAGAGCGGGTCAATATCTACATTAGAAAATATGCAACTTTTATGGAAATTGGTATGAACACCACCAAAACCAGGTTACGGAGATAGGACCTATAACAATTTTATGGGACTTTACAATACACATAGACAGAACAATCAAAGCTAATCAAAGGCCGTAAGAACAGAATGTGCTTTCTTATTGATATGGCAGTCCATGCAGATTTTAATATAACTTTGAAGATCTTCAAAAAAACAAAAAAAAACTATCAAAATACAAGGATCTTGAAGTGGAAATCTCCAAAATGTGGCACATAAGAACATCAATAATTACAGTTAAATTTGGAGCCCTCGGATCGATTGAAAAAGGTTCCGATAGATTCAATGAAGCGTATCCTTGTATCTCATGACTTAAAGAAATACAAAAAATTGTTCTCAAAAATAAAGCTCCCATACTTACGAAGGTATTTAACATGTAAAATACTTGTGACCTTAGCTTGTTTGTTTTTTATTTTTGTTTTTATCGTTTTATATTGTTTTTTGTTTCCAAATGACTATTGGAAAATGTCAAGATGCAATTTCTGACCTTAGGTCTCTGGTTTTGACCCGGAAACAAATGAGTATAGAAGAGAAATCAAAATAACAACAATAATAATAATAATAATAATAATAATAATAATAATAATAATAATAATAATATATTTTTTAATCGAGTTCACTCCATGAAAAGCAGTTTAAGCCACTGAGATGCAAGATGTTACTGGGTGTTAAGCGTCATTAACAAAATAAGAGTAAAGATGAGGACAGTAGATAGCGTTTGATATTGTATTTAATTTTTTGCTGATTAAAGTTTTCCTGGAACGAATGGAGCTGGAAGGGAGTTCTACAGGCGACAAGTGCGAGAAAAGAAACTGTTAGCATATGATTTACGGTTATATCTGGACAGCTCAACACTAAATTGGTGAAACCTCGTCGCCAGCCAAGTGCAGCGTTTAGAATCAAAGAATCAAGCCACCATATCGAAGAGCTCACCCGAATAATTACCATGAAAGTATTTATAGAAAAGGCAAAGAGCAGCTACCTTAAAGCAGTAGGAAAGTGACTGAAGCCGAGATGCCAGATCAGGATCGATAATATTGCTGATTCTTCTTTGGAATTTATCAAGGAGCTGGAGATAAATAACAGCTACACAGGACCAAATGCATGTATATCTATGTGTTTGCGTGTGCATTAGGTTGATGAAAAAGTTGATTATCGTTTTTAGGTTTCTCCGGGTTAATAGCTCCTTTCACTTAAATTAGGCATTCCCTCAGAAATGTCGACTGCGCTGATCAGGCAGGTATTTAGTCATACATTGACAGAACTAGAAAATACGCCGTGTGAAGAATTTTTTTCACTTGAGACCAATGATGTGTTTTCTTCGTCGCTCTCACAACTGGAAGGTGTCCACTGTCTTGTAGCACATGTAACAAGGAACTTCATTTCCCAGGAATAAAATCTTTGCTCTCTTCTAATGCATTCTTTAATTGGCCCACATGCTCACCGTATTGCTGCACATCATCAAGTCGAGGTTCTAGCAAATCATAATAAAGTCTACTTTTTGATGTCCATAAAGACAAAGCATTTGACGGTATAAAATACGAACGTTCATATTAGACACGCACATATTTTAGTAGGTCTAAGTTGGTGAATGCTGCGATAATCCTTGTCTTCCGTTCATCTTTGGTGTTACAAGGAGTGTTGTAGAGCTCTCGTTCAACTTCGCCCCCACATAATTATCAAACGGTTTCAAATTGGGGAGTTACGTGGCCAGATGTAAGGGATGATACGGTCGCAGAAATTGTCTGAGAGCCATAACTGGGTTGTGGGACATGGTGTGTGGCATGATCCAGATTTCATTTGGTATAGGGACTTCCAGCAGCCCTATCTTCACCCAACGAAGTACTACCTTCTCAAGGCAATTGAAAGAGACATCTATGTTGAGTCTGATTCTCTGTGGGAAGATGAATGGAGGCATAACGTCGCCATCACTAGTGATCACTCCAAACATCTTCCTATTCACCATTAAAATTGACCAACTCTTTCAGAATCCTCTGCACTTTCCTCAGATTGACACCCCACAACACTGAAATGTTCTTATTGGAGCTTGCACCACGAATGCCAAGATGTGCAGCATGCATCTTCGAAATTTCAGGCAGTTAATTACGTCACGGTACTTTCTTTTCTCACAGACGGTACCCAACTACTACACTGCGCAGTTGATAACATCAAAAAGAAACAACGCGCATGCGCGAAATTAAAAATATAAAATGGCAACAACGTACTTATTCCATCCTGTATATGTGTGTGTGTTTGGAACCCCGTTAAGAATTATACAAACATGGAATTGATTTAAGTAATATCACTAAAAATCCCAATTCCGTTCGAAAAAAGTATCACGCTGAAATCAACTCATTTTTGTGCAAAACATAGGTTCCGAAATCATATTTTCACATTTATATTTATTAACCAATCAGAAACGTTATCTCAAATGCCATCAAAAACTTCAAATTTCTTACGATCACATGTGTATTGTCTGATACGAAATTTGAAAGCTCACTCTAGAAAAGATTAACAATATTTCCCCTAATAAAAATAGGTATTAAAAAAAATGGAAAATATATTTATTAACCAATAAACTTCCGAATTTAGTAAATCTTAATTTTAGCTTCCTGGAGCCATCTTTTTTCTGATAAATATCGCACGTAAATTTACTAAATCATTTTTCACTTTCTCGGTACCAGGGTTTCTGTACAATGCTGTTTAATCACATTTTCTTATAATTATTGAGTTTAAGAATCTTCTTACGAAATTCTTCTGTTTTTTTTTTAATAAATTATACCACACAAAAAGAAAAAAAAAACAAACATGCGAACGTAGATATGCAAACAAAGCAATCTTCGTAGTGGGAAAAATGAGGTCAAACATTAGCTTTGTCTGCACCTATGATCACTCACCGCATTACACGGATATATAAAACAACGCAAATACGTGACTCTCGCGTTATGTTGTGGCATACAGATTTTCACTTGTACTAACCCAATTCATTTCTCTTCTGTTATTTCATTGAAGTTTGTTTGCGAGGAATTTGTAAAACGTTTTTCGTTTCTTTCAACTTGAAAGAAAACAAAGATTAATTTTATACTCAATAACAAGAATTTGTAGAGCTGTATTTGAAGATAATTTTTCTTTGTTTTTTTTTGTACGCTTATCCCGCTACACACATATATACAGAAACAGACACACGCGCGTGCGCGCACACACACACACACACACACGCGCACACACATATATATGTATAAAGACATATTCCAAGACTGATTAAATACGAAATTTTCTGAAATATCCATATAAAATTGTGTCTCAATTAATTAAATAAATATTCCATTTATTTTATTTTGATCTCAAAAGTTTTCATTTTTAAATGATTTTGAAGATTCTTTTCCTTTTCATATCATAAGATTGAAAGAAAAATATAACGTGCATAAAAGCATCATTTTAAAAAAAATAATACAGGGTTATTCAAAAAGAATGAACTGATTTCATTACGCAATATTTTAATAAGGAAAACTAATAGAAGACTCCAGCTAAGCCACAAGTATTCTACTCAAAACAACTTTTAATTCCTGTCTTGCAAGTATTCAGTGTGGTCACCACCTGCAGCACGGCAACATCGATGCGATAAGGGAATTCCTCCGAGACGCGTATCAGCATATCACGATCCAATGAGTTGATCGCTGATGTTATTCGATGGTTAAGGTCATGGAAGTTAGTGGGTAGGGGTGGAACATAAACACCGTCTTTTAGATATCCCCACAATAATAAAAAAAAATCACACACGGTGAGGCCTGAGGAAATCGCAGGCCAAGAACAAAGAGGAAGGTCTTGGAAAGTGCCTGAACGAGGCGTAGTCTGTAAGGTTTCAAGCACACAACAGATCGCAAACTCAGAACTAGCTCGATTTTTGGACTTCCGTGGACTCCCCTCAAACGGATTCTCGCCTCTTGTTTCTCAGAAATTTATGGTCGTCTTGGATTTTTTTCTTTTACACAGACACCCTCTCATTTGAAACTGTTTAAACTACTGTCGAATATTCTTAGGAGAGGGCGGATTAATGTCGAATTGCCTTCGAAAAGCACGCCTGCACCGTGACAACCGTATTTGTTTTCGCGAACTCGAGAACGCATAAAGCCTTTTACTGAGGATCCACCATGCTAGGGTTAAAAAAAAAAACAACTGAACGTTGCCGGAGATAAGATGCAGCTACAGCGCCCCTGTGGTAGCCATTCAAAACTTAGAAAACTCCTCTTTCAAATGATCACTGACTCAATGCATAACGATGCTTGAGAACTGAATCATGAAATCGGTTCATTCTTTTTTAATAACACTGTATATATTTTACTGGGAAAAAAAGAAACATTTTATTTTGTTTGTGCATGAAGTAAACATATTAAATAAAACTATGGCACCGTCTGTTAGATTTTTCAGAAATCAAATTCAGCCAAGAATATAATTTCAATGAATTACCATTTTTAGATATACTCATTAGAAATAGAAACAGCCACATAATCACAGATATCTACCACAAACCTACAGACACCTAACAATATCTTCATTTCAAGAGCCATCACCCAAAAAGCTACCTGAAATCCATCCCCTATTCTCTAGCAAGTAGAGTTTGTACTATAGTGACTGACAAACACCTATGAAAATTCCGCTTAGAAGAACTACATATAACTCTAAAAAAACGAGGTTACTCCACAATACTAATAAACAAAGGTTTTGAACTCGCAAAAAATCCTTTAGACCAACTACGAAATCCAAACAAACGTCACGTCGAACAAACTCTAGCATATGTCTCAACATAAAACAAGAACAATGTACAGAAAATTATAAAAAAATTAGCCCAACTTAACAAGAATGACAAACTGTAAAATATACTAAAAACAACCAAAATAATTAAAAGCAAACGCCAATCTAAAAACCTAAAACACATATTAACCTCATCCAAATTTAACCAACACACAGTACAGGGGGTCATAAAATATAACAAAAACATGTAGGGTTTGTGATATTATTATAGAAGGAACCTCCTAAACTTTTGAAAAAAACCAAAACGACATTCATAATAAATAAAAACTTACACTGCAACTCCAAAAATGTTATTTATACACAACAAATGCACAAAATGCAGTAACATATAGATATCATATATATATCGATATCATATATATATCGATATCATATATATATCGATATCATATATATATAGATATCATATATATATCGATATCATATATATATAGATATCATATATATATCGATATCATATATATATAGATATCATATATATATCGATATCATATATAGGTATCAGCCAAGCACTAAACAACAGGGTTTCCCCCCACAAAAGCAAAATTAGCACACAACAGAAAACTCTTTGTACCACAACACATCTATTCTTACCGCCAAATGCAAGAAAAAAGCTTCCTAAATAAATTTAAACCAGCACTGAATAAATCATAACCTCATACACAAAAACAGGCAACATGCACACACATAATAGCCAAATACAGTGGTCGGATCACACTTATGCATATACACACACTCACGCGCAGGTACTTATGGAGCATGAATATACTTACACATACTGGCAAAATAAATAGACTACTAACTCACACGAACCCTACGCAACATAGGAAGTGTGTATATATATATATATATATTATGGAAAATAAAGTATAATATTTATTTTAAAAAAATCCATATTACAACTGAAACGTTTACGGTTTCTCTCTTCTTTTTAAAATGTACACTTTTCTCTCGTTGGAACAATTATAATGTCTTCCCTATATATATATATATATATATATATATATATATATATATATATATATATATATATATATATGACATGTATTCGTCCTCCGCATGCAAAGATGACCCCGACTTCAAATCACTGGCGGCGAAATGACTAAAGAGTCCGATCTTCGCCCTGAAAAGTCTGTTGCAGCTGTGACATGGGAAGATCGGGACTGAACCAGCCTGGGAGGCGAAGCTCTTTTGATTTTTCCTTTTCTGACATATCTGTTCTTTGTCATGATTCTTTCCTCTTCAGAACCAGACACTCCGAACTTTAAGAGCGAGCACCAGATGACATGGTTCTCAGCAGACTCTTCCCAGCTGGAATGAGGAATGCCATAATGCTTAAGACTCCTTCAGCGAATAAGTTATATTCATATAATTTAAAGCATATGTGTGTGTGTGTGTGTGTGTGTGTGCGTGTGTGTGTATGTGTGTGTTGGCCACGTGGCCGAGTGGTTAGAATGTTCGCATTCTGACCATGAGATCCGGGTTCGAATTTCACCCTGGTCGATTTGTCAGAATTCCTGATGTTATCGGATTGTAGGGGTATCGTCGATACGAACTCACAAGTTATTGTGGCCAAGGGCTTGAGCGTGCTTGTCTTGTTCAAATTGTTGATCACGCTAGATAACACGCTGTAACTGTAACAAAGGTCTGCTCAGCATAGTTGCATTATGAAACACAGGTGGGATCTATGGATGTTTAATAAACACAAATGTGCCTGAGCAAGCCTCTGCAATAGGGATTGGCTAGACATGTATTCTCGAAAACGAGTAGACAGCTATAAATGTGTGTGTGTTTGCGTGTGTTTGAATGTCTATATATGTGAGTGTGTATGGGTGTGTACATATATATATATATGTGTGTGTGTGTGTGTATGTATGTTTATACTAATTCGTTATAAGACAGTATGTATGGAGAGGGAATATACATACACAGGCTAGCTAAAACGCACACATAATACACAAGTGGAAATAGATCTATGAACATACAGTGGCCAGTAAATGATAAGAATGCAGATATAACCCTCTCTCGGGCTACACTTAACTGTTTTATTATCCTTTAAGCAGAATAACTTTCTCACTGCCAGACCAAGAAAGACATTTGTGTCACTATTACCCAAAACAAAGAGAATGTTTAACATCGAAAACCATGAGGAAAATTAACTCATTTTAATAATATGTGGAAATATCCAGTCTTTGCCTGACGAAGGTCGGAAGACCGGAAACACGTGCAGTAAAATTATGGAAAACAAAGTATAATATTTATTTTAAAAAAAATCCATATTACAACTGAAACGTTTACGGTTTCTCTCTTCTTTTTAAAATGTACACTTTTCTCTCGTTGGAACAATTATAAATATATACATATATATATATATATATATATATATATATATATATATATATATATATATATATATATATATATATATATATGACATGTATTCGTCCTCCGCATGCAAAGATGACCCCGACTTCAAATCACTGGCGGCGAAATGACTAAAGAGTCCGATCTTCGCCCTGAAAAGTCTGTTGCAGCTGTGACATGGGAAGATCGGGACTGAACCAGCCTGGGAGGCGAAGCTCTTTTGATTTTTCCTTTTCTGACATATCTGTTCTTTGTCATGATTCTTTTCTCTTCAGAATCAGACACTCCGAACTTTAAGAGCGAGCACCAGATGACATGGTTCTCAGCAGACTCTTCCCAGCTGGAATGAGGAATGCCATAATGCTTAAGACTCCTTCAGCGAATAAGTTATATTCATATCATTTAAAGCATATTTTTTTAAAAAAATTTTTTACTTTTTCTTGTGTAGTGTTAAAATAATGCTTGCATGCAAAATTTTAACAGGCGCGAAAATAGAAAAGTGAGTTTCTGTAGAAATATTGATTTGTTTTATAATAGCATTTATTGGAAATATGCGTTTCTGTAGAAAAACCGATAAGTTTTATAAAGCATTTACTGGAAAAGTACGTTTTTGTAGAAATAACAGTTTTTTTTTTTTTTACATTTATTGGAAACGTGCGTTTTATGCAGAAATTCATATTTGTTTTTTTGCATTGATGAAAAAGTTCTGTTTTGTTTTAAAAAAACAACAACATTTATTTAAAAAGATAACAATTTGTTTTTAAAAAACATAATTCTTCGATCTTTTTGCGTTTTTTACCAGACCAATTTCTTTTTCCCTCTCACAATTCCCTGCTGCCATTACAAATCGTTTAACTTTCACACCTTGTTCAATTTTCCAAAATTGAAATAATTTTCTAAAATTCATTTTAAAGCACTAATCATTTCAATCTGTCTTTCCGTTAATCTAAAGTTATTGCCTGACGCTTACGGGATAAAGGCACAGAATTATTTTGTTTATACAAACACTGTGCTTTAACAAATTTATCGCCCTATGTTAGAATATAGCAAAAAAAGCTCCCGAACACACAAAAAAGGCAAGCGTAACTTCTTAACTGGGGGATTTCTTTCGCGAACACCAGAAAAAAACAAGTTGATTCGTTATAAGGAGATTCAAAATTAAGTGGAAAGTTGTAGAGACGAGAAAGCAAAATGAATGAGACTTTCATGTTGCTTTTATATTTACGTTTCCCTCTGACGAGTGTTTCGTTGAAAATTTCTTTTTTCTTCTTCAATACGGTTGAAATGCAATTTTCTCTTAACATTAACTCTTCTATTCATTCCTACTGTCGGACAACATTCCCAAAGTTAAAATTTAGATGACAGAAAAATACTCTTAAAGTAGAACACTTGTAACAGACAGTTTTACGAGTACTGAAATAATGATTTGTAAAATGTTTTATTTTACTTTTAGTTTCTTAGGTAATTATTGAACCCATTCCTATGCAAAATGCTAAGAAAATTGGTTCACTGTGTCGTGCGAGACAGTTTTTTTACTCTTAGCAATCTATCTTACATAGCTATAAGTCTACCATTCGTCCACGCTCAGAATACTGATGCCACATATAGCCCGTCTCACTGCTGTTTACCTTGAGTTCCTTAATAAAATCCAAACAAAAATCAGCAATATTATTGGTCCTTATCTGGCTGCCCGGCTTGAACCACATTCCCACCGCCGTAAGGTTGCCTTTCTGTGCCTTTTCAATAAATACTTTCATCGTAATTGTTTGAATGAGCTCTTCCCTATGGCACATAGAATTTTTGAATTTAAGCACTGTATTAGACTAGCGTCGAGATTTCATCAATTCACAATTGAGCTGATTAGATGTAGCCGTAAATTCTATGCTAACAGTTTCTCCTATCGCACTTCTCGTTTGTGGAACTCCCTTCCGCCTCCATGCTATCCAGCCAACTTTAATCTGCAAATATGTAAATGCAATGTCAATCACCATCTGCTGTTCTTCTGATCACTCTTTTCTATTCTCGATCATTATTAATGTTTCTGCTGATAATTTTTCCACACCCTGCCAACTCTTTGTGCATTAGTGGCTTTACTGCCTTTCATGAATTGGTCTCGATTAAAAAACAATTGCAGAACAGTAAGTAGAAATTTGTTTTTTTTTACACAAAGCCAAGTATTTGCATGCAAAATATTGGTGATTAATCAATTGTTAACCAGAGAAACATTTAATGAAAAATAAAATGGCATATGGAATAGTCTTGATAAGAACATCTAACTGACTATAAATGCCACAATCAACAACAACAATAACAAAATAAAATGTCCCTAGACAAGTGATTAGAGTAATAAATAAATTATGACCAGACTAAAGTCAACGAGAGAAATAATGACAGTTGACAGGTGTCCCGACATTACACAGATCTCCGGTGTTGAAGAGAAAAGATTCAAATCACTGGTCTCCTGACACCAGCAGACCGCCAGAGAGAAATATTCTCTTTTAATAAGAATTAAAGTGAACATTCAGAAAATCGGCTTTTTTTTTTAGAATATGACGAACAACTTAATTAAGCAATTTAACAAAGCTAATTACAAATCATTTACGAAAGCAAGCATATGTTTATTTTTAATGGAATGGAGCAAAATACTTCAGTAAACGCGAGATGTAAAGCAAGAGGCATTAAGTGATAATAGGAGAACAAACACGGGACAGAGAAAAAAACCGGGTGTGGAAGGTCATTGTATTATTTCTGGGCTCAGCCCAAATGGTGTTATGGTGCGAAAATTAAAGTATTCAGTAGAGTCAAGACTTAGTTATTATGTATCGAATAAATTAGCCATAATTTCTGAGAGAGAAATACTCTGCCGTCAGATATTTTAATAAGATCAAAATCTTCTGAAATTTTTTTTTCATATTTATTATTTGATTTTATGAACTCATTTTAAATGTACAAGTTCTATAGTTTGACTTACTTTTAGTCCGATAGACACCTTGTCAAAATCTTTCATTCTCTTTATGTTGTGGGGCTCTCCCCTTTTTACATAAGATGGACTCGTCCAAAGTATGCTTATACTGACAGAGAGAATACCTGCTGTTGAGATACGTTGAGATACAGTCTTTGACTATTTGCGACGTCTGTCGAACTCGCTGCTAACGCAGAGAGGAACCGGGACGAAGCTTTGCCAAAGGGCAAGGTTTCGTCCGGGGAGGTAGACAGGCCCTGAACCCGTCTAGGCGGGTTCAAGGGCTATATTTTTGGCCGAGCCTACGAGCTCGGAGAAACCCACATTAAACTCGGCCTTGTGCCACATTTAATCCTCGTGGGGGGATCGATAAATACTGAGATACGTTGAGATAGTCTCGACGTCTGTCGAACTCTCTGTTTTGGCAGAGAGGAACCCGGACGAAGCTTTGCCAAAGGGCAAGGTTCGTCCGGGGAGGTAGACAGGCCCTGAACCCGTCTAGGCGGGTTCAAAGGGTATATTTTTAGCCGAGCCTACGGGCTCGGAGAAACTTACTTTAAACTCGGCCTTGTACCATATATATTCCTCGTGGATGGGATATTAAATACAGCAATACAGAGATACGTGGAGATACCTTGAGATACGTGGAGAGACGTTGAGACAGGTTGAGAGATACGGAGACAGACACAGGGTGTTCTCAGAGAGTTATAAAAGAGTCCAGAGAGAGAGAGAGAGAGGGAGAGAGGGAGAGAGAAGAGGAAGGGAGAGAGAGAGGGAGGGAGAGAGAGAGAGGGAGGGAGGGAGAGAGATTACGGTTTTACTTACAGAGACTTGTACATATACTTACTACTAACCCGCATTCCTGGACTACTAATCTTCACTTCAAGTTTGTATTCTTACGTTTAATACACTTATTTTTCTATCTCAATTACTGTTTGTTTTTTATTTATTTGTGCAGGATTCCATTCACGGAATCCACAACACTTTATTTCGTTGAGGAATGTTTTGAGATAGGATAGTGAACGAGTTGCATTTACCCCAAACAAATGAATAAGAATTAATATGCAATTGCATACAATTATTGCATGAGGAAATTACATTAAATTGTGTAAACTTACATTGTAGAAGAATTCTGTTTCGGTTCGTTAGAATTAATAAGTTTATGTGTAGTCAAGTAGGTTTGGAGAAATATATGTTGTGCATTATTCTTTGTACAGTTCAGGACAACACGATGTTTACCGGGAAATAAAAAGGCCTCCCCGAGAAGAACGCCACACGTCATACCTCAAAGGCAACATGTTGACAAAGAAAAATGCGAAAGAGAAATGATTGAATAAGCCCATGGCAAGTTCGACGACAATAAAATATCCGGAGAAATTCCCCTACTGCATTTTTAAATATTTAAGCCTAACAAAATATTGCAATAAGAAATACAAATATGAAGGCTGGTCTTTAATTTAAGAAGTAAGAGGGTACAAATGAAAACATTTGAAATTGACAACTTTTCAATTTCACTGAAACAAACGTTGAACCCTTGTTTCAGTCTGTCATTCACTCATTTTCACACTGAAACCAAGTTATGCCATATAGGAAGAAAATGAGTAACTACCGACACCGAGGTTCGAGCGTGACACTCTGGACTTATGAATATATGTTTTCCGCTAGGTGTATAAATAGAGGTGTCAGGCTACTGACTGCAGTGATTATTGAGTGATTATTAAGTGACTATTAAGTAGAACTATACAACAAATTAGTGTGAATTATTTTGCATCGATGATTCGAATTTTCATTTAGGATTTACCGGACGTTAAGCCGAGCCGCGCTAATAACAAGGTATTTATTTGCGGTTGTAATTCAATACTTTTTTCTTAACATTAAAGTCTTGACCTATGCTTAATGATAAACGGCCACCGTATATCATAAAATGTAGCTTCTCTGATATATCATTTCTATGTTTTCACACGGGTAAAAATGGAATAGTCTATTATTTACGAGGTATTGGAAGGTCTTGAAGTCTTGATCTATGCTTAATAATAAACAGCCACCGTATGTCATAAAAAGTAGCTTTTTCGATATATCATTTCTATGTTTTCACGCGGTAAAAATGGAATAGTCTATTATTTATGAGGTATTGGAAGGTCTTGAAGTCTTGATCTATGCTTAATGATAGACGGCCACATTAGGTTGTAAAATGTAGCTTCTCTAATATATCATTTCTATGTATTCACACAGTAAAAATGTAATATTCTATTAATTATGAGGTATTGGTAGGTCTTGAAGTCTTGACCTATGCTTAATGATAAACGGCCACCGTATGTCATAAAAAGTAGCTTCTGCGATATATCATTTCTATGTATTCACACCGTAAAATTGGAATAGTCTATTACTTATGAGGTATTGGTAGGTCTTGAAGTCTTGATCTATGCTTAATGATAAACGGCCACCGTATGTCATAAAAAGTAGCTTCTCTGTTATATCATTTCTATGTTTTCATACGGTGACAGTGGAATAGTCTATTATTTATGAGGTATTGGCAGGTCTTAACGTTAGCGGGAAATAAGTAATGAACTAACGAACGGAGGGGAGGATAAGCAGTACTATTATCAGAATGCTTTGGTAGCGCTATCTAGTGGTCAGTAGGAGAAGTACTTATGTTTCTATCAATTTGCAGGCACGCGTCCTCTAGTTCTATCTTTTAATTACATCAAAATTTGATCAGAACATTTTATATTTAACTAATTTTTATATGAGTTTCTATCACTATATAAGTAATAAATCCGGCAGTACATCCATGTTTTAAACTGATTAAATGTTTTTCTCTATTTATATTATTTACATGCAGTCAATTCTCCACAACCTTATTGTTATCACATGATTTCGGCTGTTGTGTTCTCCGGGCTTCCTCGTATTATTATCAATCTGGGTAACTATCACAGACATTCTAAGTAAATCCTTTATTTAAACTCGTCTAGTTTTGATTTAGCACAAATCCGTTATTGCTCTGCCTGGCCCAATGATATACCCTGTCACAAAACTAACACAACAACACTTTAATTTATTAGGATTAAAGGAAAATCCTGAATGTAGAAATTGGAGACTTAAACCTAATTTGCCTGCTCATGAGTGCTGTGGCTGTTGCTTGCCACTATCCTGTCTCCATCCATTACATTCCTTGTGTTGCATAGCACCTTGGTAGAGGTTTTGGTCTTGGGACGATGGTCTCTATTCGATAATAATAACTTTGTCTTCTTTCACAGTCGGAGATCTCTAGTTGTTTTTGGTTCGGAGATAAGAAAAAAGAACTTCAACAAAGGGATTTTTAATTTAACTATTTTATTAAACACGTTGACGTGTACATTTCTAACTATCCAGTGGGGTTGCTCTCCCACCCTACCTGGAAGCCGCTTCCCAGATACGAAGGAAGCATGTTTACATTGCTTGACGTCTAGAAAACAACTCGTTGAAAAAGCTTTCTATATCTCTATCTTTCCCACGTTCGTTCAGACAATCAAAATTGACTTCCTTTGTTTTGTCTTGTATCTAACCTCAAAGGTCAAACTAAGGAAGTCAGAGAAGAATACTCTTTTTTAAAAAATAATAGTCTGCTAAATTTTTATTTAAAATTCCTTGCCTAATCATTACAAAAAATTAATTTAAGAATTTTATTTCGATTACATCATTCTAAAATACCCTCTACTCTTTCGTGTTTGCAAGGTGAGCTCTTTAGATTTTTTTCTTCATTGGGCCTCTATCAAATTACCGCTCTGTCATGACCATATACAATTCCTGAAAAAGACTTAACATAAACAAAACTCTGACCAGTTTTTCACGTTTCACAAACATATTTAAAAAAAAAAAGAAAAAAAAAACAATATCGGATTATCCTTTGTCTGTTTTTGGTCCCTAGTTTCCGTGACCCAAGGTCAACGCCTCTGACGCTACTTTGGATACAAGTCACTCCAACAGTGAACTTTCACATCTCCAATGGCCCTCCACCCAGGTCTGCAGGTACCACCTCTGAAATCCAATATTACTGGGGAGAAAGAAATTCCTTGACTCTTCACATGAGACTACACGAAATTTACATAAAATTACAGAAAAAATACTGGTTCAAAATAACACAATAGATGCCAAAAGCCCCTCGCCACAGCATCAAACAATTACATAACTGAGCCTCGTCCTTGTCACGTAAACTTTACACTTTAAATGTTATGATACACTCATATTTCCTACTCACGGTGACACAGCACGCGCGGTACATTATTACTCTATTTATACAATCAGAACCAATTAATTACTTATTATCGTTATTTGCTTTTTACCAGATTTACTTAGAAAAATCTTCACAAATTTACCATCATTAATTTTCTATAATCACTATAATTAACTATCTTCCTCTGTGTGCCAAAACTCAGTTCGCATGATCTCAAATTCTTCTTACTCTGAATTCCCACATGGGGAAAACAAACCCTAGCTCATCGCCTCTTAACTAATCCATTTCTGGCTCTACCGTGCTTACAATGGTTTTATTTCCTTCGTCGATTCCACAACCTGACATCACACAAGTCACTTGACCAATTCTTTTTGGTCGTCAGGGCTCTTATTTGACTCAGTGGTTTATCTTGGGTTTATATTCACTCGATACTTCATAGCGCAAAGCTCCCTCTATGTTTCCTCATCTTCGTAGTCATATGTGACAATCCCCCCCCCCCTCAGGACACATTCGGAAAGCCGTAACTATGTAGATCGAATTTGCTTATTCCCACAAATAACCTAATTTTTCCAGAAAAATTAACTCAGAAAATTCACCAATTAACAACTTAATTCTTCAAACAATGAAGGCAACAGGAGATAAGAAAAAAGCACATGGCTCTGAAAATAAAGCAATTCCACACTCTGTCACAAAAATGAAAAGCAAAACAATTATTTGTCAGTTAATTACAATTAACATAATAATTCTAAACTTGAAAGATTTGAAAAGAAAAACAAATATTTTCAACTCATTAACAGTACACTGAAATCACAATGGAAATGCCTCATCACAAAATGCCATCAGTATTTCCATCTGAAAACAATTTTCCATTGTGTTGTGTACGAGAATTCAGGCCTCCACGTGGCCAATAGGCAACCGGACATACAACATTTGGATGCACGCAAAAACACCAAACCGTGCCAATCAAAATTAACAATAGATTTCCGCACGTGGTTCTCTCACTAAAATGTTTCATCAAAATTCACAATGTCGCACCAGGTTGTATGAATGAGTGTGAGTGTTCATTGTCCTTTCTTTCTCTTTTTTCTATTCTATTCGCCATTTGTTCATAAATTTTTCTTATCTGTCCATCGCAAAATCCCGCCAGTCTTTCTTTTTCAATATTACATTCTGTATGCTACAACGAGTCCGCTTTCGCTTTTTACTTGTTTTTCTATATTTTTTTTTATCATTACTTCTTATTTGGGTTTGCTGTTTAGATGTGCGTGTGTGTGTGCTGAAGAACATAGTAATACCATCGTACTTACACTTAGTATTTTCTGTCCTTATGTCTTGTTTACATGTTTGTCTTTTTTTTATATTCCCTTTTTTGAGTCCTCAGTGAGAATATACTCTTCGAACTTTTCCACGTTGTGATGTAACCAGCATTTTAAGCTTCCCACTAGCTGGGAGGTCCTGCTCACTGCCTCAAATATCGATTAAGTTGCATTTCTCCATTTTGGGGGCCAACGGCGCCAATTCACTAATATTATTGTATCATCTATCCTCTTCTCGTGGCGAAATGTTTTTGGCTCCAGAGATAAAAGACATCAGCAAAGGGTAATTTTAAACTTAAATAGTTTATTTCACACGTCGACGTGTATATTTCTAACTATCCAGTGGGGTTGCTCTCCCATCCCACTTGGAAGCCGTTTTCCAGACACAAAGGAAACATGTCTACATTGCTTGACGTCTAGAAAACAATTCGTTGTAAAACTTTTGTATATCTCTATCATTCCCATGCTAGTTCAGTTAATCACAATCAACTTCTTTTGTTTTGTCTTGTATATGACCTCAAAGGTTAAACTGAGGAAGTCAGAGCAAAATACTCTTCTCTAAAAAATAACAGTAAGCTAAACAATTATTTAACACTTTTCACCACTTTGTCTTCATCCACTACATCCCTTGTCGCCATATTGCCTCCATCCATTATCTCCCTTGTCATTTGATTGTTGCCATCTACGACATCGCTTTTCTGCAACGAGGTTGTAAAGCTATTCTTAACCAGACACAAGAATGACTTAATTAAGCAACCAAATCAATTTCAGTTCCATTGGTTTGTTGATTTTAAAGTACAAAATAGTTCTGTGAATTGATGGCGGAACGGAGTGGTTGGCGGTTGGTAAAAGAAAAAAAGTTATTGACAGCTATAAAGGATAGAAAGTTGTGAAGGGCCATGATCTTCTATGTGCTGAAGGGACACTATACTTTGAAAACGGAAGAATTAGTAATAAACTTCACAGGAAAATTTTAAAATCCTGTACCGCACGAATTTCACCTTAAAAAAAAAAGGTTCTCATATATGCTGAAAAGATAGATGCGCATATCATAAAAAAATCCCCATCAGTGCGCAGGTGTAATTATCATAGTTTTGGATTTTCATTATTTTTCAATAGCGCCAAAGTGCTTCTCGAAATTTAAGTAATCGTAAATGGAGCGAATATCATACGATTTTAAAGAGAGTGTTCTGCAATCTAAATAGTACACCTCTCAACTGTGTAAAAGAATTTACTTATCTAGCTGCGAATGCGGTGTAAACACACGCATTGGTAAAGTATGGGGTGCTGTTGATAAGTTATTTCTAGTGTAGAAATCTAAAGGAACCTCTTTCAAGAACTGTTCCCTCTGTTCCATTGTATGGCTACTCAGCACAAGGTTACCACAGAAGAAGGGTCGTCCTGAATATGGCGATAAACTATATCCAGGAGCATGGCATCTAATCGTGATTTGTTGAGCATGGAACCATCTCTTAATGCTGTTGTTCCCAGGTCCATCCTGATCCGGGATGGTAACACCTGGTAGGGTCCCAGTTATGGGCACATAGGAAACCAGCAAACTGGGGTCAAAACATATAAGTACATTAGAAAAAAAAAAAAGCACCAGCAATACATTCTTATAGTAAATAGAAAATTACAGAAATAGATTGTTGGAAAAAATGATACCAAACCTCACAAGAAATTTAAATTTCGGCATTAAATGACCCATAAGGAGTTGATATGCCGTTAAACAAACAAAGCAAGAAAAAGAAGATATGGAGCCTCACTCACATAATAAGAGTGGCTATGGATGTTTCTTGGAGAGATCATCTGATGAATGAGCGATTCTATGGAAATCTTCATCCAATATCAGGAATCATCAAAGAGAATAAGATAGGTAGGGCCTTTATGGAGAAATAAAGACGGAATTGTTAGTAAAAAACCTTTAGACAGTGCCTAAACTGTAAGGGACGGCAAGCCAAGGCCTATATCAAGCAGATTTGTAACGACATAAATTGCCATCTCTCTGACTTCACGGATGTTATGAACAATAGTACTGGATGATGACAAAGAGTCAAGGGATCAGTGGAAAGTAGTGTGACTGGATGTAAATGATGATGATGATGACGATGATGATGATGATGATGATGATGGGGTACAACTGATGGAACTTGATTGGCGCTTTCAATAAAATAATAACCTATAATATACAGTAAAGGAATAAACGGCCACCTATCCATGACCAAGATAGTAAATATCGACAGGTGCCTCACTTGGGGAAGGATGGCTTTGTCCGGACTAGTTGCTCAATAAACGGACACAAGAATCAATACTTACTGAGATATATGTAGGTCAGATGCTTAGCTGAATATAAACATTTATGTCTATACCCAGTCATGGGGCTGATAATTATGATGATAATGATGCTGCTGATGATACAGCTAAAGTAACTCAACAATATCAACAATAGCTTGATTTGAATCCAGTTGTAAAAAAAAAAAGAAAGATACAATTCATCAGATGGACCACAGACATATTACCAGCAAAAGATTACTGGAAAAAATAAAATAATAAATTTGTTTTTTGCTCTTGATGAATATAAATATATATAGTAATCTCATATATATATATATATATATATATATATATATATATATATATATATATATATGAGGGAACACTGTGGTCAGCACTTAATGGCAACAATCTGTCTCATGCCAGAACGCAGTCTTCAAGCCGGAAACATGTACATGCATAAAACAGACTGTCGACATTCTGTGCTGATCACAGCGTCCACTCTTATATTTACGCAGGTTCTATTCATAATAGTGAGCCATTTTATCCATATATACAGCATTCCTTAAACGTGTATTTTTATGATTGATAGCTACCTAACTAGCTAGGTAGGTAGATAGATGTATAGACTTTTTAAGCGTTATTATTAGTGTATTCACGTGTTCGAATTGACTTTCCTCTTATTTGATGAAGAATTACTCTTCGATCTTTCGGTCGGTGGATGTTAATTTCAATGCTTAAAATAAGTTATATATATATCGTAATTCGAAATTGGAAGGAGGTGAATTTGAATTCTAGTCTCCTTCATTACATTCGCAAATAGCCTAGAGGAATGTTTGAATTCATGTGCTGCTAAGATTTGTATTTCGAAAATGCCTTCCTATTTCTCATAAATTTTTTTATGCAATATTCACTCACAAAAGGTTGCGTGCACTTTCCATGTCAATGTCCACAAATTGCTGGATCCAACTGATGTGGACCCTACAACAGATGCCAAGCGTAGACGGCATGCTAAGGGTCCTAATACCATCAGAAGATACACATTTGAAGAAATCGTGTAGAAAATCTTCAATGAGAAAGTCAATTAAGGCCATTTCGGAGGAGCTCAGTATTTCGAGGTACTCTATCGGAAGAAATTTACACGAAACGATAAATTACTAAAACCATTTTATAAAAGTCTACCACAACTTTAGTAACCAACTTTGTCACAATATGCACCTACCGTAAAATAGCTATTACCATTATTATCACTTCACACACCTCGCCACAAGGGTCGTACTGATTTTTACCAACGCATTTCTTCTTACCATTGCCATTAGTTATTACCACCTCTAGCAACATTTGTTACCATACCATTTCAACATTTATTACCACCAGTTCTATTTTATCGATTATCTCTTCCATCATTATCGTCACCGCTCTCATTACTTATTTATTATTTACTACTACTGCAATGTTTTCAATAAGACATGTTTCGTTGTATAATTTACACAGACATATTCTGTCTACTTATTTTCTAAACGATCCTTTTATATCCACTGATAATCTTTTTTTGTGATATTATTGAAGGGCGAGAGAAAATCGCTGTATTGATACATATTTAATGTTATTTCTGAATAATTTCAACATAGCACAATGTCATTATTAGGGATATTTTATTACAGGATAAATGCTGTAGTGTTCATTATTGTGACAGACAGAAATTGTTAGGATAATCTGAAATTTAAGTTTCTTTATTTCTAGAGTGAGGAGTGCTGAGTCAGAGCATGACTCCTGACATCGTTTAAGGGGAAGTAACTAGGTAAGCTTTGGAGAGTTTTTACGATATGAGTAATAGAAAAAAGAAATTATTAGTACAAAACTTGTCATTTCAAACAATCTATTGTACACATTTTAAAACATCTGTGGAGTATTCATATTTAATTTTATTAAGGTTTGGTTTCAATTTCTTTAACATAAACAGCTTCAGGAAGTTTTAGCATGTGTTCATTCTTTTCATGAAAAAGTATAGACGTATTTTCAACAAGGATTTTCTGAATTGCGAATGTGGACAGGTATGTTGCTGCAAAAATCTTGAAATGTTGGACGTACTATTCAAACGAAAACTTAGTTGCCGTGACAACCTTGTTGTAGTGCGTCCAACATAAACATTATTTTTTACCGTTGGAGATAAAATCCCTCAGAGGACATTTAACTTTATAAAAAGTGTTGGCTTTCTGCAACACGTTAGTTGGCAGGAAGAGTCATTACGCATGATTGTAGTTCCTGTTTGCAATGGGGTTTCCTTTTTTTCTAAAGACTTCTCATTCTGTTTCACTCAATATGTTTATATGAACTTGTCCCTGTTTTGTTGCAAGGAACTTGTCCCTAAACTTTATAAAAGTACTTTTGATACATCCTGTATATATATATATATATATATATATAATTTTTTTTGCTGTTTCTTCCCATCCTATTGCTGAGGATCGAATTCCATGGAGAATTGTTACAGGTTTGAATTGAGAGTTGTCTTTTTTCTAAACTGATTTCCAGCCACGTTTAGAGATCCCGGTCTGTCCTAATATTGAACCCGTAGCTGGAGAGAGAAGAGATGGATTCATACATTCCCTAATGTTATACAGAAGGCAAGGGCAGAGGGAAACAACGAGATTGTGTAAATTGATAGCAGAACAGGAAGTGGGGTAACATATTGTAAAATGCTATAATAGATAAAACTTTGTAGCGATCCGTCATTGTCCACGACCCTAAGGGACACGGCACCCATTTATTTGTTTATTTTCTTTCCCTTTCGTATCTTTAATATTTACTGAGCAACAATTGCTAACAAGGGAATAAATTATTCCCTATAAAAGCAAAATTGGGGATAGGGAAATTGTCCTGCATTCGATTCCAGAATAGGAATTACCTGCCTACTTAGAAAAATAATACTGAAAACATTCTCTTTGCATTTAACCTCTGTTAATGAAAATTTGTTCTGGTGAGATCGATACGACCATCACAGCCACCAGACAAGACATTTTCTTTTCTTATTATACTTCTATCATCGTTTTCTTTCTATTCTATTTCTTCATTCCTAATTTCACTGTTCCAACATTTGTACCTCCATATTGTTTTTCTGTTCTTTTCCTTTCCTTCTCTTCTGTGTTTTTTTCTTAGACCTTTTATTTCTCTGTACTTCCCCCTTTTGCATTTTACTTCCTCCTGTTCTCATTCTCTTAACTACCACTGTCTACTTGCAAAAGATATTAGATCTCGTTATTCCCAAGGCAAAACAAGACCTTTATTAAGTCCTGCATATCAGAATAAAAATATCCCTATACCAACAATTTATACCTACCGTAGCGTGCGTGCCGACCTAACAGTTATCAGACCCCACAAAAATTGTCTGAAATCCACTAGCAATTGGCATAAATTAATTCCTTCAAGAAGGCATGAATCCAAGTCTCCATTCTCTCTATACCGTTACTCGTCTTAAAGAAGGTGTTTTTATAGCAAAAAAAAAAAAAAAGGGATTAAGTTTGACCATTTATTTGTACTCAGGTGGCATGCATACAACCGCAACTTATTGAACTATCGTTGGAGCACCATAAGTTTTAAGCAATGAATATGTTTTGGGTTGGACAGCCTGAAGGACCAATCCTTCTTTAGACTATTTTCCATTCTACTAGACTGGTTGACCCATCAAGGCTAATGTCTACAGAATACCCTATTATTTTCGTACATAACTAGTAGCAATTTTTGTGTCAAATACAAGTGCCATCAAAGAATAAACATGCCAATAAGAATTTCTAAAGTTTATGCAATAAGCGTGTCTGTTCCAATAAACGTTTTGTTGGAAATTATTAATAAACGTGGAACAAAATAATCGTGCCGAGGAGCAGATTATTTGAAGCGTACTAAACATGACGTACCACATAATTAACGAGCCAGGGGTGAGGAATCGAAGAAAAAAAATTAATCGGGCCGGCTCTTCTATTATTTGATACACTAAAAAAAATATGGATTCCAGTCATTCCCAAAATAATTATAATAATAATGGCTGCTCCCACCAGCACAGAGGAAGCCTGGGTACTCTGGTGGCTAGCCAATCATTGTTGTAGACGCTCACTCAAGCATATTTGTGTTTGTTTAACACCCTCAGAGGCTACACGTGGTTCATACTGCAATTATGCTGAGCGGACAATTATTACGTTACTGAGGGAGAGCATATTATCTGACGTGATCAAGTATCTGAACAAGGCCAGTGCGCTCAAACCCTTGGCCAGGATGACTTTCCTCTCAAACTCTTGGCCAGGATTACTTTGCACTCAAACTTTTGGCCAAGTATGGTTTTCCTTTCGAACCCTTGGCCCGGATGATTTGCCTCTCAAAACCTTGGCCAGTATAGCTTTCTGCTCAAACACTTGCTTCGGATGACTTTCCATTCAAACTATTGTTCAGGATAGATTTCCTCTCAAACCCTTGGAAAGGATAACGTTGCGGTCAAACCTTTGGCTAGGATGACTTTTCGCTCAAATTATTCGCTAGGATGTCTTTGCATTCAAAGCCTTGGCCAGGATGACTATCCCCTTAGAAACTTGGCAAGGAAAACGTTGCCCTCAAACCCTTGTCCAGGATGACTTTGCACTCAAACTTTAGGCCAAGATTGGCTTTCTTCTCAAACCTTTGGCCAGGATGACTTTCGGCTCACAGCATTGGCTAGGATGTCTTTCCTCTCAAACCCTCAAATGACTTTCTTCTCAAAAACTTGGCCTGGATGACTTTCAAGTGAAAACCCTTGCCAGTATGACTTTCCATTGAAACACTTGGCGAGGTTGTATTTCCTCTTAAACCCTTGGCAAGGATAACGTTGTGCTCAAATCCTTGGCCGGGATGACTTTGCACCCAACCTCTATGACTAATATGGCTTTCCTCTCAACCCTTGGTGAGGATGACTTTCCGCTAAAATACTTTTCCAGGATTACGTTCCGCTCAAACTCTTTGTCATGATGACTTTCACTATTCAAAAGTGCCACACGTTGGGATCGCCTCGTCACGCCAGTAACTTCAAGTCGTCACTTCTTGACAATCTTCTGATCTCATGATCGGAAGCGAACATTCTAACCACCCAGCCTCGTGCCTATCCAAAGTAATTAGGTCAAAATGAAGAGGAACAGTATTAGCTGGATTTTGAATTCCGCTCTTTGATACGATTTTCAATGGCCATTGCGCTAACCGCGTGCATGGCTGAATATCCAATATTGACGTTAATTATCCTGCTGTCGAAATATTTTTGTATTTTTTCCGGTCTTTCCAATTTCAACCACATTTACAAATAGTATTTGTGGTCGTTTCAAGCTTTCTAACTCTTTGAGATGCAATTAACATCATTATATTTCATCAAAATTTTGTTCTCAAACAAGATTCAAATATCGAGCTATACTTTACCTTTTCTTCCTACGGTTTACTTAAATTGCTACATCGATTCCAAGACAGATCTTCTTTTCTTTGGTAACGATGTTTCCACCTGATCTTCTGGGTTTTATCTGTTTAAATTACAATATCCCAGTGAATCTCCAAGACTTCTGGCGTTCCTACCCACTGAGTTTCGCCTTTATAGACTCTTTCTGATTTAATTTGCTATGAAAGCTGATTATTGGTTAGCAGTTTCATCTTACCTGAATGGGATTTACTGGTCTCTTGTTGGTTTTGATACAGTTATCTTTAAACCAATATTTTGGGCTACATTTTGGTAATGTTTCAGTTTCACTTTTTAAATGTCCTTTGCACAACCACTTCTATCCAGCTTGTTTCACTCGCCGATTAATTTATTTCTCTCGAGCTATGTTTATTATTCACATCTTGTGTTCCCTTTATTTTCTGTCTTGCTTTTATTATGGTTTTATTGCACAGCACTTTTGTAAGCAGCTGTCATGGTTAATCTTTCAATTTTATGTACAGCTTGTCTGTTTTTTGCGTCTGAACAAAGTACCAATTTCTGATAAATCCCCTTTCTCTTGGTTTTTTTTCACATGGACTCGATAGACGGAATTCCTGTGGTGTAAGGCTTTAGTTCTCGTGTTTATTTGTTCACTTATCTATCGATATTGATTTCAATATTTGACAGTTTTGGGGAGCCATGATTGTTCATGTCCTTATATGATGATGGTGATGATGATGGTGGTGGTGGTGATGATGATGACAAGAAGAAGAAGAAGAAGAAGAAGAAGAAGAAGAAGAAGAAGAAGAAGAAGAAGAATGACTGTTTAGTAGTGGTTCTCAATTTCTTTTTTTATCTGGCCCGCATTTACGGAATGTAAATTTGCCTCATCAAATTTTGTGTAATAAAAAGGACATTTAAAAAAAAAAAAGCACAGGGAGAATGTTAAAGGGAGATAACCGTTGGTTTGCAGTCAGAACATTACCTTTGATAACGCTCTCTTCTAATTTGCAGAGCCTAGTTATTACATTCTTAATATTTGATATAATGCAAAAATATCACAATGATAAAATCGGTCAATAATTAATGATACTGGGACCCTTGCATGCAATTAAAGTAATCCATAATAATATTTTAAATTTTTAAATTTTCAGAAAGTGGTCATGTCACAACGTTGTCTTTTGTTTTCATTAATGAAAAAACGTATACATGGAGACAAAAGATTTTCTCTCCCTCTTTCTCTCTCTCTCTCTATATATATATATATATATATATATATATATATATAGATAGATAGATAGAGAGAGAGAGAGAGAGAGAGAGAGAGAGAGAAAACATGTAAAAATCGTTACACAAATGCACTCATGTTTCGATGTGTAATAACACATCACATCAGCCGTCAGTAAAACGGTTTTACTAATGCCTGATGAGATGTGAATACAAATCAAAACACGATTGCATTTGTGTAACGTGTTTTTTTTACATGTTTTTGATATAATATCCTAAAATAAAAAAGTATATATATATATATATATATATATATATATATATATATGAGGTTTTGATTAAAAGCCAGAATGTTTTATATTGCGAAACATTTTTCTGGTTTCCAATGAAATTTTAAATGTGAATTTTTCAGTGTCTGTTTATTTTCGGCTGGAGAGAAGATAAATGTAACCGGAATGTCTGGGAAAATCTTTATTCAATTTCAAAGGTTAGAGGCTTTGAGTTTCCCTGCTTCTAAGGTTGTTTTTTGGGGTAGATAAAAAAAGACATAAACAAATATTATTAAATGAATGTCGAAACGGTTTTGGAAATTACAAAAACAAAAAGAGAACGGTGAAAGGTTATCAAAGAAAATACAAAAGCAGATACAATTAGGAATGGGCACCTCGAGGTGGTGTAATGGTTAGCAATCTTGTCTCGCTAGAACAATTACGGGTGAGTTCAATCCTCACTGGGTGCCCCTTACTTTCGGCCTTGTGCCACATCCAAGCTACGCTTGGAAAATCACTACAACAGGGTACATCAGAAACCCCATCATGAACAGATAAAAAAGGAAAATATATTTTGACTGGTAAATGAAGAGTGACGTCTGAATTTTAGGTCATGCCCATAGTGCCTGGCGCACTGGAACTGTGCCTAAATTACCGGTGACAAAATGAGTTAAACTTGAAATAAAAGGAAAAATTAAATATTTCTTCAAATAATAATAATAATAATAATAATAATAATGATAGTAATAATAATGAAAGCTGGGACAGAAGGCCTAATTATCACAGCTCAGGAGCAAAGCTTCACCACCAGATCCTATCACTGTCACATAATTAAGAATAGAACTAACCCGAAATGCAGGATCTGCGGTAAAATATGATAAAACTGACAACCATATTATCTCAGGATATCCGGAAACTAGCAAAAAATGAATATACCAGGACACATAACAAGGTAGCGACATATATTTACTGGAAGATATGCAAGAAGCACAAAATCGAAACTACTGAGAGATGGTATAAGCACCCACCATACACAGTTATCCAAAATAACGATGTGACTCGCATCTGGGACATGCCAATTCAAACAGACCTGATATTATCATAAAAGAGAAATTCAGGAAGTGTATGCTTATTGACGTAGCAATACCATCTGATAGATTCACCACCATGAAAATTGTTGAGAAATTGTCCAAATACAAAGGACCTGGAGATCGAGATTAACAGGGTGTGAGGAAGGAAGATTGAAACTGTACCAATAGTAATCAGAGATTTGTTCCTCGTGAGAAAAGGAATGGACGATTTTGCTGACAGTGTCCCAGGCAACATCAACGTAGAAGTCTCCAAGAAGGTTGCCCTGCTAGACACATCTCATATATTAAAAAAAATGTGCTATCAATTAAATGACAATTCGCATATAGGGTCTAAGGACCGTAGTTTCGACCCAACAGGATACAAAGCAGGAAACAACACACACAAACAATAATAGAAATAATAATAATATAAAGAGTGGGACATTGATAAAGAATGTATCGAAAATCATATTAGCAAAATTCTAGGATACATCAGCACCTCAGAGATACAAAAGATTACTTTGTGCGGAATTGCACATATATGTAAAAGCTTCTCCTTCAAAACGAAACGTCCCAAACTTCTATAGTTAACTCTCCTGCAGTGCCTGTTTTACTCCTTGACCCCAGGAAGGCTTGGTTATTAGGTATTAAAATTACTTTCTGGCAAGATGATATCACATATAATAATAATAATAATAATAATAATAATAATAATAATAATAATAATAATAATAATAATAGAGGACCAATCTGCACTGGAAAATATGCAACTTTTATGGGAAGTGTTGAAACTTGACTAATGCATGGAATAATAATGTAACACAAAATGTACTTAGAACAAAATGTATTGAAACAAGAAAGTGTACACAATATTTACATATAGTCTTTTGTATATTCCTGGGAAGACCGTTCCTGGAATGTGTGTTGACTGAGTCGCAGTCGGGCAGAGTCTCTGGTTGAATCTCCTCATTCCTTCCCGGTACCAACCATATTTATATGGTCGGTACTCCACTATGCAAATTAGGTGGATCCTACCACAACAGGAAGGTACTACAAGAAATTGGTATGAACACCACCCAAAGCCAGTTACAGACACAGGAACTGTAACGATTTTATAGGACTTTAAAATACACTCAGACAGAACAATCAAAGCTAATCGCCCAGACATCGTAATCAAAGATCACAAAAACATATGTTTTCGTATTAACATAGCAGTCCCTGCAGATTGCAATATATCTTTTAAGATCTTCAAAAAACTATCAAAATCCAAGGATCTTAAAGTGGGAATCTAAAAACAATGTGACACATGAGGACATTAATAATTCCAGTTATAGTTAGAGTCCTCTGATCGATTGGAAATATATTGGAAATGCGATAGACTCATGAAAAGGATATCAGGAAACAGTTGACCATCTTGTATGAGGTTGCACGGTGTTAAAACTTAATATGAAACTCGGCATGATAGAATAGACGAATATCTGCACTGGAAAATGTACAACTTTTATGGGAAGGAAACTGCAATTGTATGAACATCACCCAGACCGGTTAGAGGGACAGGACCTGTAACAATTTTATGGGACACACAGACAGAACAATCAAGACTTATCGCCGAGGCATCGTGATCGTAGACCACAAAAATAGAATATTCTTTCTTATTGACATGGCAGTTCGTGCAGATTGTAATGTAGCTTTGAAGATCTTCAAAAAAACTATCAAAATACAAGTATCTTGAGGTAGAAATCTCAAAAATGTGGCATATGAAGACAACAATAATTACAGTTATATTTGGAGCTCTCGGATAGACAACAAAAGGTACCCACAGACTCATTGAAGGGATTCCTGGTAGCCTGTGCCTTGAAAAAAGTACGAAATGTTGCAGTTATTTTGGTATATGGTACTAGTGAGATAGCCCAAATTACTTGACTCACTTTATAGTCCACTAATAGAAGGTTAACCAATCAGAAGACGTAAAATATTCAATCCGTTGTGTAAATAACGGCGGCCATTTTGTTTATTCTCTCCGAATGTCCAGTGCCAACTTGTCAGGCAAAAGAACAGAAGGAAGAACTACTGAACTACGCTCTGATACTTTACCGGGATATCCACTGCTAATCTGAACTACGCTTCCCTACTGTCTTCGAAATATTCACTGCTAACCTCTGGATTCTATACTCAAAGACGACCGTCATCATGAAAAAAACGAAAAATAATACTCACAAGTACAGCTCACACCTAACGAAGGGTTTTATTTATTTAAACTCTCTGTGATCTTCGGTAGTTTATTTTTTTAATTTTTATTTTTGTATCATTTTAGTGTTTTTTTTTCCAAAAAGGGTTCAGTGTGAAAATGTCATGACGTTATTTCTGAACTTAGATTTCTATTTCAGACACGGAAGGAAATGTGTAGTAAATTAAAGTGTGCGACAATACATGCATTCACTTGGTAAAGTTATGAATCCTCTTCTTCTCCCTCCATCTATGGGTAAATAGCAAAGCAGACCGAGTTCTATAGCCTTGGTTGGCAACTGGTCCACCGCATAAAGAAATGGCAACCTACTCCAGGAAAAAAATCTGCCTCGTTAGTCATGTATCAAAAGATACATGATCACCTAAGCGTGTATCATTATTGGCACATAACTGATTGACTGACAATACATATCCCGTTCAGTATCAAATTTTTGTGTCACTTGCCTGGCCATAAGTAGTCGTCATGACTCTGTGGTGTCTGATGCAATGTGCATCACTGCTCATGAGCTGAGCCGAAGTATCTTAACCCAGTGTCAAGAATGCTGTTCTTTTTATTCTTCAGTTTCAAGAATGGGAAAAACACGGCGAATTGGGAGCCACATCTAGATATGTAAGAACACCCTGAATCGGAAACCGTCTACTCTAACTAGATTCCCCAGACATAAAGATATTTATAAGTGGGCCTTACCTACAAGATTATGCATTGCTTTTAACAAAAACAATAACAAAAGAAAGAAAAAAATGGCATCCTTCTGGAAGTGTCTTCTCACAAAAATTGAATTTTCCACACACCATAGATCAGGACTCAGGGTTGGACATTAGGGATTTGCGGAGAGCATTGCGGGAGCGAATAATGTGGAAAGGGTTTGTCAGTGAAGCTCCGACCAACCATAGGGAGATCGAAGGATGATGATGATGATGTGTACTCATATCTATCAAAAAGTTTCTTAACGAGAGCGTGCAGGACAGAAGGGGAGAGAGAGAGAAAAAGTGTAAGAGAGAGAGAGAGAGTGTGTGTGAAAGAGAGAGAGAGAGAGAGAGTCAGAGTGAAAAGGAGAGAGAAAGAGTGTGAGAGAGAAAGTGAGAGATTGAGAGTGAGAGAGAGAGTGAAAGTGAGAGAGAGCGTGCATGTGACAGAGAGAAAGAGCGTTCAAGCGAAAGAGAGAGAGAGAGAGAAAGAGTGAAAGAGAGAGAGAGAGAGAAATAGTGAAAGAGAGAGAGAGAAAGAGAAAAGGTGAAATAGAATTTCAAGGGTGGGAACCTAATATCAAGAAAGAAAAAAATGGCGAAGAGCAGAAAGCAGAAAACATAATGACATCGGCATAGAGTATTTCTACCGACTTTTTTCCCCCGCCTAAACTTAAGAAAAAAAAACAAACAAGAAAACAAAAAAGCCGCAAGTTGTTTTGTTACAACCAAGATTCATTAGACACTTCAACAAATATTCGTGAAGCAGAGAATCGTTTAACAACAACAAAAAGAAAAGGAAACATTTCAGCGAAACACGAGAAAAAATATTCTTAATTGAAACCGGACTCAAAAATAACGAAAAAAAAAAAAACGATTTTATTTTTTTTACGGATATGTGGTCTGCCTTCAGACAAGAAGGTTTCAATGAATTCTCAAAGAACTGTGTTCTTCGTTATTAAATGATTTTTATTAAAGAAAATAAAAAGGAGAAATAGAGAAGAAAAAACTGTAATTTTGAAGGTGGCTGGTTAATGGACCTTTCCGAGATTCCACAATGTCTAACAAGAGAATTTCAGGAAAGATATCAACAGAAGAAGAAAGAATAGAAAAGTTTTCACATAGGCAAAATATTTCTTAAGATATACCAATAATTTCCCGGTAGTAGACAATATATATATATATATATATATATATATATATATATATATATATATATATATTATTTACATTATTCGGACTATTGTTCTCATCTTTCCCTGACGATCCGCTTAGGTGAAAAGTTGGTAGGTTGTCTGGCTCTCTAGGTTTAACTAGGTCTGCTCTACTCATTGTATTGAGCACTTTAGTTATTTTGGGTATTCGCATCGGTGTTTTTTCTTTGGACCTTGGACTCGTATGCTGGACGATTATTTTCGGTTAACGTACATGTTCTTGGTTCTTTCTTTTTTTATACCTTTTTTCCCTTTGGTACTGGTTTGTTTATTTGCAAATCAACACATCGAAGGTTTTCCGAGCGAGTATAGTTTCTTATACATATAAGATCTCTATTAATAATAATAATAATAATAATAATAATAATAATAATAATATATACATTATATATATATATATATATATATATATATATATATATATATATATATATATATATATATATAGTACAGTTAATAAATACATTGGTATATAATACAAGTGGATAATATCGAATACTAAAACTGATCCACCAACATAGCTAAATGTATTTATTATAACAGAGCTTATAAATTACAAGACATAAATCTAAAATTACCTCATATGGTGGGTGGAGTATAGATGTATTTCAAACAACGAGAAGCACGTTAGTCTTATTCAACCCCAGTGTACAGAATGTTCGTATCAGTCTGTACACCCTCGTTGATACGAACAGCCTGTACACTGGGGCTGAATAAAACTAACGTACTTCTCGTTAGTTAAAATAGATCTATACTCAGCAAGAGATAATTTGGAATTTTGTCGTGTAATATATATATATATATATATATATATATATATATATATATATATATATATATATATATATATATATATATATATATATTCCGTTTATATGTTATTTTTTATAGATAAAATTTATTTTAGTACATGCTCTTTTTTTTTTAGGTAAACAGTATTAATTACATTTACCGGGTTGAATGTTAGACAAATTTCGTAGAAAATATGTGCTTTACCAACAAGAATCGAACATGTAACCCTTAATGGGAACCATTATTTAATCTGATGTGCTGTTAACCATTCAGCCACAAAGAAGTGTCTGGTTAGCAAAGCCTGAATTAATATAATTATAAACGAAAAATATATTTGAATAATTGCTGGGCTTAAGCCATTTAATAATATGGTGTCATTGGTTATGTTAAGATATGTTTCGTGAGCAGATATGATTGATCGAGAAAAATCGTCGAAGGTGTGTGTTTATAAACAGTAATTCAGACTTTGCTAACCAGCATCTACTTAAATAAAATAAATCTATATAAATAACGTATAAACGGGAAATAAATTAAAATAATTGTCAAACTTAATCAGTGTTTTTTTCTGTATTTTAGTCGCCTTTTCTTTGTTTCCCCAGCTAGCCAGTCCTCCTCAACAAATTGACAGCATAAACAGTTTGAAAAGGTCCTGTGAATTTTAAATTTAAAATTCGAGGGGGAAAATGGTCATTCACTGTTGGTATCTTAATTCCAATTGTTTGAAATATTTTGCTCTGTTTCATGAAAATAAACCTTCAGCGTTGTTTATGTGTCAGTTTTAAGATTTAGTATTTAAAATTATATATTGTGTAAATAGGACTCATTACCTGTATATATATATATATATATATATATATATGTGTGTGTGTGTGTATCCCACATTATGAAATGGACAAAGTATGACAATTAATTTAAGACATTTTTATGTTTATACATTCTTTTGATAGATACAAATATTTAAGTAAATGCTCTGTTTATAACAAACAGTATTAAACTACATTTACCGGCCTGAATGTCCGAGAAATTTTCACAGAAAATATTCGTCCTCCGACAGGATTCGAACCTGTATCCTATACGGAAGCGTCATTTAGCTTGACGTGCCTTTAACCAATTTGTTTGCAGAGGAGCGTTCGTTTAGCAAGTTCGAATTTACTGTATTTGAACCTGAATCTTCTATGAATCTATTACGCACATTCATATCTGGTCATGGCGTATCAAATGTAAACACTGACGTCAAGCATTATATATATATATATATATATATATATATATATATATATATATATATATATATATATATATATATATATATATATATATATATATATATATATATATATATACTACTTACAATGCACATGTACACAATGCTTGTTTCACGCAGATTGAATATTATACAATGATAGTTTGAGATCAAAATTTAATTACCGTAATTACGAATGTATAATACGCCTTCATTCATAATATGCACCCCAAAGTTTGTACTGAAAGTGTGGAAAATACTTTTATTGAAATATGGTAATTCCTGTATAGCGATGGAATCATATTTTTAAAAAATAATTATAATTTAGGCTCTACTGGGGTATCAAGCACTGTTTTTTTTTTAAATTAAAAAGAGAAATATTAAAGAACTTCGGATCATCAATCTAACGGTTCTTTCCTATTTTATCAATATTTTTGCACACACACACACACACACACATATATATATATATATATATATATATATATATATATATATATATATATATATATATATATATATATATATATATATATATATATACAAGAATTACCATATTTCAAAAACAGAAACTAGATATTTCCAATTCATTTATAGAAATTAAATTAACCTAGTTCCGTTTCATTTTCAAGCGAAGTTTGGAATAACTTATTTTGAAATTTACGGAGCTTTATAAGCACATGCTTTCATAATATTAGTTTCTCTGGATTAAAAATTAATTATTATTGGACCCGCAGTGCAAGTTTTAAAAGGGGCGTTTGTTTTTATTCGACTTTCCCGGAGAAAACCAATCATTTTAAGAAGGGACGGTAAGATATTCATTTTCACTGACAATTATTGTACGTAGAAAAAGAGGTTAAGTCAAGGTAGGGTCGGGGCACCTTTTTCCAAAGTGATTTTCTAACCTCGGCTTAGATGTGGCACAAGGCCGAAAGTATGGGGTACCCAGTGAGAATCGATCGCACTACTCAGTCGTAATTGATCTAGCAAGACAAGCTTTCTAACCATTACACCACGTCGAGGTGCCCACGAATGATGATATATGTTCAACGCATGTCGTTTGGTCTTTTTCAACGACAGAAAGTTTTTCGGCACTTTTGTTTCGCTGTTAAATTTGTTCTTGTATACATAAAGATTTATTACATAAAGTGGATACGCATATTATATATTATATATATTATATTATATTATATTATATATATTATTCTGTATCTATTTATTAAACAGAATTTCATTTTGTCTAACGGCTTGAATATTCCAGAAATCTTATTAATGTAAAATATGCTCTTTTCAGCAGGATACTAACCTGGTCCTTCTTGATACGAGAAACTGCCGTTAGGTCTGACGTACTTTAGACTGACTCGGCCACAGGTTGCAATAACGATCATGCAAAGTTAAATAGTATCGAGTATGCATAAAGTGAATTGATTAATAAACAAATTGAATAACGTTATTTCGTAGTGTCGGCACCCTGGTGTATTCCTTTTGAAAAACGTGAAAATCGACAGCAAAATTCGCACTGTGGGACCAATAATAATAAAAATAGTAATAATAAATATTACATATATTATTTTATCCACGACTAGAAAAAAAAACATGATTTAAAAATATATCTATGTGTTTATCTATCATATGTATGTCTTTTAATATTTTAACAACGTCACCGGGAATTTTATTATGTGAAGGAGTCATTTAATATTATATTTTAAATGACAAATTATCCGGCGTTTTGGGCAAGCCCCCCCCCCCCCCAAAAAAAAAAAACAAAACCCCAAAACCACTCAATCCCAAAATGTGGTGCGTGAAAACACGATACTGGAAAAACCGGACATGTCACTCCTCATCGACTGATAAAAACTTGAGACTCGAAAACCACCAAAACGTAATGAATACATATATACAAAACGTTATTAAATATAATTTATGCTCAAACTGAATCTCTCTCTTTCTCTCTCTCTCTCTCACACACACACACACACACATACACACATATATATATATATATATATAGGCAGTATATATTCATTCAAACATGTTTCATTGAATAATATAGACATATTGTGTCTACTTATTTTTATCCTTTCCATTTGTCTAAACAGTGTCTTGATGTTGAGATGAAATTCATCAAGGAAGGCACCGTAGTTTTCTTTTTTTAATCCATGTACTTTCGACCTTTTCTAAGATCATCTTCAGCGGTAAATATCATTGACAAACATGCTCTGGTCACATCCTTGATGAATTGTAAAACATATTTGAATACTATATATATTTGTGGTCGTAGCTTTGGTATGTAAAGATTTATGATAATGGATTTGAAGCTTCCAATGGTTAAACTATCAATACCAAAGAGTCCACAATGCTGTATTATAGTTGAAATGGAGGGAAAAGTAATTTATATTCTTCCCGATGGCATCCGCGCAAAGCAAACATCACAGAGCTGAGCCGGAATTTTAATTTAAGATGCTGGTTTCATTTTTACGATCTAATAACTCTTACAACAACCGAACATTTACTCGGATATGTCTCAACTAAGTAGAATCAAATGAAATAATCAGGACGTATACAAAATCTCTTAGTCAGATATGACATCTATTAAAACAAAGGGGAAAGAAGAGCAAAGATAAATATTACTTACCGTAAAATGATGACTGGAACAATAAAAAAAATAAAAACAACAATAAAAAAAGAAATAACAAAAAAAAAAAAAACTAACCGGTTATCGCTCATTCAAAGTTTCACACTCGACTGACCTCTAAATAGCTTGTAGCGACAACGTTGCGTTTTTGTTATATTATTCTATACAACCATTTTGTGGTGAGTAATATTTATTTCTCATCCTTGCTCTTCTTCCCCACTCTTTTGTTTTAATATATTTGACTATATCATGTGATTAATAAAATGAAAATAATAAGAAAAAAAGCAGAATAACAAATCTAATAGAAATAACGTTAATTGCAGAAATTGAATAGACCGATTGAACTGTCTCTGTAAGCGGGTCCAGAAGAGTCCTTTTAAGAGTATAGCAGAAATGGATGACCGATTTAAAGGAGAATACTAATCATGTACAAGAATAAAGAGGTCGACAGATAACATATAGACAGAAAGCGGATTTATAGCCATCGAGGACTGTGTTTAAATAGTCAGAGTTTTTGTTAACTACACATGACAGAACGTTGAATATTCTATGAAAACTTGTCAGAAAAAGAGAAGGAAAAAACGGAAAAGGCAGGATAGGTTGAGAAAGGCAGCAATAAAAATAATCTGATAACAGAAAAGTCTCACAAGACTTGTCTACGGAGAGGTTTTGACATGCTTAAGAAGAAAACATGTTTAGGAGGAAAAAAACTCAAACTGACCATTTTAATTATGAATAGATGCATCAGGGTAAATGTCTAGTTAAATCTATCTATCTGTATATATATATATATATATATATATATATATATATATATATATATATATATATAGATAGATAATATTAGTGGTAAATATACATATATATGCAAAATCCACAGGTGCATATATACACATGTATATTTTAGAATAAAAAATTTCCGAGAGGATAAAATCCAGGTTGAACTCAATGTCCAGGACAGAGTAAGGATATAATAAAAAGGCTTAAACACTAATATTCCATGGTCATAATTTATTCCATTGGAATCGTAAATACGATCCAATTCATCAGACCTACAAATTCAAAAAGAAAAGAGAAAAAAAACTACTCCGGAAATAAAAATAGAATTTAGAGAGAGTGTAATTATGAGAGTGTGGGACGAATGTTAGTTTATAAGAGAGGGGTTTAACAGAGAGAGTTTTATTTAAAATTAGGTGTGAGTGGAAGGGGGAAAAAGATTGCTCCTTACCATTATAAGTTGAGCTCTCCTTGATATACTTCCAGTTAAACTGCTTTTATTCGAACCTATTCAGATTGAAATGGAAAAATTTACTCCGGATTATTCCTTGAAAAACATTCCTTACCCTTCATTGCACCTTTTCTCTGTCTGCCTTACTGAAAGAATCATTGACCTTATTAAAAGAATGAGGTGGAAAACTTTTTTCTACCATAATCCCAAAAATGACCAAGAATTAAATTGACATCCGACAACAGTCTTTTTCCCCCTTCCACTCACACCTAATTTTAAATAAAACTCTCTCTGTTAAACCCCTCTCTTATAAACTAACATTCGTCCCACACTCTCATAATTACACTCTCTCTAAATTCTATGTTTATTTCCGGAGTAGGTTTTTTTCTGTTTTCTTTTTGAATTTGTAGGTCTGATGAATTGGATCGTATTTACGATTCCAATGGAATAAATTATGACCATGGAATATTAGTGTTTAAGCCTTTTTATTATATATATATATATATATATATATATATATATATATATGTATATATATATATATATATATATATATATATATATATATATATATATATATATGTATATATATATATATATATATATATATACATATATATATATATATATATATATATATATATTGATGCATGTTTCATTAAAGAATATAGACAAGTTTTCTCTATTTTAAGTAAATTTTTTTTAAAGAAAATCACCATATTGATACATGTTTCTAATCATATCTAATAAAACCATTATCAAAAATGACAACTACATTCTAATATATTAAACAATACACATACAATACAATAATGATAGTCTATTTTTGTTGCATGAAAGATTTCCAAGCAACGACAAACTCGTGTATATATATATATATATATATATACATATATATATATATATATATATATATATATATATACATATATATATATATATATATATATATATATATATATATATATATATATATATAGTGAACTCTCTCGTCCTATTCGATGTATGAGGATCAGGCTGCTCAGCCCCTAGAAACCGACAGGCAGACACCAGCACATGAGATTTGATTATGGTGGTGAAGGCTTTGTGCAGAACTAACCACACTTTTTGAACGGCCGAATACAGAGACTTGGTGTACTACGTGCTACAAAGGCCCCCAAATGACCCTCCGCAGGTTTTGAATTCAGACCATCTAGACCAACTGCCATCGAAGGCTATAGAACCCGGTCTGTTTTGGTATTTACCCATAGATGTAGGGAGAAGAAAAGGATTAATACCTTTCCCATGGGTATTAGCACGTAAGTGAATATAATGGATACGACACGTTGGGGCAAACAAATATTCGTATACATACAAATTTTAAATTTATTGTATTTCCAACTAATGGGTATACATACTTTTCATATAATTAACTGTACACAGATGCATAATAACTAAATATGCATAGAAAAATGATTTAATAGAAATAAATACCATTTATCCATTTTAATGGGTGAAAAAAGTATTCGTACAATGCAAATTTCAGATTTTAAGAATTTTCTAGAATATTCAGTGGTAATTTTTGCCTAAAATTACAAACAGTGCATTTTGTGATTGATATTCGAGCAAGAAGGTTATCATCATGGCAAGAGGTAAAGAATTGAGAAATTCCCTCAAAGAACTGTTTGTTAAGATCTGGAAAGAAGCCAAAAGTTACAGGAAAATCTTAGACAACCTGAATATTCAATTTACCTCCATTAGTTCAGTCTCTGCAGGGTATAAAACATTCAAAACTGTTGATAACCAAAGAGGAATAAGTGCTTCACAGAAGATTTCTTCAAGATCTTCGAGCAAATTAATGCGTCAAATTAAATAAAATCCAATGGTTACTCGTCAAGATAAACACAATGATTTCTTTTTATCAAGAATCTGTTCCACTAATCGGACAAGCAATGAAATTCATAGGGACAATCTAAAGTCAAGCTCCCCATCGGAAAACTCCACTGCTATTGAAAAGACACAGAGATGTCAGGTTGAAATTCTTTCATGAACATTAGGATAAGAAAAAATCGTATTGGGAAAGAATATTATGGACAGAACAACCCAAAATTGTGTTGTTCGGACGTAATTCTAGAAATCATGTATGAAGGAAAGATGGCGATGCTTTCAAACAAATGAACACAGTTCCAACAGTGAAATTTGGTGGTGGCAGCATCATTGTTTGGGGATTTTTTTTCTGCAAAAGGTATTGACAACATATCAATAATAGATGGTAGAATGAATGCCGCAGCATATCAAAATATTTTGGAAGCAAATTTAATGATTTCGGTTGAAAATCTTGAACTTTCGCCTGCTTGGATCTTCCAAAAGATAATGATCTGAAGCACGCTGCAAAATCCACGAAGAAATGGCTTGTTGAAAATGTAAATATACTGAAATGTCCATGTCAGTCGCCAGATTTAAACCCAATCGAGAATCTGTGGCATTATTTGAAAATTGAAATCCATTCGAGAACTCTAATAAAGAAGACTATATGCGAAGAAGAATGGAACAAAATACGAACAAAAACTGCAAATCATTAACTGAGAATAACAAGAAGAGGTTGGTTGCTGTAGATGTGAAGAATGGTTATTCTACAAAGTATTAAAAGAAGATTGTGTATTCTTTATTCTATTATACAAATACTTTTTTCAACCATTAAAATGGATAAATGGGATTTATTTCTATTTAATCAAATTTGTTTGTTTTCTCTACATATTTAGTTTTTATGTATCTGCGTACATTTAATAATATGAAAAGTATGTTTATTCATTAGTTGTAAATACAATAAATTAAAAATTTGTATGTGTACGAATATTTGTTTCCACAATTGTATGTATATATATATATATATATATATATATATATATATATATATATATATATAGAGAGAGAGAGAGAGAGAGAGAGATAGGGTGCGATGGGTAAATTGTCGTCATTTTATATTTTTAATTTCGCGCATGCGCGTTGTTAGTTTTTGATTTTGTTGATTGCACAGTATAGTAGGGTCAGTTGGGAAACCTCTGTAAGATAACGACTACCATGATACAATTTAATCCGCTAGACATTTGGCAATGGCATGCTATACTGCTTGGCATTCGGGCCGTAAACTTCGATACGAACATTTCAGTGTGTTTGGGTGTCAAGCTGAGGACAGTGCAGAAAATTTGGAAAGAGTTCATGGACATTACGAACAGCAGCTCGGAAAACTCACCCTAATAAGAAAAGAACTCCTGAAATTGTTGCAGATTCTCAACACGGAAGCCTTTATCAAGTCCCTTGATGAGGTAGTGCTGCCCTACGTCAAGGGGGTAGCTGCCGGTAGACCGGATGTGTGGCAACAGGAGTCTTTACCATCCCACACAAGCTGGGGAATCCAGTCATGGATGTTAGACAATTTTTGCGATCACATCACCTTTGCATATGGCCACCTAACTCCTCAGATTGCACCCACCTTGATTAATATGTGTGGGGCGCAGTTAAGCGGGAAACTAACACAAGACCTTTAATAACAAAGATGAACTGAAGGCAAGGATTATGGCAACCTTCACCAACTTCAAACAAGGAGACCGTCCAGAAGAGTCGCAGGAGATTCCGAAGTCGTGCTTAAAGCGATTTTATTGAATAAATTTACTCTTTAGTATTTAAAAATATTTTTCTGCAATTTTGGTAAATATATGTTAAAATGAGATGTCAGTGTCATTTTTATTTTTGCGTAATTTAGACGACAATTTATCCATCGCGCCCTGTGTATATCGAAAATCGGAGAACCGCGTCCCAATTGAAGACGAGTTCTTTCCATTCACTTATGTGAAAATACTCCAAGGAAAGGTATGGAAGCAACCACATCTGGTCTAGTGTTACTGTTATATATTCAAAGCTTCTTGATAAATTTCAAAGAAGAATATGCAATGTTATTAGTCCTGACCTGGTATCTCGGCATCAGTCACCTTTCCCCCGCCGTAACGTAGTTTCCCATGCCTTTTTTTAAAGAAATATTTTCATGGTAACTGTTTTGATGAGCTTTCCGCAATGGTACATAGACTTTATGAATTCAAGCGCAGTATTAGATTGGCGGCAAGGTCTCATCATTTTACAGTTGAAGTTACTAGATGTAATTGTAAGTTCTATGCTTACAATTCCTTCTATCGCATTTCTCGCGTGTGGAACTTGCTCCCGAATTCTTGATACCTCATCAACTTCAAAATTAAATGCAATGTCAGTTGTCATCTTCTGTCTTTTTAATTCTCGTCCCTTTATTCTCGTCCTCTTTAATAATATATATTTTCTTGTTCTCTAAGACTCAGTAACCGCTTGTGTCTTACAGGCTTTATTGCCTTGCTTGGACTAAAATGATTTAAAAAAAAAATCTCTTCTCTATAGGTAAATAGTAGGATATAATGTGTCCAATAACTTTGGATGGCAACCATTCTAGGAGAAGGAAAACTTTGAAGTCAAAACCGAAGGAGGGTAATTTTGTGGAGCTTGCAACAGTTGGTTCTACACAAGCCTTCATCACTATTATCAAACCATGTGCAATTATATGCTAGTAGTCTGGCACTCCGGTTCCAGGATGTGATTTTTTGTTTCCTCATGAACGGAAAAGAACAGGAGAGTCCAATATATATATATATATATATATATATATATATATATATATATATATATATATATATATATATATATATCGAGTATGGATAGGACTCCGACGAAATGACAGGATAAAGAACAGATCTTAATCTAACATGTTTCAGTTTATTAAAACTTCGTCAGAGATCAAGATAAGAATGATAAAAAAGGATAATTTGTTTGGTTATTTCTTATTGGATAAATACGTGTCACGTGTTGCGTTTACTTATTTCTTATTGGTTAGATACGTGATGTGTAATATACGTGATAAACATACTGGACGCTAAAGCATGTAAATGTTATTGAGATGTAGTAGGATGTTTTGATTGGTTACTTTTTATTGTGTTAGATACATGTCATATGTAATGAAATAACAGAAAATATTCAAATACGTGTATGATCCTAAAGTTTGTTAAAGTTAGTGAGATGCTGCAGGATGTTTCGAAAAATTTTCTTTTATTAGTAGATTCGTTTGGGATGTGATATGGAATGCTTAACGGACCAATTTCTATATCTTCACATCTGCGCATTCACATACGCAGGGTATAGTCCGTGAAAAGATTATACTGGAGATCTTATTTCCTCTTTGTCCTACTCATGATAAGGTTTGAAATGTTTCGGCATTGAAGTCTTGGCCAGATATGTAAACTTTTCTGGACCGGTAAAATATCTTTATTATATCATTGCATTCAGGGAATTAGGAGCATGAAAGGAGAGTTCTAACGTATTGATGTGATTATAGGATACTGTAGAGTCGACGTAACAGATATAGCATTTCCTATTAGAGAGATATACAATTTCCTAGAGTTATTTGATGACATATCAGATATAGCATTTCCTATTAGAGAGGTATGCAATTTCCAAGAGTTATTTGATGAAATATCAGATATAGCATTTCCTATTGGAGAGGTACGCAATTTCCTAGAACTATTTGATGACATATCAGATATAGCATTTCATATTAGAGAGGTATGAAATTTCCTAGAGTTATATGATGACGTTTCAAACAGAAATATCACTTCCTATTAGAGAGGTATACAATTTCATAGAGTTATTTGATGACATTTCAAACAGATATAACATTTCCTATTAGAGAGTTATGTAATTTCCTAGAGTTATTTGATGACATATCAAACATATATAGTATTTCCTATTAGAGTGGTATGCAATTTCCTAGAGCTATTTGATGAGATATCAAACGGATATAGCATTTCCTATTAGAGAGGTATGCAGTTTCCTAGAGTTATTTGATGACATATCAAACAACATTACATCCCTTACCAAACCGATAAACAAACGGGGTTGTAGAGAGTTCAGTTTTATAAAACATTAGGTGCCTAGTTCATACAATGTTTAATAATATTTACACCATGATGGATCCAATTGAGATACCTCTGTATGCGGGAGGCCCATTTTTTTGTTTCCGTAGAGCATTACTTCGCGTTAAGCTCTACTTGTCTGATTTAAGAGTTACTTCATAAAACAGAGGAAATTGTTAATAAACTCGGAAAGAAAGTAAAATATTTGCAAAAGTTCTGCCTCATTGTTAAGTGATCATTTATTTTTCCTTAGATTTTTAAGAGCTTTCTAAACTTTCTGGGTGTGTTATATTTTATGTTCGGGGAATGATTTTTAATGTTTGGATCTATATTGGCATATATATAATATGAGGAGATCTTTAGTTTAGTTGGGTCAGAATTGAAATGTAACTGAAAGTGTTTCTTTGCAACCAGGTATACCTTTTGTTTTGTTAAAAAAATAAAAAAATAGTAAAGTGACATCTCCGAGAGAAAGGCTTTAAAAATTGTAACCGCACCTTCTTACACACCACAAAACAGCTCAGTTAAACTTTGCTGAGAAGCGCTATAAATGGGACACAGAAAAGTGGAAGAAGGTTTTGTTCGTCGGTGAGAAAAAATTAACCTGTATTGTTCAAATTCCTTCCAACGTTTATGGCACGATAAGGATATTTCACCGGAGACTTATGCTACACGACACAGTCAAAGAAGATCCAGCATGGTCTGGTATGTCATTTCCTTTGACGTTCTACAAGAACATTAAATCGAGGCCTGGTTACATTGGTATATTGGAGAGAGCATTCTTATTGACTGAAGGCTTTCGCTTGTGTGAAATGATTGGATGTTTCAGCAATACAACACGGCAATCCATAATGCCTGCATAACAAAGGACTTTTTCATTGCGAATACCTTTGGACGATCCAGCGTTTTGGAGTGGGTGGCAAGGGAGATCTCTATACATGAACCTCGATTCCAAACAGTGCGTGATCTTCGTGAAGCCATTTTCACCACTTGAAATAACATTCCAGCCAGCCTTCTGCAGAGGCTTATATCGACTATGCCAAAGCGATTTTTGGGGTTATTCACAATGACTATCGTGCTACTCACTACTAAGACGTCTTGTTGGGTATTTTCTGCACTGTTTAGGATTTCTTTTAGATATGGTCTTAAAATTTTAACCAGATCGCATTTAGCCTAAGTCCCCAGGTTTCAAATTTCGCCATTAAATGCTAAACAAGTTTTTATTTTTTATTTCCTTATTTATAATTGACTGAGTGTAACAACACAAAAGGTATATTTCTTCTTTATTTTCATTGGCCTTGAAATTTGAGCGTGTGTGTCTGTGTGTGTCTGTGTGTGTGCGTGTGTATGTGCGAATACGATGGAAGTAATTCTCACTCTCTTTTATGTAATGAATTTATTATCAAAAAAGAAACATGGCATAATATATATATATATATATACACACACACACACACATATATATATATATATATATATATATATATATATATATATATATATATATATATTATATATGTGTGTGTGTGCGTGTGTGAGAGAGAGAGAGAGACTATGTTTACATTCCCTTATCACATACAGGAAACAGAAATTATCTGCACTCTGTATTCATTTTTCTTTGTCACCTTCTCAGTTTAGTTATCGATCAATATATCTCGTCATTTCATATAGAAGGACGTTGACTGGATCGATCCCCATGCCAATATCTATCTATCTATCTATCTATGTTTCTTTCTATCTCTTAATCTCTGATTTGCATTCATATTTACACACAAACGCGCGCGCGCGCACACACACACACACATATATATATATATATATATATATATATATATAAATATATATATACATATATATATACTATCTATCTATCTCAGTCTTTTATGTTTCTTTTATCTCTTAATCTCTGATTTACATTCATATTTACACACACACACACACACACACATATATATATATATATATATATATACTATCTATCTATCTGTCTCAGTCTTTTATGTTTCTTTCTATCTCTTAATCTCTGATTTACATTCATATTTACACACACAAACACACACATATATATATATATTATGGGGTCCACCCTTTTCTGATATAAATGGACTCGTCCTGCTGCCATAAAATAGACACTTTCATTCAGAGAGAGGAGAGGAACAGTGTAGAGGAACAGGCTGGAAGAACAGAAGGGAAAGTACATAGACACTGTGATTGAGTTGACGTTAGAAGTCAGTTACAAGGACGCCCGACTCTAAGGAAGTTTACTTCGAGACTGTATATAGCGATCTTTGATTAATACTAACCGGCGTTCCTGGATTTTACTAACAGCATTACCTTTTGTATTTTGTGTAAATACATTTAATTTCTTAGCTTAAATACTTGCGTTTGTCATTTATTGGAGACCGATTTTTCACGCGGAATCCACAACAACTTGGCGAACGAGGATTCGAAACTCACGCGGATAACCCACAACAACTTGGCGAACGAGGATTCGAAACTCACACGGAAAGAAAAACTTTTCGTACGTCCAACAACAAACAACTTGGCGAACACACGCGGAAAAACTAATCAACAGAAGAAAAATCATTCCCTCGTCGTTCAACAACAAATTAGGGATAAACAATTTCGAGGAGTAAAAATACATAAAATTGAGTTATCCTGGAAGATTTTAAAAATATGTTGGTAGAACTGATAAAGCACCAAAATGAGCAACAATTACAAATGCAGAAATACCAAAATGATCAACAGTTACAGCTACAAGAAAAATGGCAAAAGCAAATATAACAAACGCAAAAGGAAAATCAAGATAGACAAACAGAGCTCCAGGAACTAATATTGAAAGTAGCGGGCAGCAAGCAATTAGATATTGAAAAAGAAGCAACATTTTTGCAAGACGCAGTGTGGAATACCATAGAGATTTTCAAATATTCTCTAGATGAGGACAAAAATTTTGGAGATTACTTCAGAAGACATGAAGACATCTTTAACACAGACTGTCAAAATTGGACAGAAGTAAAAAAGCTACGTCTATTGCTTAGAAAATTAGGAACTGAAGAATATAAAAAGTTCGTGGATTATATCTTGTAAAAAAAGACGAACGAATTAAAATTTGACGAAGCAGTGACATGTCTTAAAGAACTCTTCAGCCCCAAAACATCACTCTTCCATAGGAGGTGGAAATACCTTTACCTGGTACAGGGCGATAATGAGGATTATTCCGCGTTTGCCGCAATCGTAAATAAACATTGTGACGACTTCAAACTAGCGGAATTAACACCGGACAATTTTGAATGTTTCATCTTTGTTCAAGGGCTAGTATCTACAAAAGATAGCGAAATGCGTAGAAGAATGCTTGCAAAATTACAAAATGAACCGGGTCTAACATTACAGCAATTATCTGAAGATTGCCAGAGATGTTTAAGCATAAAGAAAGACGCAAAAGACATTGAAGATCAGCTGTTTTTCATATACGTAAGTTAAATAAAAGTCTACGTTCTTCACCCTCCCCGGTAAGAAAACTAAAATTTTACGACAATAAAAAAAGATTCTCACCCTCCCTGGAAAGAAAAATAAAATTTTATGATAAGAGAAAATTTTACAATAAGAAAAGTACAACTTACAGGACAAATTATGACGGATATCAAAACAAATATAAGCCCCCTCCATCAGCATCTTATCGATGTGGAGGATTACATTGGAACAAGGATTGCCGCTTCAGATATAAAAACTGTCATGAATGTGGAAAAAAAAAAGCCACAAGGCATCTCAATGTAGAAATAGAAAAGATACTAATAGAATAAGAGCTACAAGGAAGAATAATGATGACAACACCAACGTAAAGAAATATGTAGAACTGGAAATTTTAAACAAAAAGATTAAATTACAACTGGATTCGGGTTCCGACCTCACGATAATTAACTTACAGACATGGAAAAAACTCAACAGACCTACCATGTTACACACTCAAATAATTGCCAAGTCGATTACAGGCAAACGAATAAAATTTGAGGGAGAAATAATAGTGAATGTTAAATTTCACGGCAAAACAAAAAAACTTAATATATACGTCATGAAAGATACTGAAAATTTAGTAGGTATCGACTGGATGCAGAAATTCAACGTTTGGGACCTACCTATCAACTCGTTTTGCAAAAAGTTAGGGGTTGAACCATCAGATACCATAAAATTGAAGGAAGAATTATACAAGTAATTTCCTGAGGTATTTTCAAGTGGGTTGGGACGATGCAACAAATTTAAGGCCAAAATAGAATTAAAAGGAAACGTCCAAACAATTTTCAGAAAGAAGCGAAATGTACCGTTTGCTACTATAGAAAAAATAGACAAAGAATTGGAGAGACTTGAACAAACTGGGATTTTATGTAAAACAGAGTTTAGTGAGTGGGCTGCGCCTGTGGTCTACGTAAAAAGGAAGTCAAGAGAAATTCGCGTATGCGCAGATTTTTCGACGGGACTCAACAAGGCAGTAAAAGACCACCATTACCCACTACCGAGCCCAGAAGAAATATGTACAAAGCTCAACGGCGGTAAGATATTTTCAAAAATAGATCTTAGTGAGGCTTATCTACAAATTCCACTACAAGAGAGTACGAAAATCCTTTGCACTAATACGCACAAGGGATTGTATAAATTCAACAGACTATCATTCGGAGAAAAAGTTGCTCTGCAATTTTTCAACAAACATTAGACACAATATTAATTCCCCACAAAAAGGGATCTAAGGAGGGGGATATTATGGGGTCCACCCTTTTCTTATATAAATGGACTCGTCCTGCTGCCATGAAATAGTCACAGTCAGTCAGAGAGATGAGAGGAGAGAAACAGTGTAAAGGAACAGGGTGGAAGAACAGAAGGGAAAGTACATAGACACTGTGATTGAGTTGACGTTAGAAGTCAGTTACAAGGATGCCCGACTCTAAGGAAGTTTACTTCGAGACTGTATATACCGATCTTTGATTAATACTAACCGGCGTTCCTGGATTTTACTAACAGCATTACCTTTTGTATTTTGTGTAAATACATTTAATTTCTTAGCTTAAATACTTGCGTTTGTCATTTATTGGAGACCGATTTTTCACGTGGAATCCACAACAATGTATATATATATATATATATATATATATATATATATATATATATATATATATATATATATACTATCTGTCTCAGTCTTTTATGTTTCTTTCTATCTCTTAATCTCTGATTTACATTCATATTTTCACACACACACAAACGCGCGCACACACACAGAAACGCGCGCGCGCGCACACACACACTGTTCATATCTATTATCTATCTATCTATCCCAGGCTTCTTCATATCTATCTATCTATCTATCTATCTATCTATCTATCTATCTATCTATCTATCTATCTCAGTCTTTTATGTTTCTTTCTATCTCTTAATCTCTGATTTACATTCATATTTTCACACACACACAAACGCGCGCACACACACACAAACGCGCGCGCGCGCACACACACTGTTCATATCTATTATCTATCTATCTATCCCAGGCTTCTTCATATCTATCTATCTATCTATCTATCTATCTATCTATCTATCTATCTATCTCAGTCTTTTATGTTTCTTTCTATCTCTTAATCTTTGATTTACATTCATATTTACACGCACACACGCGCACACACACATACACACACACACACACACACACACACATATATATATATATATATATATATATACATATACATATATATATAAACTTTCTTGCATATTAATATTTTCCTGATGCTTTCATCCAAATTATACACACGTATAAACACATACATGTATTCATTTTATATAGATATTTTTTTTTGTTCATGTTAAAAATGTATAATAACATACTTATTGTCAATCTATTTTGTCGAAGCCTTTGTGCAGAGACATGGAAATATGTTTCTCAATGATTGGAAAATGGGTAAATGCGCTGTTCCTTGAAGCATATATTTTAAATGGCTGCAGGCAAAGCGAATTCTAACAGACCGCAGAATGGACCGAGAAGATTTCAAGTGGCACCAAAGAAAATACGAGGAAAGATATAAAATAATTTTACAGCTTTTGAAAACAATGAAAATATCGATAACAAAATATGGCGGTATTCTCATCAAACTTTTGCAAAGAATGCAATTCATCTTGGAAACACCGATGCTGATTATAAAACCGATAACGACGCTAATGTTTGACGTATCAATGTTTTCACTAACATCAGTCTCAGAATAAAAACCATTGTCAAAAATTATATCGTCCCTGTCTTCAGTTTGAAAACTTTTGACAGATCAAGGACTCTACAGAACACCGCTAGTAATCATAGAACGACTTGACTATTTTGTGTGTGCGAGCGAAAATATTGGTTGTAGGTGTGATACATGAGTAAAAGTGCTCAATATCAGGGAGAGACCGTATGTTTAGCAATATTATTGGCCTCGGTCTGGCGTCTCGGCTTCATTCACTTTCCCACCAGCGTCAGGTTGCCTTCCTGTGTCGTTCCTATAAATACGTTCATGGTAAGTCTTCGTGAGACCCCTTCAGATAAACTCTTCGAATTTAAGCGCAGTTCTAGACGGCCGACGTGCTCTAACCATCTTAATTTGCAATTGAGCTGGTTAGATGTAACCGTAAATTCTATACTAACTGTTGCACTTCTCACTTATGGAACTCCCTCCCAGTTCCATGCTTTCCAGCCAAATTTAATCTGCAAAAATTTAAATGCAATCGCTACCTGCTGCCCCTCCCCCGATTACGTTTCCTCTGTTCTCGCTCCTTAGCAATATTCCTGTTTCTAACATTTTCTAACATTGTTTCTAACACTCACTAAATATTTGCGTCTCTGTGGCTTTATTGCCCTGTTTGGGGTGAAATCGATTAAAAAAATGTAAATATAAAACTGAACTCTGAGATCAAACCCAAGTGGCGACAGGCATTGTCATTCATTTTCCTTTCTGCTTTTTGTTTAATGTTAACCTCCATGTGAGTGACACATTGCACTTTCTTGGGATAAACTTTTCCGCTGACATGAAGTGTAAAGATTATACTGAATCAATTTTCAGGTCTGCTGCTAGGAAATCTGGTTCGCTGAATCGTCCCAGAAATATTTTCACTCCAGAATCTATCTTAGACATTTATAATTCTACCATTCGTCCATGCATTGAATATTGCTGTCACATCTGGTCTTGTACATCTGTTATGTATACATTATCAGATCTGTTAAGAACGATTGAATTGTACAGTGTCCGGCGAGAGATAGCATATTCTTTGAGCTTGTTGAGAAGCCGAGCCTTAACATTCTTATCTAAAGCCTGATAGACAATTTTGCTATATACATTTGCAGTATACGAAGAGAAACGAAAATCATATTGCTTATTCGAAAGAAGGCCACGTGAATTGAGACGTTTAATCAATTTAGAGCTGATTAGAGTCTGTAGCCCATTGACAAACGAGGTAAAGAGACTAATATGAAGATGGGTTAGAACTTCTTAAAGACAGAAACTACAAAGAGGATTTCAAACAAGCTAGAAAAAAAGAATCAGCAAGACATTTGTTGTAGATTTTGAAGCAAACAGGAGCCCGCTCAACAGCATATTTGCTTAAGAAAAATGCAGGGATATTGTCAACTCCTCAAGACTTTGGTAGATCTGTTTCGGAGATGATAGCAAAAACTAGAAATTCTGTTCAAAGGGGAAAATCAAGCAGTAGCTCCTGAAGGACTAAGAGTGGAATTGGAAGAGAATTTCCGAGCAAAGCAAACTACTACTTTAGCAGATGACAATACTTCAAATTGATTGAAGAGAGGATAGATTGGGGATTAAATCTTGTTGAACACACTCTTGTAGTGCCGACGTTAATCTCCAGAACCAAACTTGTGAGAGTCTATACGGTGTTTCATTCGAATATGTAGCCCCGCGTAACGGTCGACGCGGGTGCCCACGAACCTTGCACTCAGTTTTCTGATTCCGAGCTGCTAACCATTACATGCAGGTTAAGTAAAAATCTACAATTAGTTGCAGAAATGCTATGTTTCCGATTCTGAGATTAAATAATTTTTTTTTCAAACATCTTTTTATATTTTTGACTCATTATCGAATTTAATTTTGGTAATTTCAAAAAAAAAAAAAAGAGCAAAAAAGAAAAGAAGAATTTGGCAGATAGTATATTTGTCAAGGCCAGAACGGTATTTTGGAAACAAATGTTCGAAACTTTCTGAGAAAATCACACTTCTTAGTGCTCGTTTCCTGCTTTAGAAAACTCGATAGCAGTAATCATGATTGGTAACTACACGAAGTTTACGGTCTTCGAATTTCCCGCCTGGGGAAGCAGTAAATTAAATAGCACTGCTTGCGTTCTCTTCCAGAAAAGCGCGGCGATGTCCGAGGTAATCTGATTTTACACAATAATAAACCAAAAAGGAAATGACAGACGGAAGAACATGTAAAATGTGCACCGCCCGCTGTTTGCAACGTTCTTTAAAAGTTAAATAAATTCTGGCTATGGATGGCGTTGGTGGAGACTTGATCATAAATCTCACTTCGTTAATCAGAACGTGCTCATTAAAAACGTCTTCAAGCTGTCCACGTGATCTTCTTTGAACTCATTACAAGGAGCTGTCTGAAAATAAAGACACGTTTTATATATCCGTGTGGACAAACGAAAATATTCCCGTATTTTTGTGTATAATACGGCTTGAATATAATACAACCCCGTGTTTCTAAAGCTGAAAACAGGGAATAAATTGTATCCTTAAGTATAATACAATCCCGTATCTCTTCTTATATAAATGTTTTGAAATATTGTACCATATAATCAATTAAATTCTTAATGTCGCACATATAAAATCTTTATTTCTTTTCACGGTATAGAATAGAAATGATCAGGTTGTTCACCCATTGCTTGTTTTTTTTTTTCTCTTAATTTCTGTTTCAGAACGTTTTTGGATAAGGAAGAAATTTCCGTTTCAAAACGATTTCGAAGAAAGGAGCTTTATTGTAATATTAATGTTATCAAAACATGACAAATCTTGTGTATTCTTATTCGTTAATATTTAATTAAATTTCTGTGAATTTGCTCTTTTTGAGACAAAAGACGTTCAACTACATTAATTACTAAAGAACAAATATTGACATCTCAAATACGTATTGTAAACAATTGTTCTCAAGAGCTGCTTTTATTGTGTACTAGCAGCATGGCCTGGCGTTGCCCGTGCTTGATTCTAAAATCGTACGACTCATACAGCAATCGCTATCACTTGACTTAAAATATTTTTGCCCTTCCTTGCCTTTAAAGGAGTGCCCTTTGCCATGCTGATGTTGCTACATGCCTTACTTCTTGCCTATCTCACACTGCGAATTTTTTCTAAGCTCTATACTAAACATTAAATCTGTTACGAATAAAGAACTAAACAAAATGAACACAAAACGATCAGCTTTAAAAAAGAACTCGTAACTGGAAAAACCGAATGAAAAAAGAATGTGAACAACAAATAGTTTTTCACACCCAACCCAGTTCTGCGGAATCAGAATCAACGTTGAATTTAAGCAAGCGAATGAGCCAATTGGAGTAAAGTGGCATGCAGATTTAAATTTTTCCCACTTGTGACGAATGCAGCTATCGATTTTTTTTTGCATGCTATCATGCTAGTTAATATTCGTGTCAGTCAGCTGTTGGCTCTCACGCTGGCCAATAGAATCTTCCTGCCTATTCGTGGCAGCCAACTATAGGCTCTCACTCTGGCCAGTGGAGAATGGCTGCAAAGTACATGAAAACTGCCGTAGAAGCATGAAAAAATCGATTATTTCCACTATCGATGGGAGTTAGGAAATGTAAAGTCGGTCTTGGCCTTCCGGCTAATGTACATGTTAACTTTGGTTTAAATCCGTCGAAAATTGCGGCCGTGCATTGTTACACGCGCACACACACACACACACACACACACACACACACACACACACACACACATACATCCTGCCTTTTATAGATAGAGATTGTGCTATACGAATATATTTACAATCTTGCTGTTTCAAATCAGGTTTTTTTTTAAAGCAGAGTCAAATTTCGGAAAACCTATATTTCTATATGATACGAGCCGATCGCCCCACCACCTTCTTCCTTTAATTTTAATTCATCATATTTCATATTATGTATAAGAAAATACGGTCAGTTTTTCTTGTAGCAAGTGTTAAAAACTAAGCAGATCTAAATGTTTATCGCAGACATCAGTGTATCCCTAAATCTACGAGAATGTTATTTCATTGTGCATCATTAACTCAAAAATTTATTTCATTGTGCATCATTACATTCAAAGTTATTTCATTGTGCATCATTAGCTCAAAAATTCAATTGTGGATAGTAGAGAAAATACCTAAATACCTCAAACGCTAACATATAAATCCTGACAGCCTCCTGACCGATAACTTTTTTTGTACTATGGGGAGTAGCTGAGGAAATTGCATATCAGCAGGCTGCTTTGTTTCTAGTTTACTAATCGAAGTTTGCGGACATATATATATATATATATATATATATATATGTATGTATATTTGGTTGGTGCAAAAACAATGACGGTTTTTGACGTTAAAAATACGTCAAAAACCGTCATTATTTTTGCACCAACCTAATATATATATATATATATATATATATATATATATATATATATATATATATATATAAGTACTTAGCTTATATTGAACAGGTACATCAGCAAGTAACTAAGAAGGGTCGAACTAACTGGAGTGTGCGATTCATGCCAGGAAATCCTAGAGGTTTCAAGCAAATTTCATGTCCTGCATAAAGCTTGTTCGAAGAAGACTTGATCTGCAGCGACCCACATATGGACTTGTTTCACTCTAATAAATAACAAAAGTATGTCTTGTATTTGCCATCTCGGAAGAC
>OZ010593.1:61785180-61830180 GCA_963932145.1 Acanthosepion lycidas
CTTATATCCGGGTTTGGTCTATTTTATATACATTAACACAGGCTCTAATTTGGGACCAGAGAAAATCTCTCTTATATCCGGGTTTCTCTTATATCAGGGTTACACTGTATTGGATTTTCCTTGTTTCAGACCAACAAGACTTGATAGAGAGTGTATGAATCTGGTGAATTTCTCATTGTTTGAGTTTGTAAAGATTTCAAGTCGTAAATGTCAAATGAATCAAATGATAAATATCATCTGAATGTCGAAAGGAGTAAATACATAGATAAATCTTTAATCTCCACCAAAGAATAAGCAAGGGGATTGATGGTAATCCATAGAGATTAACACAGAAGAGACGATGCCAATATGTCAAAAGATAGGGGGATTAATATCATCGAAGATTTTGACCAGATAACTATCAACATGTTTGAGTATATTAATATCTGGTTACACAAATCAAAACGTTTAATTTAACCAACGGAAGAGCGGAGCAGAAAATTTGAAAATGGGATAGGAAAAAAAAAAGAAAAAAAAAAAGAGAGAATAAAAGCATCTGTAAGGCTATTTCAAAATGGTTGATTGGAGGATATCTGAAAAGAGTAACTGGATAATTATTAATGGCAAATAGATAACGCTATAAGAACCAATTATATAAAACGAACGACACTGAAAAATACAAAATGTGGACAATGATGAAAACATCATTCATACAATGAATGGATAAAACTAATTAGAATACAAACATGACTGGGTAGGATCAGTTATATGTTAGGAAATGTGCAAACAATCACAATTACATTAGGCGAAATAATGTAGAAATAGAAGTAGAAATATATGCTGTCCTAGAGAATAAAACATAATAAATTTCTCTTGATTTTGAGATTTAAATGGATCACAAAATCGAGTCCAGATTGTAATATCCAGTCATTGTAAACGAGAGAAACGAATTGAGGAAATATATTATTTTAGTGAAATTAAAAGCTATGCTATTATATATATATATATATATATATATATATATATATATATATATATATATATATATGTATATATATATTATTTTTTAAAAACATTTTAACATATATTTTGACATTAACAGTTAACATATTTTTTAACAACGTTTAACATATTTTAATATCTACTCTAATATTAATATTTTAACATGTTTTTTTAGAGATTTTGTAACATATTTTAACATATATTAAAATTTCAAACTTTGTTTTACATTTTTTAACATATTTTAAAAAATATTTTTAACATTTTTTATAAACATTTTTATATATTATGTTTTTCTTGAGAAAACTGGAAATAAACAATTGAAGAAGTTGACTGACATGTTTTATTGTTTTTGGAGAAAATATTTGAAAGAGGTTGGTAAAATGTTTGGCAATTGATAATTCAATAAAAAATGGAAAAAAAGTCACAAAGCGGCTTACTTAGCGTTTGCGGCGAGTGGGATGGCCGTAGAATTTGACGCCCCTCTAAACAACATTCGAAACTGAAGAATATCTATAAAATATAACCAATGATGACAATTAGAATCATTTTATTTTATTCTAATTTCAAAATAATAATAATAATGATAATGATGATGATGATGACAACAATAATAATAATGATGATGATAATGATAATAATGACAATAATAATGAAGATAATAATGATAATAATAATGATAATAATAACAATGATAAAGATGATGATAATATTAATGATAATGATGATATAATAATAATGATAATAATAATAATAATAACAATAATAATAATAATAATGATGATGATGATGGTGATAATGACAACAATAATAATAATAATGATGATCATGATAATGATAATAAGGACAATAATAATGATGCTAATAATGATAATAATAATAATGATAATGATGATGATAATAATAATGTAATGATGATGTAATAATAATGATGATAATAATAATAATAACAATAATAATAATGATGATGATGACAACAACAACAACAATAATAATAATAATAATGATGATGATGATAATGATAATAATGACAATGATAATGATGATAATAATGATAATAATAACAATAATAATAATAACAATAATAATAATAACAACGAACAGAACAATAAAATAAATAGATAGAAAAAATAATTAGGAAAAAACGTTTTTAGTAAATAAGCATTTTAAGATAAAAATAAAATAAATGGACTCTGAAAAATAATAAACGAGCCTTGAAAAATAATCCCTAACAGTTAACTGACTTATTGTGTAACCCTAAAAGTAAATACCAATGTATTAATAATCATAAAGTGAACCTTAGTAAAAATGGCACAGATTCAATGAGAGGGGGAAAAGGGTACAACTACTTTTGCATGCTACGTCATTACACTTATTCCCCACCCCAAATGCCACCCTCTAAATACTGCTACTCAAAAAGTAGGGCGACCGTACAGGTCCGGCCTTGAATATTGAGAAGAATGTTGATGTGGTGAAGAGATATTTTCTCAGTTTCCAACAATAAACTAATGTAAGAATGAAAATATATAAATGTAATAAAATAGCAACGAATTGCCCACCCGCAAAAAAAAAAAAAAAAAAAGAAAAAAAAAGGAAAAAAGAAAAAAAAAAGGAAAAAAGAAAAAAGAAAAAAAAAAGAAAAAAAAAAGAAAAGAAAAAAAAAAAGAAAAAAGAAAAAAAAAAAAGGAAAAAAGAAAAAGAGCCGGTAAGCATTATTTTTTTCGTTGGTGTGTCATTTTGTCCAGGAGATTTAATTCCCCATTATGTTGATCTCCCGCTAAGTCCATTAGCTAATGTTAATGACAAGAAATGCACACTTGGGGTCGCACTGTGCACTTAGAGTTGCAATGCTCACGTATGAAGTAATGAGAAAAGACATTTTCAGTGTTAATCCATCAGGAAAAAAAAATCTCTCTGCACTTGATTAACAGAGGTTTCCCTAAATGCTCATAACGAAAATGAGCGTTGATCCTGCAATCGAATTTTCCGTCGTTCTTTTTGCGTTCGTGCAAGCATGAATAATTTTAGGGATTTTATTAATATTTGTTCGAATGCAAGGGACGATATATGAATGATACCCAAGAAAAAGTCTTGGCGTTCTTTTCTAAGAGTTTCGCTGAAGTTTTTTTATACCTTGCGCTAAAGAAAATCAAATTCTTAAGAGACTGCCATCTTTTATGTACGTAAATTTTACCTAAAATCACGATACTGCAAATTAGAAATAAAGATGTTTTATAATTAAGGATACATTTCAACCATAAGAAATCATTGGTTATTAAGAATTATTTCATATAGTTACAAAGACTCATAACAGTATAGAAGCATAACACATGCAAATATGTTTAATGTTTTCCGTTGTTCTAAGTATATCTTTTATAATAATCTTTATATGTCTTCCAGGATATATTCAACAAATCTTTGTCCTTTATTAGTACGATCATTCTGGAAGTTTGCAATTGAACAGTAATTTTGTTTCATTTCTATCTATTTTAAAACTTAGACTATATGATTAATTTCATTTAAGTCATCTAGTAATTCAAAATGTCGCCAAGAAATCCGAGAAAGTTTGCCCTTTATATTTGCTCCCTCCCCACTCCCCAATTGATGGAAAGCGTTAATAAATCAGGACCTAACCGTCTCCCACTAAAAGAAAAAAAGACACATTAATTAGATGAAATTAATTATTATTTATTTATTATTAATTATTTTACGCTAACAAATTAAATCACCAGGATAAAATAACCAGTAAAGCGAATCTCTCATAATATGATAATTTTGTGATTCCTTGAGAATCCCTGTCTTCACTTTTGTGATGTTGGACGGCTTCGCTTGTCACTTCTGCTATGTCAGGCGAAATCTCGTTATCACTTCCAAAATGCTCTTTATATTTGAGACTTCGTAGAAGCCGGTACTTGTAGTAAAGTTTCAGTGATATCCTCATTAGTAATACTTGTTCAAGTAGTAATCGCTAGTAATCGCCAGGTAGTATAATGATCAGAAGAAAATCGTAACCCGTATAGTAGTAGAATAAATAATTATATTTGCGCTACTCTTTATTGAGCACTGTTTTAAGAATAGTATTTGTTGGTTATTGGAATTTATTCCGTATACACCAATCCTATACTTAGGTATATATATATATATATATATATATATATATATATATATATATATATATATATATATACACACACACACACACACACATATATATATATATATATATATATATATGTATATATATATATATATGCATGTTTCATTTCATTAAAAACGCATCCACCTGCAAAAAAAAAAAATAAAAAAAATAATGGAAGCTTTAATAATAAAAAAGAAAAAGCCAGCTCTTAACAATATTAACTACGAACAAAGACACAATCTGCTAATGGTATTCGGAAATTAAAAACATCCTTACCACACACTAAAACATACACAGAACGCACACACTGAATTAAGCTGAAAAAAAATTGGATCATCCTTGATAATGGCTAAAGGTATAGCCAAAAGTGCTCGGAAATATAAAACATTTGGACAGTTCTTACACACCCTTTGTCCAGAAAAGAAAGCTCTTGTTATTAGGTTGGTGCAAAACTAATGTCATTTTCTCACATAGTAACACATGTGAGAAAACGACATTATTTTTGCAACAACCTAATAGACCACAAGAAAAATTAAATAAAAAGCTTAACCGTAGTACCTTGTCTGTCGTTTTTAATGAAACATGCATAAAGGAAGGATTGCTGCCTAAATATACAATTATATATATATATATATATATATATATATATATATATATATATATCTTTATTATTATTATTATTATTATTGCGAACGTTATATCTGGTAACATTGTTCTGTTTTTTCCTTGTTTAGTGATTGTTAACAAACCAACCCTTTTATTTCAGGATTTTTTTTTACACAAGAAAACACATTATCTTGTTCGTTTTATTAGAATTTTTCCAAACGTCAATTCCTCAGCGTTATTCAGTTATACAATAGAAAAGGTGTATACGCATTTTTCACCCCATCGGAACATAACAATATTAAGCTTGTTTGGATCCATTTCCTTCTGTGTGGAGATCATAACAACGTTTTCACTTGTTTTTACATCGCGTAAATCGGTGGGCTGCACGCTGACCCCATTGTTCTTTTTATTTCGTCTACAGAAAACCTGTTTTTTTTTTCTCTAGCAAAGACTTTCGCTATCAAATCTTTATAAAAATGTTTGGCTTATTCATAGAAGCACCAAGAAATGGCTTTTATTTAAGTTGAATAATTCCAATCAGATATTTTCCTTTCAATTTAAAAAAAAAACAAACCTGCGTTGCTTGTGTGTTTGAGTTTGTGTTTTTTATTTCATTTTTATATTCAAACTATTACAATAATAAAAGTTTTTCATCCAACTTCGAAAAAATGGGTTATTTCTATCAGCTTCATGGTGAACCGAATCGGATGTTTCGCTCAAAAAGATTACTGCAAAATTTTACAACGCGATTACCTTAAATTTTCTTTTATGCTCTGTGACCCTTCAGGAGAGCACCAGCCATCAATACTAGAAAGAGATATAACAGCTACTGAATTTGAGAAACCTATTTTACTAAGACGTTGTTTTAAGGGAAAGGTTTCATAAAGAATTTTTATATAAATTTCAACTGATAGTAACACTGGCTCTTCGGTTAATGAATTCCAAATGTTTCCTTAGAAGGAAACGGAAAATATTACAATTATCATTAACATTTAAATTATTCTTTGTTTCTGCTCTGACACCCATTCACAAAAACCCATTATTTAAGTTATTCGTTGTTTCCCTCTATCCTACCTCCACCTCAATACGCCCTGTTGGTATTAACTTTTTCAAGCCGTCCTTCCTCATGAGGTTCCAGAGTTTTTACTGTCTTTTTCTGGTTCTTTACAGTTTCATTCTTATTCGGAACGGCCTCGCTGCTCAAGTTTTCTGACTTTTAGAATTCGTTTATAGAACCATATCGCTAATGCTCCGAGTATGTTCTTTATCTGGGATGAAAATGATATACAGGCAGCCATGATAAATTTCAGCAATCTGAAATACTATTTCCTCTTAATATTTTGCTTAGTTTCAGGAAGGCTACTTTCAAACTCTCTTTCATATCTTATTTGGCGAACCAATTGTTAAATGTCTGTACCTGCCTGATTTTAATGACTCCAAAAGAAAGTACACACGTTGTTCTGTCTTGCTGATGACCACACCATCTGTCTTCTTGCAGTTATTAGTTAGTCCTATTTTCTAACCTTCCATTGTTACTTTATTGAGAAGCTTTTGTGACATTCGTAGATCGTATCTTATTGAGATTGTAATCGCTGTTAGGATTTTTAAAAGCTTTTCTTGTTCTCTTTACATTTGTAAATTCAATGAGAAAATATTTTATATTATTCCTCGTAATTTTTTGTAATTAACTCGACTGGTATCTGCAAGCAAGCGCCTTATTGTCAGTAATTGTTGCTGATTATGTTAATAACTTTACAATATATATATATATATATATATATATATATATATATATATATATATATATATATATATATATATATATATATAAGTCGAGTCTACTTCAAATAGGTTTTTATGTCTAAAATCATGAAATTCTTTTAAATAATCTACGAAGCATAGGTATACGCCTTAGCATTTGGATAGCATACATACATACATACATAAATACATACATACATACATATATATATATATATATATATATATATATATATATATATATATATATATATATATTTGGCCCTAAAAAGTATATGCCTCTATACACTATATATATATATATATATATATATATATATAGTGTATAGGGGCAGCAAATCGATAATCAGACATATATTGCTAAATATAACAGATAACGAAACAATGAATGTCTATAGGGATTGATCATTGGCTGTTCTAAGCTTCGTATAGAAGTCACAACATAATTACAATGCCTTCAAACACATTTCGAGTATGTGACTTTTCATCACTGTTACAATACCAATATTATTAGGAGAACTAGGAATTCTTAAAAAGGCAACTGGTATGTACAAGAATAAAGTCCCATTAAATATATAGTGCATTGTGCAGCAGACCATGATTCAAATATATATGTTTAAATATAACAGACAACGGATGTCTATTATGTTTTATCATGGTCCTTTCCAGGCGTTGTATAATTGCTTTAGTTTCAAGAGAAAATAAAGACAAAAGAACACAACATTTCGGTATTTCTTTTATTATATTGTCATTGTCGATCTCAAGGAGGAACGGTGGAATAATGGATAAGCGGCTTGGATTGAGGAATCGGAGAGCGGAGTTCGAATTCCAGTCGAATCCATTACATTTACTTACGTGCTAATACCCTGGGGAAAGGTGCGAATCCTCTTCTTCTCCCTCCAGCTATGGGTAAATGGACTGGGTTCTATAGCCTTGGATGGCAACTGGTCTAGGAGAAGGAAAACTCTGAATTCATTGGGAGGCCTTGTGGCAAGTAGTGCACCAGGTCTCTGTAATCGGCCGTTCAAAAAGTGTGGATGGTCCTGCACGAAACATTCACCCCTATAATCAAATCTCATATGCTATACATGCGGAATGGGGACCACTTGTGAATTCCAAATTCCCATGAAAGTCCAATATTTGACCCGGCTCAACCCACCCCGGGTGAATTCCGTAACAGGTTACAGGTAGGTACATTGTCGATCTAAGTTTTCGGATCACATGAGCCATCATCAGAGTGGTTATGTGGACATTATAACAGAGATGATCACGGTCAAATATGTACAGGTGCCTTCTTATCACAAGTCTTCTGTTATATATCTGTGGTTATACTAATTAAACAATGTAACCATCTTTGTACCATCTGAATACGTGTGCATTAAAATAGACAAAACTGTTATTTACTCAGCTCTATTTGAATTAAGTTGGTGACCTTAAAATGAAACTATTATTTTTAATAGTTGATGGAATCAACGGACAACTTACTAAAATCTAAAAGTCATAAGAAAAACAAGGCCTAAAGGCCAAAATAACTTACTACTTGCCTGGATCGACGAAATAACGCTCAACAAAGTTAAATCCAATGAAAAAATGGTTTTAGTTGTAACCCGAGTTTTACGCTCACGCGATCTTCAAACGACTTGAACGGCTCGTCAAAATCGTTTGAAGATTTCGGGAGTTGGAATTTCCACTAATAAATATATATATATATATATATATATATATATATATATATGTATAATTGATACAAATATATATATATATATATATATATATATATATATATATATATATATAATTGATACAAATATAAAATTTGTCACTTTGCTTGAGCTGATTGACATTATATTCAACACCCCGATTCCAAACATTTGTGAGCAAAACTTTTTTTTTGGTCAGGAGGTAGCAGCAATTTTTTTGCCGATTTTCTAATTTTTGTTACTTTTATATTAAGTTAAACAAAAGTTTACACTTTATTGCTGTTAGGTTTATTTTCACTTCTTCATCATTGTGTGCGTACGCGTGTTTAAGTGTGTGTACGCTTGTACGTCTGTATTGCTGCACATTTCACACACACACACACACACACATATATATATATATATATTGAAGATTGCATTTATTGTTCCAGTGATTTTAACTATGCCACGTTCTTCTAATCATAAATCTGGTCAAATTCTGTTACTAAGCATTCTACTATAATCTTAGATATTTAGTTCATTAAAATGATCGTCTGATTCTTTTGGACATGATGTCATGTGTAGACAATTACCGTTAACTTGACGGTCGCGAAATTGTTTCAGGTTTACAGCATTTCAATGAAAATTGCATCTTGTCCTCTGATCTGTTTCTATTCGTCTTGTTCAGTATCGAACTGATAACGAATTTCCGTATTGCATGTCTATCCATATTTTTATGTATTGTATTAGGTTGGGGCAAAATAATGACGTAATAATGTCGTTTTTTGACGTATTTTTTAACGTCAAAAAACGACATTATTACGTCATTATTTTTTGCACCAACCTAATATTTAACTTTTCTATGTCGTCGTGGAAGTTTTTTCCAATGCATTTATTCCAGTTTTGGAATAATTCTTCTTTTTCTTTTAGGACCATTCCATTTTCACATATTATTCATCCTCTCGGGATACGCATCATCTTGTCCTCTTTTATCGTTTGCGAATTCAACCTAAGTTCTACAGTTTTTCTATTTCTACACAATTCTCGTTAAGATGATCAGTTTTGTTTAGCATCCTATACAATGTGCCATTTCTTGGCATTGTATGCTCTTTTCTTTCATTATTTCTAGAAATTCGTCTGTCATCCACTTCTTTTCCTTTTTGTCTCTCTTCATAGATGATCTCTTCGTAGACATGAATATCAGTCATTTATGTGACATGCGCGATAAACGCTTAAGCGATCATGTATCTTTCGATAGATGACTGACGAGGCATATTGTTGTTCCCACAGTAGGTTGCTATTTCTTTCTACGGTAGATCAGTTGGCATCCAAAGCTACAGAAACCGTCCTGATTTTTACCCATATCTGTGGTGGGGGGAGAAGAAGAGGATTCATACCTTCCTCAAGGGTATTAGCACGTAAGTGAATGTAATGGATTCGACTGGAATTCGAACTCGGCTCTTCGATTCTCAATCCGAATCCTTGAAGTGCCCCACTTTGTATTTTATTCTTCTAAGCCTTTACATTTGCATTCATTGATTTTCTGATGAGGTCGTCCAGGAGTCTGTCATATTGTAAGAAGTCTGTATTGGTTCAACATTTCAATGTCTCGTTTCTTTTCTAGTTTTGCATTTAGGTCTCCCAAGACTGCGATGAATTCTTCAAATTTGTTCTGACTCTTTCTGTTCTATAGTGTGCAATAAAACATACCTAATTATTATTCTGTGCTTTGTGTCTTTGGTGCGTATGCTACTATAACGAAAGATATCCGTATCAGTTTCACGAGAATTCAGTCCAAAATATATTTTTCTAATATTAACCACATCTTTTTAAAAAAATGACCTTTTCGCTTTCATATATTATTCTAATTTCGTTCCTTGTAAAGTTCTCATTAAGTAGCCATCAATGTTCCCATCGAGTTTTACACACCACCCCTAGATTATTGATATTTAGTCTTTCTGTTTTTATTTGTAGCTTGATATTTTCTAACTTCTCACTTTGATAGAGTGTCCTAGCATATCATTCTCCTGTTACTATTTCATGATTGCATATATATATATATATATATATATATATATATATATATATATATATATATATATATATACGACACCGGCGAAATACTGGAAGATTCCGGTAAATCATGGTCCATTGAATGAATATGTACAGCGTGTATGCATATAGAATACGAGTCAAGAAAGAAATGACAACGATAACTTTTATCGCCGGATATACTTAACCAGTTCGATGAGTTGGTTCTAAGAAAACTAAATAATTTACTAGGGCTTGTTATCGGCGGACATAACTATAATACTTTAGGAATTTCTCATCTTAGCCAAGAAGCTTTGCCAAAAGAATCTTTGATGTTTTGTTTTTTGGTCAGGTTGTGGGAAGCGTGCTTCGAAAAAATTTCAGCACTCCTCGCACGTTACATGACACAGAATTAAAACAAATAGTCGATGAAAGCAAAAAGAACTACTGACGAAATATTACACTTTAGAAGAAAGCCCGATGGTCTCCCGAAAAAGGGACAGCCCACGATTTATGTTACATATCGGGAACACTCGAACTAAGCAGCTGTGTAAATTTAATTAACTAACAAGACGATACTTAGTATGATACAGAAATAAAAAGGCACATAATTATAATGGTGGAAGCTTTCGAAACATGTCGGTAAAACCATATCGGTAAAAAACAAAGAAAAATGTGCTACGATCACGAGAAACATTTTTAAATCATGCCACCCTAAGTAAGGAAATAAAAACACTAAGATGCAAGTTTTTATGTTACATTAACAACGCCTGATAAGTATGCTTAAAATAATAATTACTTACTTCTAGACGTCAAATCAACGTTGTTCAATCAAAGGTATGTTGTTTCGGGTTTGTTTTCGAACATTCGACCGTCTGCTTCCCAGGATGTGAGAGATTGTTTTTTTAAGGTTCAGGATTTTTGATTTAAGTAGAGTTGGTCTGTGTTAATCCCTCTATGTACAGGATTCGCCCTAAGAGATAAAGTAAGATTATAATCGGTATTACCTCAAAAGACCAAGGAGCCTCGATGGTTGACCAAGAAGGTGCCTGCAAAGCCGCATAATGCAGAATCGGTTTCCCCTCGAAGAACAGGCGTTGATATAATTTCCTATCATGCTGTTGCCTTGTGTATGTATCCTAACTACATCTGGATTCACTTACTTGCTAATGGTGACGCAATCCCCTACATACTTTGGGGGAACCGATTCAGCATTGTGCGGCTTTGCGGGCACATTCTTGGTCAACCATCGGGGCTTTTTGGTCTTTTGACGCCCCGAGGTAATGCTGATTATAATCTTACTTTGATATCTCTTAGAGCGAATCCTGTATATAGAAGGATTAACACAGACCAAGTCTACTTAAATCAAAAATCCTGAACCTTAATAGACATCAAATTCGATTCAGACTTCTTGCATACTGGCGTCAATCACATACTATATAAATGTTACTAAGTGGATGCCATATAGACAAAAAATAGAAGGAAAGGGATAAGAATTAATTAGAGCAAGAAAAGACATAAAGTGTTGTGGAGAGCCATGATCACCCATGACCTGGATATAGTAAATAAAAGAGCGATTCTTGTTAGAATCAAAATAAAAAATAAAAAGCAACGTGAACTAAATCAGAACAATATTTGATCTTTACACGCATTAATTTATTGGTTAAAAAGTATAATGAAACAGGAATTTTATTTTCTATTAAAATGTAAATGTAAAATGTTAAAATGTAGTGATGTTAGCGAGAAGAACTCTTTTGTGAATTTAAAATAAAATGGAACAAATCTGATAAAAACAGAATCAATGAAATAAGGAAAGAAGCTACAATATGAAACAAACAGAAAATGTGTCAATATTCAATTTTGGATTCATTGTTAAGACATAATAACATGTCAGAAAAACATGAGGAAACAAGGAAACGCATTAGACATGAATACAAGGCTGGATGAAAGGCATGAATAAGATAAGCAGTGTGATATGGAGCGAAAAGAAGGACAATAGCCGACGAGAAAAAGAGCAATAACCAATGATAAAAAAAAAGAAGACAGTAACCAATAAAAAAGGAGAACAGCCAATGCAGAAATGTGTAATAGCCAATGAGAATAAGGACAATAAGGAATGAAGGCGAAGTCAGTTGAGAACGATGGAAACAAAAGAAAAACAAATGAAAGCCGAGACTGTAACTTAAATCGTATAAGAAGAAAAAAAAAAAGCAATTGTTATTTTCATTTATTGACTGTGATTTGATAGACAGATATAAACAAACGGGGATAGAAAGTAGATACGAACAGAGTAAAACATAAATACAGTTTAACCCGTATATAAGTGACCCGGATATAAGAGAAACCCGGATATAAGAGAGATTTTATCTGGTCCCAAATTAGAGCTATACTTACCTAAACAAAATAGACCAAAGCCGGATATAAGAGAAACCCAGATATAAGAGACTTCTTCTCTGGTCCCGACAACGCTCTTATATCCAGGTTTCACTGTAAACACATTTAAATAGACAGATAGATAGGCAGAAAAGACTTATATATATATATATATATATATATATATATATATATATATATAGAGAGAGAGAGAGAGAGAGAGAGAGAGAAAGAGACAGAGAGACAGAGAGACAGAGAGGGGGGCAGAGAGAGATGGATAGATAGAAATATAGAAGCAGACTGCGATTAATTAAATTGATATAAAAAGAGATAATAGATAATGAAATAAATAGTGAAAAGACATATATATATATATATATATATATATATATATATAGAGAGAGAGAGAGAGAGAGAGAGAGACAGAGACAGAGAAAGAGAGAGTGTGAGAGAGAGGGGGGAAGAGAGATGGATAGATGGAAATATAGAAGCAGAATGCAATTAATTAAATAGACATAAAAAGAGATAATAGATAATGAAATAAATAGTGAAAAGACTTATATATATATAGAGAGAGAGAGAGAAAGAGAGAGTGAGTGTGTGAGAGAGAGAGGGGGAAGAGACATGGATAGATGGAAATATAGAAGCAGACTGCAAATCATTAAATAGATATAAAAAGAGATAATAGATAATGAAAGAAATAGTGAAAATACTAATATATATATATATATATATATATATATATATATATATAGAGAGAGAGAGAGAGAGAGAGATAGAGATAGAGATAGAGAGAAGTAAACAGACTAGAGATAGATAAATATATATAAAAAGATGATAGTGGAAAGACTAATATATAAATATAAATAAACCAATAAATAAATTTCAAATAAAACATAAAAAAATATCCCGTACTTTTTTTTCTGATTGATTTTCTGAAAAGCATTTGATAAATTTTCCATTAATGTAAATTTGCATAAAGCAGATTCTATTCTTTGTCCCCTTTGTTAATTCGTTCACACATTTTAGCTGAAGAAAAGACCACATGAACTGATTAAAATAAGATAAAACAAAAACTTAGAAAACAACTCCAGAAAATGGTCTAATCAATCTCTGTAACAGCGTCCAGTTATGTCCGATGAATAAACTTGATCTTTGATCCGCCATTAGGGAAGGATTTATTTCATCGTCATTAATTTATTCTGGTGTCTTCAGTCTACTTTAAAATCCACCTCCGTTCGAAAAGAATTATCGAATAATATTTCAAACGATTGATATTTCTGTTAGCTTCGTTTTATAACTACTATCTTTTACGACTTTTCATGTAAAAAAAAAAAAAAATCCTTTGCAGGAACACTGCTCCCTTTTTAGCATATACATAGAAGATTATAATTCATTGAAATCGGTGTTTTCATACGGGGTAGAAAATATTTGTGGATATCATAGTTTTTTTTAATCATTTCACCCCATGCAAGGCAGAAGAAACACTAAGACACAAAGGGTCAGTAAGTGTGAAAGACGTGAGACGAATAGAAGAGCAATCAAGTAATCAATAGATAACGATTGACTTTCCATTTAAATTTTTTAAGATCATAGTTGGTTGAAAAAGCGTGGTGCTGGAAGAGAGTTCAACAAGCGGGTAGCGAGAAAAAAGAAACTGTTAGCATAGAAATTACGGTTACCTGAAGCCAATTCAACTCTGAACTGATGAGACCGCGATTCTCGTACTCCGCATAAATTCATAAAATCTAGCTTCCATAGTAGAGATTTCATCCGAACAATTACCATGAAAACATTTATAGAAAATACACAGGGAGTTTCATTCATTTTCGTATCTATCAGTTAGGAGGCACGGCGGAGTGATGGTTAACGTCTCAGATTGAGCCGAATCCATTACATTCATTTACGTGCCTTGGGAAGGGTATGAATTCTCTTCTTCGCCCCCCCCCCCGTTATGAGTAAATAACAGGACAGACCGGGTTCTATCGCCTTGGGTGGCAATTGATCTACCGCAGAAAGAAATGGCAACCTACTACAGGAAAACAATCTGCCTCGTCAGTCATGTATCGAAAGATACATGATCGCGCAAGCGTGTACCAGGCATGGCACATAACTAACTGATCTATTAGGTAGAAAGATTTGAATAGAAAAAGATCGATTTAAAATATAGTACAGATTACAAATACTTCGTCATTGTGACAAAGAATAGTCTAACCAAATCTCATATTACCAACTGACACAAATAAACCCAGGACGTTCTGAAAATCCTTCCCAATAAAACAAAAATACTACATTACAAAAACTGTAAAAAAACATTCCATATAATCTATCTATCTATCTATCTATCTATATATATATATATATATATATATATATATATATATATATATATATATATATATACACCTAGTGAGCCAGACCTACCTAGGTTTCACCTAAACGGATCGTCAGGGAAAGCCGACTTTCCCTGACGACCCGTTTAGGTGAAATCTAGGTAGGTTTGTCTGGCTCACTAGGTGTATCTAGGTCTGCACTACGGTTGTATTTAGCTATTTTGTTAGTTAGTTGTTTACTCGTATCGGGGTTTTTTCCTTGGGCTTCAAACCTGCATCTCTGCGATTTTTTTCGACAGACTTTCATGTTTGTAGCTATTTCTTTTTTTAAAAACCTTTTTTTCCCTCGAGATTGATTTGATTTTTGGCAGATGAAAAATTCGAGGGTTTTTCGAAACGAGTATAGTTATCTATATTTGTATATATATATATATATATATATATATATATATATATATATATATATATATATATATTATGCATGTTTCATTAAAAACGATAGACAAGGTACTACGGTTAAGCTTTCTATTTTTCCTGTGTTCTTTTCTGGACAAAGAGTGTGTAAAAACTGTTCAAATGTTTTATATTTCCGAGCGCTTTCGGCTATACCTTTAGCCATTATCAAGGATTTTTCAGTTTAATTGAGTGTGTTCATTATGTTTATGTCTTAGTGTGTAGTAGGGATGTACTAACAGCTTACAACGCGGAAGTATGTTCCCTGAAAATTCAAAAAATAGTTGGAGATTACCAACCGGGATATTTATATGGAAATATAAAAAAAACCCCAGAAACCTGGATACTCGCTACGACCAATTATTACCTAGATCCCAACACCTATCTACGAGCTATCAAAATTCTTGAATGACATCATCATTCCATACATACCTACCTACCAATTACAGCATCACATTCACCCACGATTTCCTGCAAATTTAAAAAAACTACTAAATCAAACCAAGGTATAATAGCGTCACTTGACGTCGAAAACTTATTTACAAACGTCCCCGTCGTCCAAACTATTGACATTATCCTCAATTCTGTTTATACTAATAATTCTATCCCTCCGCCATCCATCACACCATCCATACTAAAAAAGTTACTACACGCATGCACAACCCAAGTTCCATTCTACGACCATAATGACAACATTTACAACTAAACTAATGGTGTTAGTATGGGAAAATCCACTCGGTTCATGCCTTTCCAACTATTACATGTCCCACAAAGAACATACGATATATACACAGGTACGTAAACCGAAAATCTATGTACGCTACGTAGACGATATTTTTATTTTAGCAAATAACATTGAAGAAATAGAGACACTTAAGACCACATTTGAGTAAAACTCCGTCCTTAACTTTACCTATGAACTTAGCCAAAAAAACAAACTTCCATTCTTAGATGTCCTCATTGAATACAGCAATAACACTTTCATTACATCATTATATAAAAAACCCACCAGCAAAAACTCATGCCACCTTAACTTCAAAAGCGAATGTCCACTTAGGTACAAAATAGCAGTAATAAAAAACTTTCTAAAATTCATCCTCTAGACTACTCTTCCTCAAAGAACTTAATAATGTTAAGCAAACAATAATCAATAATGGCTTCCCTAACGACCTTATAGACCACTAAATTAGACTATTTCTCCCCAAAGTAAGTAATAACGATAATGAACACACAAGCAAAAATTACATACACATTTATTACAAAAACCAAATGCACATTAATTAGAAACAAGACGAATCTTCATTAAGACATATTATAAAGAAATACACTACCCCAATTGACCCGAATAAAAAAAATCAAATTATCTATTATAAAAAATTCAAGACAGCTAAAATTATCTTAAAAAATAACAACACACCAACTAAGTCAAAATTACAAAGAACGAACATTATCTATGACTTCAAATGCCCCTTAAAGGAACTGTGTTCCTGATCAAACCGGACTGATAAATAATTATTAGGTTGGTGCAAAAATAATGTCGTTATTTTGACGTTCAACTTAAAAAAAAACGATATGATTTTTGCAACAACCTAATACATCGGTTACACAACTACATGCTTATCCAGACGTCTTACGTTCCACGTATCTGATCACAGCTCCATTAGAACCAATTTAAACACACACACAGATTTACCAGACTCCATTAGAAACATACTAGTAGAAAACACAAATATATTAACTGCATCCACCTGCAAAAAAAGATTAAAAATAATGGAAGCTTTAATAATAAAAAAGAAAAAACAAACAAACAAATCTTAACAATATTAACTACAAACAAGGCCACAATGTGCCAACCGTATTCGGTATTACCATTAGTCTCGTTTTTTCCGAATCCTGTGCACTGTCCTCAAATATTCGTATTAGAGCTTCCGGGACGAATCCCAAGCAGTAGAGCTTGCCAGTTCCAAATTTCTGGTGGAGTGAATTGCATCATGGTGCTCTTTTTCTCACAGACGGTGCCCAACTGATCCTACTGTACTGTGCAGTCGACAAAATCAAAAACAAACAACACGTATATACGAAATTAAAATTATAAAATGGCGACAATTTAGCTCTCTCTCTCTCCATTCTCTCTCTCTCTCTCTCTCTATATATATATATATATATATATATATATATATATATATATATATATATATGTGTGTGTGTTTGTGTGCGTGTATTTAGGAAGCAATCCTTCTTTCATGCACATTTCACTGAATACGACAGACAAGGTGTTTTTATGCAATTTCTCATGCTATCTAATAATGTCTTTTTCTTTTCAGATGATAAATTATATAAAAACTGTCCAAATGTTCTTTTTATCCAAGCGCTTTCGGCTATACATTTCGCCATTTTCAAGGATGAAATATTTTAACTGTTAAATAAGAAATCGGCTGTTGCATATATGTATTTATATAATGTTTTCACTTTTCAAAAGACGGTCAAGATGTTGTGTCCATGTTCATAGTTGATATTATTAAGTGTTGTTTTTTGTTTTTATTAATACACACACACACACACACATATATATATATATACATATGTGTGTGTGTGTTTATATATTTGGAAACGGCGAAAGAAAGATAGGCATTAATAAAAATGAAATTACAGAAAGATAGAATGACTTATTCCTCAAAAATGATTTTGATGCAGGGAGAAAATATGGTTGCTTTGAATTCTGGGTAGATGATTTCTGGGTAGATGATACGTGTTCATTCTCTGTATTCTACCTGCGTTTTCCTCTTTCCTGGAGGGTGTAGCTTCATTAAATGTGCTGGGCGTAAACATCTGACTTGACGTTAAATGTGTAACTCTTGACGAGGTTATCCCGTTAATATGCTCTTGTGAATAGGGACTAGGCCATGAAATAGATTCAGATGAGGCCTCTCAATGCAAAGATGAGGCGTAGAAGTTGTGGCTGGATTTCTAGACAATTTAATCCAGGTAATCGACATACGTACTAATTGCGGGTGTAGTTGCTTCCCTAATTCCTCACCAAAATATCAATATATTTAACCATGTCAACAACAGTAGCAGATAGAAAATGCAAGTCCAACTCCACAGAATAAAAACTGATTCAAGTTTCAGCATCAATGTGAGGGGTTTATCATTCAATTTTCCAGAAATTGAATACCATCTTTACGATCTTTACGATCTTGACCTCATATTTCGTACGGGAACCGGTGTTTCAACTTGATGTGGCTGGAAACCGTCGAAGTTTGGGAAGGAAAATTAGAAACTGAGGAATTTTATCACAATAAAACGAAATCGCCCATCAATGAAATAAATAATAATAATAAAAGAACTATATTGCTGGAATTCTCGAAACAATCTAAGTAAAAAAAAAAACAAATAAAATTTTTGTGATGTTAAAGAATAGGGGCTTGAAATGAAAAATCGATGAGCCGGGTTCGAAATGCAATCGATCCCATACGCGCAAATACCCTTGTGAAAACTATGAATCTATCTCTTCTCTATCTGCAAATATTAAGACAAAAGGGATCCATTAGTCTAGTAGAAAGAAACTCTGAATTCAAACAGCCTTCACGGACGGAACGGAATGGCTGAAAAGAAACTTTTATACCACTAAGACATTCGCAAGACTGTATATATACTTATTTACACGTAAGAGAAAAATATAACATATCTACACAGCAAGCAGAGTGAAAGGAGAAACAAAAGGGAAGAGTCTAACATATAATATGGAGATATTTCTATGTCTGGAGAAGCCATGTCTGGGAAACTACATTTATACGGGCCGGATTCATCTATGCCCAAGGCGAGGACATATTCCACGAACGGGAAACAGCAAGTCTTGGGATTTCCCAAATTGCGGACTGCGAACTGGGGGCCTTTTATATATCTGAGAAATATATGGGCTTATAAGCTGCAGGGAAGCAGGTTTAATATCTGTCCCGGCTACAGTTGGGCTGGTCTAAAAAAAGTAACCTTACAGCTTAGCTGCTGTAAAAAAAAAAAAAAAAAAATGAAAATTAACTACCGCTTTCATCACTGTATGGAGTGACGCCATTAAGCGTCCATCATGTGACCATTGTGACTTATCTCCACCAAGAGAAGATACTCGGCTTCTTTATCCCTACAAAAGCTTTTAGGGTTGTTCCCTGGCCTGTTCCACTGTTTTGCTTTCCAGCCCCCACTGTATGTTGAAAGATCTGCGGAAAAGGGATATTGACAGTTTTAAAAAAATCAAAGGTGATGGGATTAAACAGCTAAAAATTTCACAGTCGAAGGTGGTATGACTGGTCCAGTCCGGTTACATATTTACACGTGTCCCACGCAGAGAAAAATATAACATATCTACACAGCAAGCAGAGTGAAAGGAGAAACAAATGGGAAGAGTCTAACATATAATATGGAGATATTTCTATGTCTGGAGAAGCCATGTCTGGGAAACTACATTTATACGGGCCGGATTCATCTATGCCCCAGGCGAGGACATATTCCACGAATGGGAAACAGCAAGTTTTGGGATTTCCCAAATTGCGGATTGCGAGCTGGTGTTTTTTTTTTTTTTTTTTATATATCTGGGAAAGATATATTCACAAAGGGAAACGGCACCATGGGCTTGTAAGCTGCAGTGAAGCAGATTTAACATCTGGTTGGGCCCTGTCAGGTTATCTTGCTCAAGATATACTGTGGATGTGATGCTCCTCCGATCCTAACAGGTTACGGGAATCGTGACTAAAAACAAGTGAGACATTACGAGAAATATGGTTCATTGCGAAGTTGAACTTATTTTGGCTAAAGGCCACAGGAATGTGGAAACAGTGAGATATGAACTCTTTACATTTAGACTACAAGACAAGCTTTGTAACCAACACCCGCTATGACAAGCGCTCAGAAGTCGAATAACTGACGATCGGTAGAATTGCACAATCAATATTGAGAAAAGGCCTGAAATTAAGGAGCTAGAAAAAAAAACCATTTCTCATTTCATTTCGCCGCACAAACTACTTTCATTTTATTTTGTTACTTACTCCACCCATTGAAAGAAAAAAAAATCTCATTTATGACACTAATGGAAAAATAAATAAATAAGAATACAAAAGTAATTTATATACTGTTTTTATATTTCCCCTTCTTCGCTAAGGAGTTAATGTATATATATATATATTTCTTTAATTTTCTCTTGGCAAAGAAAAAAATCATATCTGTATTTGTTAATTGATTTATTAAAACATGTGCCTTTGTCTGATTTTTAATTACGTTTCCTGTTCTTGATTTTCCAGGGTCAGATATAAAGCTGTTTCTTTATTGAGTAAAACAAGGAAGGAAAATATAAGGAACAATAAGGATAAAAAGAAAAAAGAATTACCTCTTTTGCGATCTATAAAATCAGGAGGCACGTGCAAAAGAGGCGAAATAAAACAAACAAACAACAAAAAAAACCTCTTTGTTGGTGAGCATGATGAGGAAAAGATGGAGGAAAAAGAAGGCAGAGATTGAAACAGGGGAAACGTCTCTGATAAAAAAAGAAGGGAAAAGAAACAGAATTGAGATGAAGGGGTAGATGAATATAAGAGGGAGGGCGGAAGAGAGAAGAAGAAGATGGAAATTAAATGAAGCGAAAAGAAAGAAAGAAAGAAAACACGAAAAGAAGACAAGGAAGTACAAGAATAAAAACAAAAAAGAGAAAAAGATGTCAAAACGAAAAGAGAAACAGCTAAAGAGAAAGAAATAAAAGAGAAAAATGAAAGAAAAAGAACAAAAAGTGATGATGATGATGAGAGAGAGAGAGAGAGAGAGAGATAGAGAGAGAGAGAGGAAATCTTATAGCAAATATCGGTAAGGATTTGTTCTGCTGACAGCATGCTTCCATTTTAATGAGGAGCACAGTTAAAGATACATCAAAAATTGAAAACATTAGTACCTAGGTACATGGACGCAAAGTTCTGAAAAATATTTTTCTGTAAGTGATAAGCATTACCGACACAAGATGATTATTATTTCTAACGACATGCAAAGTTACTCAACTTTCCTCTGATGTATTAAGATTTTCTCTAAAAATATACACCTAGGTGAATTTTACACAAATGTGTCCTGAAGAAGTCATTACATCAAAAGCTGAATTATATGTTGGGCCACCAAAGTTTTACATCAAAAAAGGGTGCCTCTTCCAGGACACACTGTATCAGGCATGATGACGAAGTTACCAGCAAATGAATACTCTAGCAGACAAACAAGGGAAGAACAGTAAGAGGAAGAAGACTCATCCCCATAGACATGTCGTATCTCAGTTGCAGAATCCTTGCTGCAATCAATCGAGCAAGCAGCAAACCAGGTAGGTCTCTATCGCAACGTGAGTAACCTTCCCTGAATCAACTGAGTTGATGTCACTCAATAATACATACATCAAAAGAGTTGGGCACACCTCAAATATCTTGGATCTTACGTAATAGATTCATGCAAAAGGCTTCAGCATCCGCAAAACACTTACCAGGACTGGGTGTAACAAACTTCACAAGTTTTGGCGCTCGAATCTTTCCTCCTTAAAAGTTCAAACCTTCAGAACATTTATTGAACCAGGCCTACTGTGTGAATCAGAAACTTGGATATTACCTGCTAGTCTTGAAAAACAACTGGATGAGACATATACAAATCTACTTAGAAAAATCCAGAACATCAATTGGAGATCCCATGCAACGCTTAACACAATTCACGGAGAACTGAGACCAATCTCTCTTAATCTCAAACAAAAACGATTACAGTTTGCCGGCCACTGCCACCGAGCAAACAGGGAAATCATCTCATTCTTACTCTTAGGGCATCCTTTTGGAATTGTCTTCTCACGAAAATTGACTTTCCCTGACACCATAGCTCGGATCTCAGGGTTGGACATTGGGATCTGGGGACAGCAATGCAGGACCGAACAGTGTGGAAAGGGATTGTCAGTGGAGTTCCGATTATCCATGAGGTTGTCTAAGGATGATGATGATGATGATAAGATCCGGAGATGGACACCACACAAGAGTATGGTAGACTGTGGTGAATGAAAGAAACGTGTGAATGTTATTGAACATTCTCGACAGAACACTTATTCTAGTGGTCTTGAAACTATATGCAATTAATTTAAGTAATTTAAGCTACTTTGTTCGGGATTGTCTGTCTATATTTCTGAGATGAGGTATTATGTACATTATTTACATTATTCGGACTACTGTCCTCATCTCCACTGCCTTAACCTCAAGGACACATGGCACAGTGGATAAAGGCGTTGGTTAGATCCTGTGACAGGACGCAAAGAGTGTGAGTTCAATACCAGGTTAAGGCAGTGGAGAACTTTACTTTCAGAGGGAAATTAGCAGGAGATAACTGATAACGGACATCCATCAAACATGGCATGCGGAACTAGAACAGTCTGTCCCAGTGAGCAAAATAAAGGGTTCAGTTCGAAATTCCAACCACCTGAAGAAGCGTTGTGATAAATATGGCGACAAAGATGAGGACAGTAGTCCGAATAATGTAAATAATGTATTGTTCGGGATTATTCACAAAAGATGTCTGTGTAACAGTGTGAGTATCGGCGGGGAAATTAGAGTTGATTTGCTGAATTCAAATTCCATCCAAAGTTGTTTCGTTCGCTTTTGTATCATTGGAAGAAAATATGAATAATTCTCTTCTATCCCAACTATGGTTTAAATAAGCCTCTAGTTCAGTTGGGTAACCAGTCTACGAGAAAGAAAACTCTCAACTTAAAACTGGTCTGTCTGTCGAGCAATTCTAACCCGTGAAAAGCGACTTGCTATGGCAACCACAGAAACAACATCAAGAGTAGCGAGGCAGTGATACTATGCTGCAACAGACTGTACGTAATCACTGAATTGACGGTCATATTGTATGAAGACTTAATATTCAAATATTAAACAACATAGTGTCATATCTTTTAGAGATTACGCATGACATTTGATAAAGAGCATCACAAAGAACAGTTGGAGATGTTCACATATTTGAGAAGGATATTAGAATAATCCAGAACCTATACTAGGAAAGAACTGACTGCGTAAAGATGAATTTCCTAAATATACAAAAACAGAAAGAGATGTAAGACAAGGATGTGTCTTCTCACCGGACTTATTCAACCTATACTGTTAGGCGATTCTGAGAGAATTAGAAGCGTTGCAAGAATTTATTATTAGCAGGAACATTCTTCACAATATAAGATATGAAGATAACAATGCAATGATATCGGACACGGAATATCACCTTTTGTTTCCTAATATATAGGCAACTGAAACTCCTGTGATGATAGACGTCAACAGCCCCAGGAAGAAACGTGTGGGTGCTATGAGTCGCCTTGACAGACGATCTAGTCAGTCTCTTACGTCGTATATATAATTTGTCTTCATATTGTAATGAAACCTCATAGACACTTATTGTTAAGTCCATGTGACGGTCCTTTATTTCAATACTCCCCAACGCCATTAGCGACTGTTGAATGTAACCGGACTGGACCAGTCATACCACTTTCGACCGTGAAATTTGTTGGTTGTTTAATCCCATCACCTTTGATTTTTTATAAACTGTCAATATCCCTTTTCCGCAGATCTTTCAACATACAGTGGGGGCTGGAAAGCGAAACAGTGGAACTGGCCAGGGAACAACCCTAAAAGCTTTTGTAGGGATAAAGAAGCCGAGTATCTTCTCTTGGTGGAGATAAGTCACAATGGTCACATGATGGACGCTTAATGGCGTCACTCCATACAGTGATGAAAGCGGTAGTTAATTTTCATTTTTTTACAGCAGCTAAGCTGTAAGGTTACTTTTTTTAGACCAGCCCAGCTGTAGCCGGGACAGATATTAAATCTGCTTCCCTGCAGCTTATAAGCCCATATATTTCTCAGATATATAAAAGGCCCCAGCTCGCAGTCCCCAATTTGGGAAATTCCAAGACTTGCTGTTTCCTGTTCGTGGAATATGTCCACGCCTGCAGCTTAGATGAATCCGGCTCGATTGAATGTAGTTTCCCAAACATGGCTTCTTCAGATACAGAAATATCTCCATATTATATGTAAGACCCTTTCTTTTTGTTTCTCCTTGCACTCTGCTTGCTGTGTAGATATGTTATATTTTTCTGCGTGGGGCACGTGTAAATATGTATATATATATATATATATATATATATATATATATATATATATATATAGTTTTGTGTATGACTTAATAGTATAAAAGTCTCTTTTAAAACCATGTATGTTTGCCATTTCTTTTCTTTTCAGCCATTCCGTTCCGTCCGTGAAATACTGTGTTATTTATTATATCACAGATACAATAATTTCCATCATGGGGATATTCTATGGGAGAATAGATCTATCATCAATAGCTCTCTGCCATTATATTTTCTATGGCGACGATCACATACTCCCTCTTTGAAAAACTGAATCTATATAGTCTTCTTTAAGGATTACTATTAGTTTTTGGAGTATGTTCTTAATCTCCTGCATAGCGTCTTAGCAGAGGTTTTAACTTTGAGAATAAAAAGAAGTTTCACTGAGTTTAAAGATGCAGACAGGACAAGTTGATGTGATGTTTCGCTAAAATGTCAATTTTTTAACTGACTACACCTAAAGCAAGGCAGTAAAGCCACTAAGACACAAGGGGTTACTGGGTGTGGAAGAATTAGAAAACAGAAACATTACTAAGGAGCGTGAAAAATAGAAAAGTAATTAAAGAGGCAGTAGGTAACGATTGACACTAGATTTAAATTTTTGAAGATCAATAGTTTGCTGGAAAACAGGAAGCCGGAAGAGAGTTCCACAAGCGAGAAGTGCGAGATAAGAATCTGTTAGCATAGAACTTACGGTTACATCTAGCCAATTCAACTGTAAATTGATGTAATCTTGTTGACAGTTTAGAATTGCGCTTAAATTAAAAAGAAATGTAGCAGTAGTAGCAGCAGAAGTAGTCGTAGTAGTATAAGAAGGTAAAATGAGAAAATGGCGAAGAAAATAAAAAAGCATGAAACGAAAGAAAATACAAGGGGATAATAATAATAATAATAATAATAATAATAATAATAAGAAGAAGAAGAAGAAGAAGAAGAAGAAGAAGAAGAAGAAGAAGAAAAAGAAGATGGTAAAGTAGGGGAATGGAAAGGAGAAAAAAGAGGGGAAAGAGAAGGGAAGGTTTGGTGATAACGAGAAAGATGGTAAAGGAAAATTAGGAGAATAAAGATGAGAAAAAGAAAGAGAACGATAAAAAGGGGATATAATGGGAAAATGGCGAAGAAAATAACAAGAATGAAATGGAAGAGAAGACTGGGGAATAATAATAATAAGCAAAGAAGAATAAAAAGAAGAAAAAAATAATAATACGAAGAAGAGTGAGAGTTTATCTCAAACTTGAGGACGCCTGTTCCAAAAATGTGAATATTCGTCAAAAGAACTCCAAAAAAGAAGCTTCGTCGAAGTTGGACAACTTTTTTCTGAGCTGTACTTAGAATTTTTACTTTGAAGCAGCGACATTTTGATTTGTAGACTTCTCGAAATAAACAAATTTATTTTGTTGCTAAGTAATTGATGTGTATGAAATTTTGTTCTAAAAAAGTTGTCCAAATACATTTCTTGCTAAAGAAAATATTTGCTTTACAATAACTGTATGTTTTCTAAGAGATATTTTAATTTTTTATCGAATTCACCCCAAGCAAGGTAGAAAAGCCATGACTTGCGCGACACAGTGAACCAACTTTTTTAGCAGCTGGCCTAGCAAAACATCAACTGATTAATCTCACGAGAAAGTGCCCATTCAAAAGCATTTCCCTTCTCACTGATAAACAATTTTTATTAATGCCTCGCAACCGGTTCCTGAGATATTCAAAATGGCTATGCACACAGAGCTAAAAAGATTGCGTGAATGCCTTTTATCAAACAGCAGGTAATTTTAAGATAATAGATTCTTAAAGAAACTCATGCTGTACATTGATTCACAGAGAGTGAATTATTTCCCATTTAGTGTGTATGCATATAAGGCGTGAAAGACTTTCATGGTTCGATCTAATGGATTCCTATTTGCAAAATGTAGGCGAATCTGATAGGAACGTGTTGGCGCACCGTAAATGTAACCAAAAATGACAGAAATGTGTTTGTCACACGAATTTATTTGAAAAAGGAACTTTTCATCTTTATTTCATAGACGGTTGAAATTATTTGCCATTCGTCTCCATTAAGGTGAGATCAGTATGGGAAGCCATTTTGGTGAGTTTAGTCTCAAAGTACCAAAAAATATTCTACGGCATAAAGAATTTCATTAAAGAGTTGAAAATGAAATATTCTTTGACAGAAAACTAACACGCCTACGCAAACACGTCCATACAGTGCTTCTTCCGGTGAATGCGTGTGTACTTAAAACAGAGAGGGAAAAAAAAGATATTCGACATTGTTGCGATTTCTACAAAAATGATATTAACCTGTTAATTACGCACACACGCCCATTATATATATTACACACAAACAATATAATTGAATTTATAGGTCTAATGAATTGGATTGTGATTAGGATTCCAATGTAATAAATTATAACCATGGAATATTAGTGTTTGAGGCGTTTATATCCTTGCTCTGACTTGTACATAGAGCTCTCCCAGGATTTTATTATCTTGGAAATATATACATATATACATATCTATCTATCTATCTATCTATCTATCTATCTATCTATCTATCTTGACTTCCAATATTATCAATATCTCTCTCTCTCTCTCTCTCTCTCTCTCTCTCTCTATATATATATATATATATATATATATATATATATATATATATATGTATGTGTGTGTGTGCGTGTGTGTGTGTGTGTATTAAAATAAAGAGAAAGAACAGTAGGATTTATATTCCGGTTTTCTTATTAATTATTTCGATTATTGAAAAACAGTGTTCAATAGAAATTCGTAGATTATAAATATTATAAATTTTCTAATTTAAAAATATGGCTCCTTCGCTACAGATGAATTACTATGTTTCAAAAACAGAAGCTACAAACTTCTAATTTAATCATAGAATTAAATTAAAACCCTTAGCACTGTTTCATTTTCAAGCGAATTTATTGAAAATGAAACAGTACTAGGGATTTTAATTTAATTCTATAATTAAATTTGAAGTTTTAGCTTCTATTTTTCCAACATGGAAAGCGATGGAACAATATTTTAAAATTAGTAAATTTATTATATATATATATATATATATATATATATATATATATATATATATATATATATGTCTTATTAAACAATTTGAACATGTATTTGTTTATTTTCAATAGATTCTTAATTACGTACAAGCTTTGTTGTTTCTTGATTAAGGAGAGCAAGGAAGGTACCGTGGCTGTATTTATTCATTTTTATTTTTCCGAGTACTTTCGATATATTCCAATATCATCTTCAGGGTTATGATGGCTAGGACGAATAATTGTGTTTTACCGAAAAAAATCATATGTGTGTGTGCATAAATATTTCAGATGCTGAAAGTTATATATATATATATATATATATATATATATATATATATATATATATATATATATATATATATAATTTATTCGAAAATTATACCATAAATATTTTATAAAATCACTATATTCAACACCATCACTTGATAAGACACCAGAAGTATTGAAGCAAAATGGCTATTTTTGTAGTGATTTTATAACATGATTATGCTATAATTTTCGAATAAATTATATTTCCTCAAATCTGTATTGAGCAATGTTTTAAGAAGAATAGTTTTTTGGGATTACTGGAATTTATTCCGTATACACCAATCCTATACTTGGATACACACACACACACACACACACACACACATATATATATATATATATATATATATATATATATAATTTCAACATCTGAAATATTAGTTTAGTTGTACATATATATATGTGTGTTTTTGTATATATGTGTCTGTGTATTTATATTATATAATTCATTTATTTGCTTATTATATAATGATATATACATACATACATACATACATATATATATATATATATATATATATATATATATATATATATATATATATATATATATATTTATATATATTTGTATATATATATATATATAGGTCAAACGTTTGGGGCGACCCTATAAATTTAATATTTATTATGTTTCACACTTTCTTTGAGTTAATGAGCTCCTACAAAGCACGGATGCTAGTACTATTTAGCCCATTAGCGCTGTGATCTCCCATTTTGTTTTACAGTAGCAGTTAGCTAAAATGTTAAATCCGCCACAATTAGCCAGCAAGGTAGATTAGGCAAAAAGTAAAAGTTTTAATGAGATTTTATGCAATAATGAGTTAATTTCTTTATTAATATTATTATTGTATATTTGATAAAAACCGTTAACGAAGGGAAAGCCCATTTCGAGACGACGAATAATAAATGAAAATTGATATTGGAGGCAATATGAGACAAATGATAAATGAAAATTGCATCGAAGAAGAAATTAATTCTATGAGTGTAGAGGAAATGTTCTAGAAGAAAAATTGAAGAAGAAGAAGAAGAAGAATGAAAAGATTAGAAGAAACAGTAAAAGAAGACGAATCGAATAATAAGAAGCAGTATAGAAGGATTGAATAATAATAATAATAATAGGAAGAATTGTATAATAATAATAATAATGATAGAAAGAATTGTATAATAATAATAATAATAATAATAATAGGAAGAATTGTATAATAATAATAATAATTATGATGATAATAATAATAATAATAAAAATAATAATAATAATAAGAAGAAGAAGAAGAAGGCGAAGAATCGAATAATAAGATGAATAGAAGAAGAAGAAAAATTGGATAATAAGAAGAAGATGAAGAAAAAGGAAAAGTAGTAGTAGAAGGAAAAAGAAGTTGAAGAAGAACTTGTAGAAGACGGAGAAGATGTTTTAGAAGAAGAAGAAGAAGAAAAAGAAGAAGAAGAAGAAGAAGGTAAAGTAGGGGAATGAAAAGGAGAAAAAGCGAGGGGAAAGAGACGAATGGTTATAACGAGGAAGATTAGGAGAATATAGAAGAGAAAAAGAAAGCGAAGGAAAAAAAGGGAGTAAAATGGAGGAATGGCGAGGGAAATGAAAGAGAAGAGTATGGGATACTACTACTACTACTTCTACTACTGATACGACTACTACTAGTACTACTGCTACTACTACTAATACTACTAATAATAAACAGAAGGCGAAGAAGGAGTTGGACATTATTTAAAAAGAGATTAATTGTACATATCTGGGTTGGAACGATTTCTGTGACCGAGAGGTTTAAATCAGACAGTAGTGTCCTCTGCAAAGACCGGAGTAGGCGCTTACTCATTCGGAGAGCACATTCTGTTTATTATGTCTCTTGAAGGTACAGTATTAATGGTAACCTGAATAGCTCACTAACACCACCATATATATCTATATATTTTTCTCCATTCTGTCGGATTTATATCCATTTATATTTGCTTACATATCTATATATCTATATATATGTGTGTGTGTAAATTTTCTGTTTATACTTTATTTTTATAGATACTACTTATTTGAGTAAATAATCTGTTTTAATTAAACAATATTAATTACACTTACCGGCCCTGAATGCTACAGAAATTGCGTAGAAATTTCATATATGAGTTCTCCGACAGGAATCGAACCTGTATCGCATAAGGAAACCGTTATATAGCCTGGCGTGCTGTTAACCATTCAGCCGGAGACAAATTTTTCGATTAGCAATGTCCAAATTACACCTTATAAACATCTATTTTTCTCGATAATTCATTTCTGCTCTGAAATGTAATCTAATATAAACAATGACAGAATATTAGATATAATAGATTAAATCCGACTAATATTTTAATATTTTTATCTGTTTATATGTTATTAATATGGATAATTTTTTAAAACATATTTGTGTAAATGCTCTGTTTTAATTAAACAGTATTTCAAGGTATTATAGTGCATGTAAATAAAAAAAAGTGGACACTGAGATTATCCCCAAGCGGTGATAGTCTTCTTCATTCTTGAATGCAATCTTCAGGCCATGTGTGTTGTGTTTTGGCTCGACTATTTATATATACTGGTAAGTGTTGTATTGTGAATAGTAAGTTCTATTGTTTCATCCTAGTGGTTATTAACTGGGCAGTAAAGGTTACATTTTCGGAGGCTATTGATTAGAAATAATTGCAGATCCGAATGCGGTTATTTGGTCACTTTTTTACTCATTATTTATTATTGATTACTTAATTATTGATTATTGATATTATAATCAATATTTATCGGACTTAAACCATTTCATTATATGCTGTAAATTTTTACATTAACGTACGTTTCTTGAGCAGAAATGATCGATTGAGAAAAATCCCCGAAGATTCTGTGTTTATAAATAGTAAATCGGAATTTTTGCTAAGCAGACGCTTCTCTGTAGCTGAATGGTATAGCACGTCAGATCAAATGACGGTTTCTGCAGAGGAATACAGGTTCGCTTTCCTGTCGGAATGTGCATATTTTCTACGAAATTTCTCGAACATTCAAGCCAGTAAATGTGATTAATACTGTTTACTTAAAAAAACAAAAAACAAAAAAAACAAACAAAAAAACAAAAAAAAAACAGAGCATTTATTTTAAGACAGGACTTTTGAAGAAGGAACAGAAACAAAGCAAATAAAAAAATAGGAATGAGAGAAATGAGAGAAAAGGGAATAAATCGTCTTGCAAGAAAAGACAAAGAAAAATGTCTGAAACAGATAACGAAATTATAGAAAATGGCGGGAAAGGAGAGTCAATTATCAGCGCAGGAAAATAAATGATCATTTCGAAGGACAAAAAAAATGAAAATTAACGCAGAAATAATTTTACGAAAAACGAAAATCTTCTGATGCGTAGGAGTCCATTTATCTTCCTTTCTTTTGTTCTTTCAAAGGGAAAGCTCCAAGTAATTATTTTAATGTTTATTCTAAGTAAGCAGAAAACATACGAAAAACGTACTTGGATACTCTGTGCCAGGAGGATCACAGTGGCTATTGAAATTTACGGAGTACATAAAAATCGTATTAATTATCTAACCCGTATGACCTCATAGATTTTGCCCTTACAAAGGGATGAAAGTGTTTCTTAAAGCGTGGGAAGAGAAAAACTAAATATTAATATGTAATATTTGTAATATCTGGTCTCAGTTGAGTGCAGAATAAAATTTATTTACTAGATTCCCTCGTATGTTTGCCATTATTCAAATGGTAAATTTTACATCATTTTTTTTTTAAGGAAATAGATTATAACGAAGGAAGAAAACGAATTGAAAACTATTGAAAAACTAATTTTGCGAAAAACGAAAACCTTCTGATGTCTAGATAGTCTATCCTCCTTTCCTTTTTCCTTTCAAAGGCAAAGTTCCAAGAAATTGTTTTAATGTTTACCCCAAGTAATGAAAAAAAAAATAAAATAAAAATAAAAATAAATCAAATAAATAAATAAATAAAAAACAACAACAAAAAAAAAAAAAACGCACTTGAGCACTCTTCTTCATGAGGCTGTTGAAATTTACGAAGTTCAATAGCCAGTTTAAGAATATGTTTATTCTTTATTTTTAAAATACGAAATTTTTATTTCCGGAGACAATCCGTTCTTCAAATCCAATATTTTCAAGGGCGCATTCGTGCCCCCCCTCTCTCTCTCTCGCTCTCTCAATACATATATATATATATATATATATATATATATATATATATATATATATTTGTGTGTGTGTGTGCGCGCGCGTGTGTGTGTGTTTGTGCGGGCTTGTGCGCACGCGCGCGTGTGTGTGTATATATGTATATAAAGTAATAGGCCTAATGTTGGTCAAGGACTCAGATCAAAATTGTTTCTCTAAGTTTCTCTCTTCAGGGATCATCAGACGCGAAGTACGGAACACCTCGACGTGGTGTAATGCTTAGCAAACTTGTCTCGCTAAAACAACTACAACTCAGTAGTGGGCACCACATACATTCTGCCTTCTGCCAAATCTAAGCTACGTTTGGAAAATAACCATCAGACGCGAAGAACCGAGGTCTTATCTAAAGATCGCTCAGCGCGAAACACAAAATAACGATTTGGCCCAGATTCCCTGCTGTTTTTGTTTTGATAGCGTTACTGTTCTATCTTAGTCTGATTTCTAGAGGCAGTGAGCACTTTCGGTTTTTATTTAGATTGGTCTCTGTCTTTTTCTTTTTTTCTTTTTGTGTTTTGTTTCCTTTTTTGTTTTATATGTTTTGTTCTTTACTTGTTTTTTTTTCTTTTGGCAGGCCTAGTGTTAGTAGAGTTGTTCTTTGAAGTATTACTAATAGTTTCATTTGATTTGGTTCCAAACATTTTATAAAACAGAAAACCTTGAGTCTTTATACTTATTTTGATTATTCCCAGATATTCCTAATTAATGTTTTAGGGCGGGTGGTGTAACATCGACGCAAAAAGTGAAATCAGCGATCCGAGTTCGAATTCTGCATGAGTACATTAAATTTACATATCAATTTCGCACTAATACCTCTGGGAAATGTAGGAATCCATTTCTTCTTCCACTTCAGCTACGGGTTAAAAAGAAGATCTGGCCGTGCCCTGAGGTGGCAACGACATTAAGAGAAGGAAAGCTCTGCATTCAAAAAGAGACCGGCTCCGTCAGGTTATGCTGTCCTAAAAACGCTACAGTTACTATGGCTGAAATAGATATTATACACCTACCAACCCTAATGGGTTACGGACTCGTAACATGTCACATCTTCGTGGGGTAATTGTTGTTATACTTGTCTCACAAATGTTTAATAGTGAATTCGAACCTCACTGCGTGTTCAATTCTGAAGTTTTTGCACCCAAACTAAATAACTACAGTATACAGCTGACATCCAATCGTAAGTCAGTTAGGTAAGAACACTTTTATACAACGAATAATAAATTTAACTTCGTAGTAAACTCGTTAGAAAAATGCCTGCATACTTTATCAAAAACTTAACAGTTCTTTCTGGAATCGGCTCAAAGCTTATCAAACCTGAAGAAAATAGCCAATTTTCTGCGGGTGCTAGAATTTGGACAGAATATTTAGAAGCTTTGAAACGATAAATGTTAAATTTCTACTTCTGACACGTTTGCAAAAATTGGACAAACTTTCTTACCCTGTGGGTTTCAAAGAATCTTGTCTGGCACCATCTGAAGAATTTCTCTTTAACCTCATACCCCATGAGCACTAATCGAGGCACTGGGAGGTAGTTTTAATCCTTAATGATCGCGGCTTAAATTAGGTGAAAGGTAGAACGAACTGAGTTCGAATTGAGTTATTATTGCTAAGAATATTCTAAAATGTGGCTGATTATGTTGATCCGTTATTTAGGCATACATAGTCAAACCCTTCTTCGACTATATTAAAAAGGCACACTGGATTATTTATCAGTCAGTCAGTTATGTGCCATGCGTGATACGTGATTAGACAATCATGTATCTTTTGATGCATAACTGACAAGGTAGTTTTTCCCGCAGTAGGTTGCCATTTATTTCTGCGGTAGACCAGTTGCCATCCAAAGCTGTCCTTATATTTACCCATAGCTGCAGTGGGGGAGGGAGAAGAGAATTCCTAACTTTCCCAAGGGTTTAGCACGTAAGTGAATGTAATGGATTCGAATTGAATTCGAACTCGTCACTCTGATTCCTTAACCCGTGCCATTACTCTACAGTGCCTCCGATTATTTATAACTGGTTTAAAATTCGAATGTTATTCAATGGTTCAATTAATATGAACATAAAAAAACACTTCTCCCGCCTTCTTCTGCGTAAACATTGACTGCTGTTTTAAAATTTGTTCAACGAAATTAGTTAACAAAATGGCTGACTGTAAAAGGCCGTGTGAAATTCAGTTTGTAGGCGATGTTTGAATTCCTTTATGCAAACTGAAGAACCTACCAAGGTTCGAACTCAGTTACTCGTAAAACAAAGTTACTCAACGGCAGATTTTCTGAAAAAGAATAAACCTATTTTTTATCATGTCACCATAAGTAAGTTAATAAAGCCATTAAAATGCAAGGAGTGATTGAGTGTAAGAGAATATGAGAAAAAGAATGCATTAGAAAGAACAGGAAATAAGAAGAGAGAAGATGACGTTTGACATTATATTTAAATTTTTGAAGATCAAAATTGACTCGAATGCAAGAATGACGAGGAGACTTCAACAAGTGAAGAAGTACGAGAGAAGAAACTGTTAGCATAGAACTTACGGTTACATCTAGCCATTTCAACTGTAAAAGGATGGTACTTTGCTGCTAAAAAGGAAAGCCTATCAGAAGAATTAAATTATAGAAAAAGGCACAGGGAAGCTACGTTACGGCGTTGGGAAAGTGACTTATGACGAGATGTCAAGACACGACCAATATGTCGAGGAAACACAAGACAGTAAACCAACATTCCTAGCAGCAGACATAGCAATATGGCTGTTTCTCCTTTGAATCTAAAGAATCTCTAAATACATAGCAAAATCTCCTGACGAGATGTGACAGCAATAGTCAATGTATAGACAGATCGTAGACTTGTGTGTTAGACAGATTATGGCGAGGAAACACAACACAGTAAACCAACATTCCTAGCAGCAGACATAGCAATATGGCTGTTTCTCCTTTGAATCTAAAGAATCTCTAAATACATAGCAAAATCTCCTGACGAGATGTGACAGCAATAGTCAATGTATAGACAGATCGTAGACTTTTGTGTTAGACAGATTATGGCGAGGAAACACAACACAGTAAACCAACATTCCTAGCAGCAGACATAGCAATTGATTCAATGTAATATTTCCACTTCAGGTCAGCGGAAAACTTTAGCCAAAATTGGCGACGAAATAAAGTATATGATAATCATTTTTTTTTATAAAAAACATATTCTTGTCACAAATTTCCAAAGATTTGGTTCTGTATGAGCTATTTGGCAAGATTAAAAAAAATATTGTCAGTGGAAGATATCAAAGTGTGCAAATGTAATTGAGAGGAATAATCGAACAATTAACAATTTTCCTCCTTGTAGTTGAAACAATCTTTTTTTCATGATTCTCATATTAACGCCTCTGATATTGATTTAATCCCAACAGAATAAATAATCGACGTAAAGCGATTCATTGGTGCTGTGTTAAATATTGAAGATTATTAGGGAATTGAGGGCTCAGCAGGTCATTGAAAACCATAAATCATCTTTTAAAATTTCGTTACAAAATATAATTATCTCGCAAGAATTAAAATTACGTAAAATTAATTTTAGAGAATGTTCTCATCAACAATTCTACCAAAGAAAAATTATAAAAAAATTATTCGCGCTGCTAAAAATTTCGTATTTAAAATAAATATATATCACGGTAATTTTGCCGCTCACATTAGGGTTAGGTATTACACTTATCCCTAAATTTAGGATGAGCAGAGTCTTTTTTAGAAATTGGAGCTGCAAAATTTAAATTAAATTTAATATTTATCATTATTTAAAAATGTCAACTAAAAATAAGAAGCTTTGATGTCTACTCAAATATGGTTCTACACTAAATTATAAGAAATAAAAAGTAATAATATATATATTTATTAAAAGACATTTTTTATGTTTAACGTTCTTTTTATAGATACAAGTATTTAAGTAAATGCTATGTTTATAATAAACAGTATTAAATAACATTTATCGGTCTGAATATCCGAGAAATTTTCTTAGAAAATATTCGTCCTTTGACAGGATTCGAACCTGCATCCTATACGGAACCGCCGTAGCCCGGCGTACCTAACCGCTCGGCCACAAAGGATCAGTAAATTAGGTTTGACACGCCGGGCTACGGCGGTTCCATATAGGATGCAGGTTCGAATCCTGTCAAAGGACGAATATTTTCTATGAAAATTTCTCGGACATTCAGGCCGGTAAATGTTATTTAATACTGTTTATTATAAACATAGCATTTACTTAAATACTTGTATCTATAAAAAGAACGTTAAACATAAAAAATGTCTTTAATAAATAAATTGTCGAACTTTGTCCATTTCTTAATATATATATATATATATACATATATATATATATATATATATATATATATATGTAACCGCCTCTTCTACTCCAAAAACTTATCCTCTCGCATTTCCCGATAGTGGAACTCACTTTCCCTTACTCCATTCCCTGAAAGCTATAATCTTCAAAAATATTCAAATCTAATGTCAATCAGCATCTTCTGATTCCTTGATCTTGATTCTTGTCCTTCTCTATATGCTTTCCTCAAACAACATTCTTTACTTTTACTCTCATTCTCTGTAACCTCTTGAGAGCTAGTGGCAATCCCGCTTTGCTTGGTGTGAAATGCTTAATATATATATATATATTTTTTTTTCATAATACTGGTAATCCGTATGCATAATCCCAAGGATGATGTAATCCAGAGAGCTCACTATCAAACTAGAGTAAATATTAATTTAATTAAAATTAGAAAAAAAAAACAAAAAAAAACAAATCTAATAACAATTTTTATGCGTGGAAAATGTGATCTGAAGAACCAGAAAAAACCCGCCTTACTGGGGAATTAAATGTAATCAATGGACACATAAGCTTGTTTTCTAATTTTAATTAAATCAATATATATATATATATATATATATATATATATATATATATATCATACTTATTATAAAACCCAGGTTTTGTGTGTGTGTGTGTGTTCGTTTATATATTGGATCGAATTTCCTACATTTTTCAACCGATTTCAACAAAACTTCACAGGACTACGTAAAATTACCTTGCGGTGGTTTAGACAGCGCCAAAAATTAGAAAAAAACAATTGTTTTTGCACGAAATCAATTTGTAAACACGATTAAGAGTCATCGCGAGAATGAAAGGGGGACAACTCATATCGAGTTATACTTATTATAAAACCAAGGTTGTTTGCGTGTGTGTGTGTGTGTGTCTGTGTTCGTTTATATATGGGATCGGATTTCCTACATTTTTCAACCAATTTCAACAAAACTTCACTTTTTCTTGGCAGGTAGTGTTTCTTATTGTCTTGCACACTTTTTTCTTTATTTTTACATTCAGAATGCTTTAAAAATTTCATTTACAAGACAATTGTTTATAATAAAATTCTATTCAATCGGTAGACTCATAACGGCTGAAAACAATGTTTTTGTTTGAGTTTGGGTTTGACCAATTCGTAAAAAAAAAAGACTAATTAAGACATGCGTGTCCGTCAACCTTAAACAATAATCTTTGTCAATTTTATTTTTCAGTCTTTATGATGGTCGATACTTGATCTATCACTTACTGTTACATCCCCGGGCAACTCCGGGCTCTACTGTTTGTATATATATATATATATATATATATATATATATATATATATATATATATGGTATTAAATCTTACGAGATTTTAAGTACCGAAATTGTTACTTCTTTTTCCGTAGTTTACTGGTGGAAATGAAGAATAGAGCCTTAATAGAATTAATGTGGAGAATCTTATCATTTAACTGAGTGATATTATTTTAGTCATGGCGGCGTTGAAGTTTATTGAGCGCATTCATTCTTCAGGGTTATTGGCTTACATAAGATACCACCAAACCAAATAAGAAAATAGCCTAGTGAAGATATATAAATACATGTATGTGTGTTTGTCATTTATGCATTTATATCATTAATATTATATATGTGTGTGTGATACTAATGCTTAAATGATAAATATTTATATATTTACTTGAATGATCATAGTTCAATCTCAGAACATTTAAAAGAATACTCATGTCCACATTCACAGTTTAGACAGATATTAGTCGAAAATACATTAGTACTTCAGCAAAATAATTCTTAAAATTCTGGAAGCCCTTTATCTAAGAGAATTGAGGCCAAAAATAAATACAGTCAACTATGAGTATAGCAACAAAGTTCTTAAAAGTTTGTAGCAGCGAAGTTTTATATAAAAATACTAAATTAAATTCGAACAGAACAGTTAAAAATTCGAACTGAACAGTTAAAAAAATAAATTACTACTCACAGTAGTTTGACATCGCCCGAGGAGACATATTTGGAGTGTTGAAGGGCACCTAGAGGTGGTGTAATTGTTAGCAAGCTTGGCTCGCTAGAATCAATTACGACTGATTAGTGGGTTCGATCCTCACTGGGTGCCTCCTAATTTCGGCCGTGTGTCACATCTAAGCTACGGTAGGAGAATCACTATTTGGAGCGTTGAAACATAATTTTAACTGCGTAACGATTTTAACATGTTTTTGTTTCGATATTCTAAAATAATAAAAAAAAAATATTTAGCTCTAATCTGTATTGAGCCCACTTTTAAATTAAATGTTACGTACAGTATAATTATATACTCCATTTCTCATTTTATATATATATATATATATATATATATATATATATATATATATATATATATATATATATATATATATATATATATATATATATATATATACACCAGCTGTAAAAAGCTATACAAGCAAATTTGGAAAAGCAAGAATTGCCCAACTGTTAGATTAAGCTCTGAACCGTATTATTTTACTGGACTTCCACGAGTATTTTATAGCGTTGGACTCTACTTTGAGCAATAAGAAAATATAATTACTCTCTATATTTAACAGAATTATTTTGATGAAATCGATTATGAACGAAAATAAAATGTTCATTATTAATTAATCATAGCTAAGGATCGGAAGCTCATGAGGTATTGAAACAGATTATATATATATATAACGTCATCCACAGACAGACTGTTTCGCTGTATCACAGCTCATCAGTGCGGCTAGACATCCGGTTGCCTCTAGCTAGGATCGAAACCCGACTGAATTGGTATCAGGCGGATATTCTACCACTAAGCTCTCGGAGCACGGTTGGGATGTTGGTGGATTTATGGCGTATTTATTTTAGGAAACATATATATATATATATATATATATATATATATATATATATATATATATATATATATATATATATATATATATATATATATATATATATATATATATATATATATATATATATATATATATATATATATATATATATATATATTTCAATTATAGGTGCAATTATAATTTATAAATTCATGAATCCTTCATTTAACCTCTATATTTGTTTTTTTGTATGAATGATTCATGAATATATATATATATATATATATATATATATATATATATATATATATATATATATATGTATATTATTAAACGATCATTTTCGAACTCATTTCCTCACTAACCTTATAACCTTCTCTCCTATTCACATACGATTTCACTTTCAATTCTCGTTTCACTGCTCTTTAGACTGTAGTGGATCAAACTCAACTCTGACGTGCCAAACGTCGTATGAATTGGGTTGGATCTTTTCTAATTGATCGTTTTAGCACTAAGTTTAAATGATGATCCTTCTCGTGACCTGCTGATCTAGTTTTCCTCTCTACCTGTTCCCCATTTTTTAAACGTATTCACTGTTCTCCTGGTGGTTCTTGAAGTGACTTTGAAGATGGAAGCCAGAGTATGAATGCTGGTACTACTACTGAAGGGCTTAGTGATCATTTTCCCCCACTATTGCTCAGTTAGGAAGACAGTGTGTCTGACACAAAACGATTTTAATCTGTTTTGTTTCTAGCTGAATAACTCAGATTGTTTCATTGCTTCTTGCTAGAAATAGTGTCAAGATGGCTAAACGTTTTGTCTGAAAACTTTGAAAAAATAAACTCAGTTTAGAGATTCTTTAGATAATAAGCATTTTGTATGATGGATAATTATGCTGTTACACGATTTGGATAATTTTGTTGTTACACCCATTATACATATATATATATATATATATATATATATATATATATATATAAATGTGTATATATATATATATATATATATATATATATATATATATATATATATATATATATATTTAAGTATTACGCCCCGAGCAAGGCGTGAAGCCACTAGGATGCAGGTGGTTGCAGAAGATTTGGAGCGAGCGCAGATAGGAATGATAGAAGCAAGGATGAGGAGAGGGATGAGGAATAGATCAAGATAACTGGAGATGTCGATTGACATTACATTTGAACAGTTGACTATAATATAATATAAACATTAATATCAATTATTTATGAAAAACAGAAAATACTACTTTCCTGGCCCCAAAAATCAAGAACAGTGGCATGCCTATTGATCATAAAAATTAATCGCAAATGGCTACAAGTGAACGAAAATATGAAAAGGATAAAAAGAAGAAAAGCTAGGGAATGAAAAAAAAAAGCGAAGAAAAGGACAAATGATCACCACTCCGTATACTCACGCACATCCGCTTCATGTATTCGTAAAAGCCTAATGTGACTACAACATGACCAAACACATACGAATCTCTCTCGTTTTCTCTTTGCTTTCTCTCTCTCTCTCTCACACACACACAGACACACACACACACATATATATATATATATGTATATATATATATATATATATATATATATATATATATATATGGGTAAATTGTATGAAACGCGTCGCAAATTAACTCAGTTTCCCCAATACTTTCTTTATATATGAAATATATTTATCATATATATATATATATATATATATATATATATATATATATATATATATATATATATATATTTCCTATAGTTACCCTGTAGGCTTACAAGTATATCCCGGTTCAACATTGGTGCTGTCAAAACAGATTCTATTGCATTTTATGCTGTTTCGTAAGTAGCGCCTTACAAGGATTTTATTATTAGCACCACATAAGTATTGCGTTTCATCTGGCCCAGAGAATATAGCTGTAAACGTGCACACACCCCTTTCGGTCGCCCAAGACTTCCAATACTGCGGTAGAGACAATCTGTATAAAGGTAAAAGGTATCCGGAAAACTATATTATTAGCCGATGCGTTTCGTCCAATGTGAACTTTTTAAAGGAAAAAAACAAAATGAATTTATTAAAAACAAATTAACTATTAACAACAAAACAAAATGTCCTCAGCAAATAAAAAAAATACAATAGCGTTTCCTAAATTCTTCTACATTTGTGCCAGGTCGATGATAGCATCACTTACGATTTAGATCCGGGCTGGGCTGATAAGTAATTGCATTCGAACTCTGATATAAATCAATTATTGTACGGGGTATTATTGAATCAGTCTATACTTTTGTTCAATTTTTCAAGAGTTATTTTTTCCATGTACGTCATCACCCTGCGTGGATCAGCTTACACAGAAATACCGGATGGGATAAGGTAGCTTTGGATTGAAGTGGTCACTTCAGTGACCAGCCGCAGTATTGGAAGTCTTGGACGACCGACTGTGGTGTGTGCACGTTTACAGCTATATTCTCTGGCCCAGATGAGACGCAATAATTATGTGGTGTTAACAATAGTATCCTCATATTGCTGTTTTGGTTTGGTAGCAATATGCGGTGTTGGGTGAAACTACTCCTGGTGCAGCCTAATCTATGTTCAGTTTCTTATAAAGTACTTAGATCTACTAATTTAATATAGAGAATCAGCGTAGCAGTTAAAAAATCATCTGTCGTAACAAATGAACAAAACTCGACATTAGTAGTTGATAGGTTTCACTTTATCCATCCGAAGAGACTTAATGGGATATCGAATAAATGAAACGATTCCTTACTTTCTTTTAGGTCTGATAAAGGCAAAAATATAATTTAAGATCATCTGGACATTTACATTGATGCTGGTGGCAGCGTTTCCAAACTTTACTTCCAAGCGTCAAGAGAACCTGTGGCGAATGCAAACTAGTCGGATTATATATGGGTTCTATGGTTACAACTAAAACCATCTGGAAGGACAATAAGATCAGAGTGAAATCAAAGATGAAACTATTGCGTAAATTGGGCTTTGCAATCTTTCAGCATGACAGCACAATTACAGGAAAGAATAGAACATTAGAAATAAAACGCTACAGAACAATTCTAGGAATCTCCAACCTAGACCACATCGGAAATGACTTAGGGTGAGACACTATTAAAAAAGAAACTGGCTCATTTGAAAACCTCATAATTATCGTCAAGAAGAAAACGTAGAAATGATATGTACACGTCACAAGAGTATTTCCATTAAGTTATTAGATTAGGCAAAAATAGAGGAAGGCAGAAGATGAAAAATGAGCTAACGGTGTTACTGATTAAATTGGAAGATCATTCACAGACTCAGACATTGACATGCTACTGAGATAGATGGAGAGAACTTGTCAGGAGATGAGCTGCACAGACCACATTTGGTATTGTCAAATCGACATAGCCATCCGGTGACGTGGGCTTAGTTGGCCGCGTGTCTTGTCTTTTTTCTTAACCACTTCATATTACCAGTTAGAAGTCTCAACTGGATATCGTTGGCCATGAAAAACCTGGATTATTTCCCGTTGATCCTTATATTTAAGTTACGTTAGATTAAATAGCCTCAGTAGCATAACGTCAGATGCGTAACCAACAAATAATGTTTTTTGAACAAAGCATTGCAGATGCCGATTAATATTTATTATTAATATTTAATATCCTGCTTTTAATGGTACAACACCATATTCTGGAATCAGTCAGTCAGTTATGTGCCATGCGTGATACACGCTTAAGCGATCATGTGTCTTTCGATACATGAATGACGAGGAAGACATTTCCCGTAGTAGGTTGACATTTCTTTCTACGGTAGACCAGTTGCCATCCAAGGCTACAGGACCCGGTCTGTCCATAGATTGGGGAGAAGAAGAGGATTCATACTTTTCCCAAGGGTATTAGCACGTAAGTGAATGTAATGGATTCGACTGGAATTCGAACTCGGCTCTCCGATTCCTCAATCCAAATCGCTATCTATTACTCCCACCGTGCCTCTTCAGGCGAAGAGAGTTAGATTCATACCTTTCCCAAGGGTATTAGCACGTAAGTGAATGTAATGGATTCGACTGGAATTCGAACTCGTCTCTCCGATTCCTCAATCTAAGTCGCTATATATTACTCCCACCGAGCCTCTTCAGGCCAAGAGAGTTGGATTCATACCTTTCCCAGGGGTATTAGCACGTAAGTGAATGTAATGGATTCGACTGGAATTCGAACTCGGCTCTCCGATTCCTCAATCCAAATCGCTATATATTACTCCCACCGTGCCTCTTCAGGCCAAGAGAGTTAGATTCATACCTTTCCCAAGGGTATTAGCACGAAAGTGAATGTAATGGATTCGACTGGAATTCGAACTCGGCTCTCCGATTCCTCAATCCAAATCGCTATCTATTACTCCCACCGTGCCTCTTCAGGCCAAGAGAGTTAGATTCATACTTTTCCCAAGGTTATTAGCACGAAAGTGAATGTAATGGATTCGACTGGAATTCGAACTCGTCTCTCCGATTCCTCAATCTAAGTCGCTATATATTACTCCCACCGAGCCTCTTCAGGCCAAGAGAGTTGGATTCATACCTTTCCCAGGGGTATTAGCACGGAAGTGAATGTAATGGATTGGACTGGAATTCGAACTCGGCTCTCCGAGCCGCTAACCATTACTCTACAGTGAAAATATAATCACTTTATGATAATATAAAAAAAAAACTCTCCACAATGTGGTAGTCTTATTAATATTTATTGAACTTAAAATGTTACAATATCCTAAGTGTTGGGACACTTAAGGGAGGGTTGAATTCAATACCCTACAAATGGTGCAAGGGGCTAGCGTTTTATTTCTTGCTTCATGACGATGTTCTTGCAATTCTATAGTTCTCAGGTGCTCCCTTCCCTCTCGTGAAGAAGTTAAAAACAAAAGTGAAATAAAAAATAGATATTGTATAGTAAATACTTGCTCGTTTGATAGAAGAATTTGTCTTTTAATTTTTTTTTCCTGTCAGTCTATATTTTTAATTTGATTTTGTTCTTTAGGAAAAAATAGAATATAAATCAAGAGACTTGGGAAATGTAACAGTTAAGCACTACATTTCCAACTGTGGTCTGTCGCCTTTTTGTAAGTGTCTTTTAAGTGCTTTATTCGTAGTTTCTTTCTGTTTTTTTGTTTGTTTGTTGTTGTTTTGTTTGTTGTTGTTTTGTGTCACTTTGTTTCCTTTTAACGTTCTGGCTGTCGTCTGATTTTTGATTGAGTCAAAACTGATGACACCTGCCTCTTGTCATGCAATTTTCTCCACGGACTTTTTTTTTTCCCGCGGTTTTTATTCTCGTTTTGGCGGAAACACGAACTGGCGGCAATCCAGTAGCTTTGTGAGGGGTGCTAAATGCTCACACGCAGTACGAAAGGAAAGTAATCTTTTTTTCTCATCATTTTTTTCTCCTTTCAACAAACACGAGCGCATAACATGAAAGAGAATAATAGAAAAATATTCTTCGACATGAAAGAGACGAACAACAGCAGCGACGATGGCATTATTACAACGACAACGGCCCAATGAAAGAAGTTTTTTTGTTGGCTTCAGTATACAATCACCTTCTGTCACCACCCCACGCATATATATCTATAAAATCATTGCAGCGCGCGTGTGCACATAGACACATAGACACACACACACACACACACACACACACACACACACACACACACACACACACACATATGTATGGGATAACGGTATATAAATGTTCATATATCAAGAAAATTTTCGAGGAAAGATG